>JAIEZT010001373.1:22273080-22421592 GCA_019594935.1 Periophthalmus modestus
TGGGAAAACGTCAAAGACTGAAAGAGTTATTTTAAAATTCATTGTACTTTGTCAGTTCCTCTAAAAATCTTTTGATTTATTGGCGTGACACACTTCAGCAGCTGTTTTAGATCAGACTTCTCTTGGGCGTATAATCACACATCAACAATAACACAAACAGATGTTATTGGGTTGTCTAAAATAGTGGAATATAATGAAATACAAGTAGTAAAGTACTGTTCTTTTTAGGTGTCAAGCGAATTTTACAGTGGATACTTTTTACTTTTACTTCACTACATTTGAGAGCAGTATCTGTACTTCCTACTTCACTACATTTTTGAATAGGACTGAAAAGTAAAAAGTACTTTTCATATGATTTGGGGTGCTCGTTTTACCATGTTTGTAGTAACATCCTGACCAAAGATTTCAAGTTCAGCCTTCAGCCTTGAGCAAACAAAAATAAATACACAAAATTCATTAGAAAAATTAAGAAATTAATTTGCATTCCTACTATTATTTATACAAAATATGTCTAATTTTTTAATCAATATCACCACATTTTACTTTTTAAATTTTTACATGTGATACTTTTTACTTGAGTAACTTTTTTACGTCTGTGTGCCTACTTTTACTTCATAGACCACTGGTTATTTGGGTTTATTGTAGTGATCTGATTTACACTGCAAATGTAAATGTAACCAGCGTCTCCTTTCTCATTGCCAGTCTGTTCCCTATCCAATCTGGTGTGGATAGCTCATTGTTATGCTACTGTTATGTTTGAGGCTGTGGTCCAGTGCTCGTCTGTAAACCCAGCCTAAAATCCCAGACAGACAGCCCTCTGCACAGCTCCGAATTATCCGCTGGGCTGTTGCCTTCTGGGTATCTTTGAACAGGGGTATGTGCTTAGACAGGCCTCTGTGTGTGGCTCCGTCGCCGCGGGAGATGGGTCGAATAGTGAGGTAATTTTGTTTTTGACACATCAAAATTAAGGTGTCACTTTCCCTGTCTGGAGATGAAATTGCTACTGTAACATCGTACAATTTGAGGAAATGAATAGGATTAAGTAAGGTGTGAAAGGTGCACTCTAGAAAAGGTAGGTCAGACTAAGAACAGCCAGTATTTCGTGTCTTTCAGTTGTTTAAATAAGATTAGAGATGATTTTGTCTTGTTAAAAGCCTAAATATCCAAACTTAAACTCTTACTACGTTGCATATGTTTTTCAATATGCCTGTTTCCTATTTTTAGTTGTTTGTGCATGCTGTTTTTATGTATGTGCTGTAAACCACCAACTTACTAGAGTAGCTGGAAATACACCTTTGTAGTGAAATATTTATTTTGTTTGTGTATTGGTTCAAAGCAGCAGAACAAGTAGCCGTCTCGTCTCTCTCGTCATGTTCCTTAACAAGTTTTTTTTTTGCATATGACGTATTTTGTAGCTCACTCAGTAGCTGTGACAGATCCACTGACCCACAGGCTGGCGGTGCCATTCCAGCTCTCACAGATGAATGCTGACATTGTGTCCTTGGGCAAGACACTCAACCCACATTGCCTGAAGTGTCTGTGTACACTGGTGTTTGAATGTGTGTGTGAAGGAGTGGTTTCGTGATGTAAAGTGCTTTGAATGTCTTGAGGTGGGAAAAGTGCTATATAAAAATGTGACCGTTTACCCTAGTCTGCCTCATGAAATAATGTACATGAAGAGTAATTATTTTTTGTTTGATAGCTGCATACAGATACCAGGGTGTGTTCTCTTCAAGTATTTTGCTGTGCTGCTGTGCTCCTCCTCGTCCTTCACCACCTTTTCCTCTCTACTCAGCTCCTCCTCCACAGAGCTCCTCTCCTCCTTCCATGCTGTGGACCTCTGGGCTTCTTCTGCCTTCATGTGATCCATCCTCACCTCCAGCCTATAGCCACATTGTCTTGTGCTTTCTTTCTCCATGTGCATCACCTGCTCTATAGTGCTACAGTAGTAACTGCCTCCTTTTCGTGGACGACCTTCTTAAGTTCTTTGCGTCGTGATGTGGGGTGTGAGGCGGACCAAAGATGCGGGACTCGGGGCATGTTTAAGGGTGTTTATTAACAGAACAACAAGTGACGGAAGAACATACGAGGAGCTGGGTGCAGGTCAGGGTCCGGAGATGCGGGGAACACACGAGACGGGAACACAGCCGGTACCGGGAGACAGGGTTGGAGACAGGAGTCCAGAGCAGTGCAGGGAGGCTGGATGCTGAGCGGGAACACGAGCGGGAACACGAGTAGGACAACAGGCAGACGAACAGGGGCAGGAATAGGCAGTGACGAGCAGTGATGAACAGGACACCAGCAGGACACCAGCAGGACACGGACAGGAAGCACAGCAGAGACACGAGGACAAACAGTGAGGCGAACAGACGACCTGGCAAAGAGAGCTGGGTCCTGGCTCCTTTTATCCTCCCGCAGGTGCATTGATTGCGTTGATGGGCTGCAGGTGCGTGCGGGAGGAGCCAAGGCTCCGCCCAGCTCCGGAGTCAGGCAGGTGAGGGAGGGGGAGAGGAGAACACAGGAGGCAAAACAGGAGCAGGGAAGCGTGGATCATGACACTTTGATGGTATTCATAAACATCATCCTGTCTTTTCAGTTTGCATGTTTCTGATGACTTTTTGTTCTTTGACTATGTGAGCGCTCATTCAGAATGCATAGCCACTGTTTGTGTTGTTCGGGCATATCAGGTTGCTAACGGTAACCGCAAAAGAAACTCTAAAACCACGAGGGAGATAAAGCCGTCAGAATGAAGACTAATTATTTATTTGTGTTTAGTGACCTGTGCGTGGACTTCATTAAAAATCTTTGTTTACTTTAAATTCCAGTTTTCATTTATACCAGCCACAGATGCCACCAGTTTTTGTTATGAGTCCTTGTGAACTCTTTCAGGTGAACCTCCTCCGTATTCATTTACATTCAAACAATACAGCCATGGAGTTGTCTTATATTTATTAAAGTTCTTATGAAGGACACCAAACAAATGTCAATCAAGAAAAAAAAAACTGAGAGTGCTTTACACAGCACATTATCTATTTAAAAAAAATTCAGCAATTCAAAACTATTCATAAAAGAGAATGACGCTCCACACAAGTTTGGATGAGTTTCAGTATAAACAAGATGAAGGTTTGTGGCCTCACCATAGCAACGACACCCTTGACTATTCGAGAGTTTTAGAAGTTCATCTTTGTTTTGATTTCTTAGTGACAGTACTCATTCGAAATACAAAGTGAAATACACAGTCAGCTAGGATTTAGTCAAAAAAAGGAAAGGTAATTGTAAAATAAAGAAATAATAAAAACAAATCCACAAGATACCCCATCTGCAGCTTTAAAGACCCAACTTCCACATCAGCCATATTGTATAGTGCATTGAGAAGTGTCATTTTTGTGTTTTGTGCAATTTTAGCTTTCTAACATTGGCTCTGTGCATAACAGTAGCCGGCTACTTCCAATCAGAGAGTCTGTGGGACCATTTCCCAGCATAATGTAATGTGAGTTTTCTGCTTAGTGGCACTAAAATCAACAAGTCCAGATCAGACTGTGGGCAGGGAGCTGTGGGTGGATGTCACTGACAACCAGTTAAACACTTTACAAATGTGAGGAAAACTTGTGTTTAAGTGTTTAACATGCTATCAGTGGCATTCACCCGCAGCTCCCTGTTCACTCGCTGATCTGGATTTAGTGATTTTAGCTCGACAATTACATTATGCCGGAAATGTCACGCAGACTGTCCCAGTGATTGAAACAGGCCGGCTACTGTTGTGCACAGAGCCAATTAAATACATATAAATTAGTAAATGTGCTTGTCCAATGAGTTAAACTCTACTAAAACATGTTGCTAATCGCTTTTGTAACTGTTGTTTGATCATTATAATTCTGTATTGTATTATGTTATTTATTTCAGTTGGAAATAGAACTTCGAGTGTGGCCATTTTTTTTACATATCACACTACCTGTCCATTAATAGATGAAAAAATCTTGTAACATGATGCTGCACACCTTTGGCACCTTCATATGCATTCAGTTGCTCTCAGTTGAAACAGCCAGCGTCAGGTTATGTCATCCTCTGCTCTGCTTGTTTACTACCAGTTGAGTCAGTGATCCCTAAAAGGTTTTGGGCAGACCCTGAGCTGGCTGTCCTGTTACACACAGGTTCACAGGGAGAAAGACCATGGCTCACACTTGGAGCAGTGTTGCATACATTTCCATTGGACCAGAAAACTAAAAACAGCAAAAAATGTCTTGTTTTTTCAGCCAACTTAAGTTTTTTTTTTTTGTTTGTTTGTTTGTTTGTTTGTTTTTTGTTTTTTATTCTGGCAAAAAAAAAAAGATGGATTGATTTTGTGGGTTGCATCTTAGGCGTTTTTAAAATAAATAAATTAATGAATAAATATAGGCTAATATACTGTTTTCAAAATGGCAAACTACCATACAAGTGATTTCAAGACTATTGAGAAATAATTATTCAGGTCACAATAATAAGAATGACAGCTTAGAAGTCTGTGTAATCCCTCAGTCATCCAGGTTTGATCCATAGTAAAATGCAAAGTTAAATCCGTCAACTGGACAAAAAAGTTGTAGGTTGAAGACGTTTCACTGCTCATCCAGCTATTGTTTACAGTTTCAGCCTAAATGAGCCTACCTTCACTCTTAATGGGCCTAATGGCTTGCTCTATTGTTCTCTTTGTTTCCTTTGTTTGCTTGGGTCTGAGGATGAAGTAATAGATTGGGGAAACGTGTTGTCTAAGGCTCCCATTCCTGCTCAAGGAAGGATTGTCTTTCCTTACAAAAAATGCTTCTTTAACTCCCCTCTCAAACCATTTCTTTTCTCTGCCTAAGATCTTCAAAGGAGTGGTTAGTGGCTTTGAGATGGAGATGTACGACGGACTGGGGTCCAAAGGAGCTTTCACGACGGTGGTACATTCTCTTATAGAGTGGCTGTTTAGTTTCTCCAGTGTAACACTCACTGCACTCTTCACTACATTGAATGGAGTAGACCACATTACTTTGTTTATGGCTCGGAATTTTGTCCTCTGGGTGGACCAGTTTCTGTCTTAACGTGTTTGTAGGTTAAAAATAGACCGGAATTTCAATCTGTCTGGAAATTCTCTGAAGCTTTTCAAACACGCGAGCTGTGAACCTTCTAGGTTCAGATTCCCTGCTGTCCCGTTTTTTAGCTCTTAGATCTATTGAAGGCCCATTTTGGATAACCACAAGCCGAGATGGCTTTCTCCACGTGCTGTTCCTCCTTCACTTTTTCCCTCTGTGTTTGTGGGCACCACTTGAGCTCTGTGCTGTAATGTACGGATAACTCTGAGTTTGTGCTGAATGGTCTGAATCAAACAGCAGGTATTGGTCAGTGTGTGTGGGTTTCCTGAAGACTTCTACCTGGAGTCCTTGGCCCTCTCTTATAGTTACTGCACAATCTAAGAAGACCATTTTTTTTTCTCCATGGTGAAGATGTGATGAGGTACAGATCTTAGCCAGAGAAAAGAAATGGTTTGAGAGGGGAGTTAAGGAAGCAGTTTTTGTTAGGAAAGACAATCCTTCCTTGAAGAGGAATGGGAGCCTTAGACATCACCTGTCCCCAATATATAACTCCATCCTCAGACACAAAGCAAACAACGGAAAAACAAAGAGAACAATAGAGCAAGCCTGTAAAGAATAGCTGTTTACATTTTCAGCGTAGTAGCTCCTCCCTTCAGATAAATATAAGGCAGTGTCCATCAGCAATTTTGACAAGAACTGACGAAGCGGCTTGTTGGAGGAGCATCGAAACGTCTTCACTCTTGCAACTTTTGTCCTGTTGACAGATTCAACTTTGACAATTTAGAAGCAAAATTAAGTTGGTCCATTTCAATATTTATTCCAAAAATGGACCATACTGCATTAAATGCTCCATTTATCTGTCTGTTAATTCCATAATCACAGGACTGTATCATCCAGAAACTATGGTGGTGTGTCGTCTCCTAATAATCGTAATGCTAAAGTTTTACATTGTGGCGCTTGTACAAAATCCAGTCCTGTGACAATAAAGGCTATTGAGATTGTGATTATCTTACTGGAGATGGTGGAAACAAAATGTTAACAGCTCAGTTCATGAGCAGAGAAGATCCAAACCCCCATGAGTTTGCTCAGAGTCACATCTCAGCAGCTCGGCACAGGCCTGTGTTTGGTACATGTCGTGCTGTCAGTTGGATCTGCTGCTGTCAGAGGCTCCTGTGGCGATGCTCTGAGTGACATGGTACATTAACACTCCTCTCTCTCTCTTTTTCTCTCTCAGTCTCACTCTTTTTCCCTCTCCTTTGCTATTTTTCCCCTCTCTCTTGCTTGCCTTGTCTCTCTATCCCTTCTCTCTTTCTCTTCCTCTCTCATTTTCTCTCCCTCTTTCCCTCTCCCTCTCTTTTTTTCTTTCTCTCACCTCATTCCCCCCTTTCTCTCTCTCCCCTTCTCTCTCTTTCTCCCTCCCTCACTTCTTCTCTTTCTCCTTCTTTCTCTTTAACCCCCCTTTCTGTCCCTCTCTCTGTTTGCCTCCTTCTCGCTCTCCTTCTCTCTCTGTCTCCCCCCTTTCTTTCTCATCTTGGCTCATTCTCTCCCTCTCTCTTCCTTGCCTCATTCTCCTTCTCTCTCTTTGTCCCCCCTTTCTGTCTCTCTCTGTTTGTCTCCTTCTCTCTCACCCTCTCTCTGTGTCTTCCCCCCTCTATCTCTCACTGTCTCCTCTGTCTCGCTCTCCTTCTCTTTCTCTCCACACCCACACTCCACCCCCCATGTGAAACCAGATGGATGGCTCCTTCTCGCTGGGATACGCCCTCTTCCATATACCGTAGTACTGTAGCGCTGCAGGTGAGGACCACAACACAGTCGTAAAAGCGTTCCTCTCCTCCTCCCCATCGCATCGGTGTGTGTGATAAGTCTCCGAGGCGCATTTTTCCCCGTAATGTTTGCGAGACAGTCATTGTAAATCATGATGCGAAGTGGAAAAGATTATAAAGTGACACTTGGGAGGTATTGATTAGCTGAATAGGCTCCCCTCTCCTCTTCTCTGCTCCTCCATTCTTTTTTCCGTTGCCGACCTATCGCCAATTCTTCATCCAAACAGAGTCGGCAGCACTGACCCTCTGCACTACATCTTCTTAAAATCTGCCAATAATCTTTCCATCTGAAATATGTTGAACAGGGTATAAGGGAATCTGTGGCATTTGTCAAACTGCTGCTCTGGCTGTTGGGAATTGCATCCTTTGCAGATCTCTCATTGGGTGCTCACGACCATCATTTATACAGAGAGTCAAAGAGGCCCGATTTACCTCGACCACATGACTTCAAATAAATGGGCTCCAATGTGCATTATTAATAGTGCAATGATTTACTATTCTGTCTGTGTCTCAGAATGTAGAAAAAATAGCTTCCTAATAGTATCCACTGACCTGAACAAGAAATGTGCTGCCAAACTATGAGGCCTGGCTATTAAGATATAATTGTGCAGTATAATATCGTTTAAATACTCCTCGATGTTTGACCTCTCCAGGAGTGTCACAGGAGTGTTTTTATTGCTCTGCTTCTTGACATTATTTTAGACATCCAAAATCGAATGCATTGATTAAGGTTAAAGGTGCACTGTGTACTTTTTCTAGTGGAGGGATCAATACCTGCTAGTCATCATGGCGTGCAGTGGAGTTTGCAGTATGGTAAACTTTTTGATCTCCATGGAGACGAGCAGAGCAAGTTACAGATCTGATAGTACGCAGGCATGTGTTTCAACGTATCAAGCAATAAAAAACATCTGGAATTGAACAGATGTAAGATAAATCAGTCTGTTCTTGCAGGTAAAGCAATAACAACTTCATGGGGACAAACAAGTAGCAGACCCACCAGAAAGTAACCTTTTTAAAAACATCTGTGAAAGTTTAATAAAGAAATTATTAGATTTTGGAGTGGGTCAGTTCTAGCTTTAGCCACAAGAGACAATAAAGAATAAAGTTAATAATAATACCTTTGAAAGTGAAAAACTGGGCTTTTCTCCAGAAATAATGAGTCTCAGTGTAGGGCTGTGCAGTTAATAAAGTTTTAATCAGACTGAGACCCAATCATTTCAAGTTATTAGTGATAAAATATTAGATGTTCAGTGGACAAGTCTATCAGCCTATCCTCAGAATTCAGCATTTTGGGGAAGATATTGAACTATTTCTGTGTTAAATGGCACTGGTTAAAGTTTGGCTTGTTTTTATTTAAGGAATCAAATATAACACTGGGCTCAATTATTCAGTTTGATTCCAGGTTCGATGGATTTTTCATGTAGACCCATTGTCTTTGCTTTGGCTTGAAAAGGTCAAAAATACCTTTACCTGTTATGCAATTAACCAGCTCCTACCATACACGTATCAAATGTCACTTATTCTTCACTTATTCCCGCTATAAATCTTATTATTAGAAAATAGATCCAGTATGTCTTCTTCACTCAACTCTATGTTGGGGGCACCATCAGGTTTGTGTGAAAATGAATAGCTGTAGGCCACGGTGTGTATCTAACAGTGAATGAGATAGCAGGGGATGCACACAGGTCCACATGGATAGTACTATACTTTTTCCTCTGTAATTCCTCTGGAGTGAATGATGGGGAAAGGCTTCATGTGCTCTATGGGTATTCACACACTTGTTCACCGGTTTATGTAGCCACAGTGATGGATAAAAACAAGGCTTTCTTTGGGACATGCTCAGGCAAACAGAAGGCTCTAATCACTAGCTAAAGGTCATGTTAATTACACTCTCTGCACCCACACGCTCTTCATCACATCAGGGCTCAACTTCTGAAGAGAACTTATGTGCAATGGTGTTCATACTTAAAACTTTGAGGATTTACTCTGATCTGCAAGACATGGGATAAAAATAACAGTTGATGTGGAAAAATATTGCTGAAAATGCAAAAAATGTCCTTGTAAAATTGTTCTTATTTTGATTAGTTGCCAGAATTTTCTAAGATTTCTTTGAATTTGCTCATGTGTTTCTTTTGTACTGAGACCCCAATGTTTTTTTTTTTTTTTTATTTCTGTTTTTCTGTTCGCACAGACTCAAGGTGAAATTTGTCATCTCTGTCTTGGCCACTTTAAGGCTGCATACAGTTGAAACCAGAAGTTTACATACACTATATGAAAAGACAAATATGCATTTTTTTCCCCTCACTGTCTGACATGAAATTACACTAAACTTTTCCAGTTTTAGGTCTGCTAGGATTACCAGAATAATGAGAGATTTTTTTTTTTTGTGACAATTTTTCATTACTTTCTTCAAAGTTAGAAGTTTACATACAGTAAGATTACTATGCATTTAACAATTTGGGAAAATTCAGATGATGATGTCATGATTTTGGAAGGTTCTGATAGGTTTATTGACCACATTTGAGTGAATTAGAGACAAACCTGTGGATGTCTTTGAACTGCTTCTTTGTGTTACATCATGGGAAAGTCAAAATAAATCAGCCAAGATATCAGGAAGAGAGGGTTCAATTTCCAAATGCCTGAAGGTTCCACGCTCATCTGTTCAAACAATGATACACAAGTATAAACACCTTGGGAATGTCCAGCCATCATCCCACTCAGGAAGGAGATGGGTTCTGTGTTTCAGAGATGAACGTGCTTTGGTCTGAAATGTGCATATCACCCCAAGAACAAAAGCAAATGTGTCTCAGTTACACTAGTTTGGTCCATTCCTCTGTCAGGAGGAATGAGCCAAAATCCCTGCCAACTATTGTAAGAAGCTTGTGGACATTATACAGTTTAAAGGCAATAGTACCAAATACTAATGAAATGCATGTTAACTTCTGACTTTGAAGAAAGTAATGAAAAATTGTCAAAATAAAATCCCTCCCTCATTATTCTGGCATTTATCAAATAGAAATAATTTTGGTAATCCTAATTGACCCAAAACAGGAAAAATTTAGTCTGATTTCCTGTCAGAAAGTGAGAGAAAAAAAAGCATATGTGTTTTGTTTTTATACTGTATGTAAAGTCTGGTCTTGACTGTACCTTTGTCTCTCTGCATTTGACCCATCCTTCATCCCAGTGCCTCTGGGTAAAATGACATGGCATAAAAACACATTAACAGCACAGATTGCCTTCTGCCTCATATCTGAAACCCCCCCGCTGGCAGGGATCAGGATTTGAGGACCACACTTTTCTACTTTAAGTTTGTATTAATCTCAAACTTAACCTGGAAATCCACCTGCATAACTTTTTGTACATATAACCACTTTATAGATGAGATCCAAGATAGTTCCATGTTTACTGGCTGTAGTATGGCAGATAGTTTTCATTTTAAACAACAGCTTAGCCTCGTAGTTGTTGTCTCAGGAATGCATTTTTTTCCTTTGCTTTTGACACATCATTCATAATGCCTACACTGGGGACACCTCTTTATGATCTTTAGTCAGGAGTACCAGCTGGAAAATTAGACTAATGTTCAAGTTTTTATCCTCTCACATCTTGTCAGGTATGTACCAAGGATAGCTCACTGGTTCACTCTGGGCATTTTCAGCATTGTGTGACCTTCATCTTGTGTTCTTCTGTATATTATCTGAAGCTATTTTGTACTTGAACTCCTTGAATTTCTATTAAACTTATAGAAAAAGTTGTTGAAACTTGTAGACCGAGCTATAATATCCAGGACCTTGGACTAGTATCCCCAATGTCACCGCAGCACTTATGCACATTTGTATGCCAGACTTTATTTAACTCTCTTCAGATAACACCCCAAAGGCTTATGTGTTTTTGATTGTGTTAAATCTGAAGGCCACAAGTAAAAAATGTTATTCCCCTGCTCCTCGAGCTGTGTTTTTATCCATCCTCGTTCCTTAAATGTTCTCAGCTGAATCATCAGCATCATTAACAGAGTCTTTAAAAAGTCTTGTGCTTTAAGTTTAGCTCTCGCCCGCAGTGCTCAGTGAACAACAACTACATCTTTGTAGGGTTTATTCAGCCGTGATCCTTACAGCTGGAACTTCTGGCTGTTCACTGTGGCAAAGTGTTTCACATTTGGTATATGGACAGCAGCCATTCATCGGTTTTATTTGTGGGGTAGAACGCACTATGTAACTGGTGAAGGGTCAGTCACCTGCTTGCTTTGCCTGGAAAGTTCAGCAGTATGGCATTAAGGGCCATAGTAGCTCAGTTGGTGGATCATTTGTCCACTGATCCAAAGGTTGGTGGTTCAAATCTCGCTTTCAACTTAAACATCATTGTTTCAGGGGCCAGAACTGCTGATCCACAAGTTGACGGTGCGATTCCAGGTGGGAAAGTGCAATATAAAAATGTGACCGTTTATTATATATAACTTGGTGGTCTACGAAGCCACGAAGGTGACGTGACAAGGCTAAATTACCAGAGATAAGATCTGTGGAGAGGCTACCCACCTCACAGCAAGAATGCATGCATGTATTTTCTTGCATATGAATAATACAAAATAAGTTCAGTGCCATACTGTGGAATATTCTAGGCAAAACATTAACATCACAGAGATAAGCTAAGTAACAGACCCCTGCCAGAAAAGTTAGTGCAGCTTTAACTGTATTTTGCACACATTCCTAAAACTTTTCCCCTTTGCTTGGTATATAAATATTTTGGTTGGAGGAAGCTGGAGATCCTTGTGAGCAGATGCACACCTGGCACACTGCCAGAAATAAACCTGGGAATATAAAGGCATCAGTCAGATTGATGTTTTCTGTACTGTATGATGGGCTCTTTTTGCATTACCTGTCTGAGAAAAATATAGTCCCATAGAGGCTAGAGGAATCATCCCAAACCTTTCTCCATCACTTTGTGGTTTAAAAACAGCTCAAACTGGGAAACTGGCAGATGGGCTACATTTTTTCATCATGTACAAAGATGTATTACTCATAGACTCCATAGTGGTCAATTTGTTAGTTTGGCATTATGTTCATGTTTACAATATTTTAATGGTACGGCTTTTTACACAAAGTTACTCTTACATGGATTTCTTATGAGCACGTGTAATTTACGAACTATTTGCGATGGGATTCATTTAATGCCACATATTCACAAAATGTATTCTTTCTCTCTTATTTCCTTATCTCACAGAAACTTCCTTGACAAGTCACTGTTTTTTTTCCCTTAATATTAAATCCAAATCTTCCATTGCATTTGTAAGCTAGCAGACAAAAATCACAACTAGAATGAATTTAAGGACTGCTTGGGTGGGCTAGTGATGAGACAAAAATACCTTGGAGCTGAGCAATGCCACTTTTTTCTTTCCAAATAGCACCTTCTTGTGAAATTCTCTAAATCCATGTTCAACTTTTGCTTTCGAACTTTCGGTAACAGACTCTTTGCAAGCTGTTCCCTCTGAAAGCACATTTGGTAAACATGGGCGGCCTGTGTTTGGACAAGTGTAAGCCGTTTGTTACACAGCCCTGTTTTGGCTTGGGCTTGTTTGTCTTTGAGCACCCATTTTCCCCAGAGCCTCGGCTCCCCCCTCTTTCTCACTCACTCTGTACTCTTTGTTCAGTCTGATCCCGTGTTGTTTTCCTCAGTGGGAAATGCAATATTGTCAGTGTGCCTTAAGGCGGCGTGGAGCTAATGCAGTTACTATTGTCTTTTTGCTAACATCCACCCACATGCCCTATCTTTTCATCTCATTCCGTCCCCGTCCCCTCTTGTCTCCCAGGCTGCTCTCTCACCCTTTACACAATTAAAGGAGAAGGACTTGTAGCTTTATTTTACTTTGCCAACCTGTTCCTGGCATCACATGTATTACGCCAATTTGTTATTTCAGACTGTAATGACTCTGACTCTGTTTGAGTCACCTGGTGGATTCATTTTAAAAGCAATGCGGGCGACGTGAAATGAATTTTTGTGGTGCTAGGAGGTCATTTTCAGAGTGATGGAGGTGATAGAGATGAGAAGATGGGGAACGACAGATGTACCATTTAAAATACTATTCCCACTTTACCTCACCATCAAAGCAAGTGTCAAGGTGCCACACGTATGTAATTTATTCTTTTATTTAAAATGGTGCAATATATTGAGGGGTATTGCATTAAAAACACATGTGATGTCATTCATACAGTATAGATTGTAAACCTTTGTAGCCATCGGGGTAGTTTTCTTAATGGTGTTTTTATGACTCTGTTATATGTGGCTGTGACTTCTTCAGGGCTTCACTGGATCGTTTGAATGTCTGTTTTCTAATGGATGAGAATAGTAAAAAACATTATGTTTGTACCAGGAAATGTGTGTAACCTTGTTCAAAATAAAGCCCCTGAATACAATCCTGGATTAATAATAGTCATGGGTTTCAGCTTCAACAGCATTATGAGTACTTCTGACCATTCAAAAGATTCAAAAATTATCATATCATATCATTTTACCTTTTATGTTTCATTGAGTATCTGTCACCTTCCTAAGAAGTGTCATCTGACTACTGTGACATGTCACTTATCAGCTGATTTTCAGGGTGTGGCCAGTTTGATGGACCGGCCAGTCTGCCAGACTATTGTTGGAAATGGGACAGAAATGGGATAAAGTTTTAGTGCTAATGCTAAATTACTAAACACACCTGAACACTTCGTGGGCCCGTCTGCACATATTTGGTTCTTTAACCTGCATATAGACTGGGACAGGAGTGATCCGTCAGGTTTTTGGGCAAAGATGATTTGAATTTGGTCTTTTAGCACACTCAGAGTTCTCTGTGTATGTAAATGTAGTGAGTATCGAGAGCTACAAATTGAGAGTAAAGTTTACATTGTTTGTGAAGAGGCTCAAAGATTAGTAATCTTTATTAAGGTTCACATAATGTAAACAGATAAGGACAAAGCCTGTGGACCACAGGTTCAGTAATCATTTAAATGTACATTTTACTATGAATTTTAATGATTATAAATGACTGATTGTATATTTAACTGTGTACTCAAAACTCCCTTGTTTTAACTGTGTACTCGAAACTCCCTTGAAAATGACATGCAATCTCAGTGGGACTTCCTGAAAAAAGGAAATAAAAAATAAATAAATAATGATCAGACTCCATGCTTGTAGCATTATTTGCATGACTGTAACTCCATTTGTCATGGTGGCTGTCTTGTCTTTCCAGTGAGCCCATAAATCACGCATTTAACCATGCTCGGACAGAAACAGAGGTCTGTGGGATGGGTTGCTTTCCTGCTCCGCCTGGACTCTGATTGATTCATTTATGGCCTGGGCTCACCTCAGCACCTCTCACTTCCTCCTTCTCATTACCATATCTGTCCTTGTAGTGCTCCAGTGTGGACCAGCGGAGCAAGTGATAACCCAGGAGCAGAGCCGCACACACAGCACCCAAACACAGATGGACTTTGGAGAATTTTGATGGGTTCCTTATCCATGTGGGCATTATCAATGGGCATAGACCACCAGAGCATGTGATAGGAGGCAGAGTAAAGGCTGGAGGAGGGGAAGCATTGACTGAAATAGAGACACTGCGTGTAGTGAAATGTGATTGCCATAAGGTCTTGAAGAGAAGAGTGAATTACGAAAACATCAAAATGGCAGCAGTAGAAAGAGCATAGTCCTTTATATTACTGGAAGAGGAAGACTAGAGTGCTGAAAAGAATATAATGGACAAAGCTTTAATGAAAAAATAGTCATAAGAAAAGAGTGACAGGAAACACCATGCAATAAAGGTGCACTATGTAACTTTTATGGGGGTGAGCCAATACTATGGAAATGTGATTACTTTGCTTAGAATGTTCCACAGTACAGCAACTGCCAGAGCTGTTCCTACTTCTATAAAGCTGCAAACTGTGACTGATGAGTGGTCCCCCATGGTCAGTGAGACTACAGTGACTTTCTGGGTGGGAAATGAGTCAGTTTGCTGTCCGGGCTGGGTTGCAGATTGTAGAATACTAGGCGTTGATACCCTGAGGGCCCTGGACTGCATAATTCACATCCACACTATTCAAATGGACAAACAACTTCCCTGTGTATCCCTCAGTGCCCGCAAACTACAGTGCATTGTTTGAGCCTGCTGTTGCCCACCTTTCCCCACCTCAAAGACACACAAACGGCCTCCTCACCTTTACCAGGGGGAAGTATTGGAGATGGTGAGAGAGATCTGGGGTAGGAACTGTGATGGACTGGATGAATCAGAACAAGAGCACCTCTGGCAGTTGCTGTTTGAATTTAAAGACAACTTCTCCATATCAGAAGTTGATGGGGGCCCGATTGACCTCATCAAGCACAGCATTAACGTTGGCGATGCACCACCCATCCAAATGAGATAGTGGCTTCCGCTCACAAGACACACAGCTGCAGGCAAGGCTCTGCAGAAAATGCAAAAGGCAGGACTTATTGAGCCCTCAACAAGCTCTTGGGCTGCTCCTGTGGTAATAGTCACAAAGAAACAGAAAACCAAATAGCGCTTCTGTGTGGTTTTTAGGCTCTCAATAATGTGACCAAGTACAATCCTTACCTATTTCCACATGATGATGACGCCCTGGATTCTGTGGCACGACCTTCATGGCTTTCTTCTCCAGATCTATGCAGCGGTTACTGGCAGGTCCCCTTTGCTCCAAATGCCTGCCCAAAGACCACCTTCATCACATCTAAGGACTATGATAGTTTAATGTTCTCCCTTTTAGCCTTTGCAATGCAACCTTTGAGAGACTAATGGATAAAGTTCTGGCTGGCATTCCCAGTCAGGAAAGCAACATCTGGGTACATGAAGTCCTGGAGCAGATTAGGGCAGCTGGACCCAAACATCACCCTCAGAAATGCTTCTTTATGAGGCGTGATCTCTTTTCTGGGCCTCAAGATAGGGGAGGGTGGAGGGAGCATCATGGACGTTAAAGTGCAAAGTGTCAATGTCTGACCTGTTTCCACTTGTGTTTTGGACCTTAAGAGTGAGTCTTTTGTGTGATCAGAGGAGTGGCACTCCTCTGCATTTGACACCCTCTCCTTCATCCTGTCAGATGTCGGATCAGGTGCATTCCCAGTCAACTTCAGCTCTGTAATGGCTCATGTCTTTTAAGGAGCCAGAGGGCCAGCTGGCATACTGGATTGAGGAGCTGCAGGACTTCACAGTGGTGCAAAGACCACTCTAAGGTAACACAAAAGCCCTTTCTCACTGACCCTGCTTCACTGTCATCACTGCCATTACTGTGTAAAGAAAGATACTTAGGAAAACATGGAGCTACAGCGGGCAGTCAAGTGTGCAACTGTTGGTTTGGATGAACCGGCTTATCATGGACTAGTGTACATGAATACAGCTGAGTGGCTCAGTCAACAGGATTTGGACAGTGAGATCAGCCTGGTTCTCACATGGACTGCAAACCAGCAACAGCCAAATTGAACTGATATTGCTGCCCTCTCCTGAGCTACTAAGGGACTTTGTTCAAAGTGGGGGGCCTTGCCCCAATGTATGTAGGTGTATGTAAATCTTTAGCAATTATAAGATAATTTAAAGAATGCTTGAATAAAAAAAACATTGTTCATTTTGTATAGTTTATCGATACTTCCATACATGATCTACAGTGTGGAAGTGTGGAGCAACATATATCAAACACATACCCTTCATATCACTACTGTCCAAAATGAGCAATACGAATTGCGAATAAAGCCCCTTACAGAGCTCATACAAATGATTTTTTTATCCAAAAAAATACAATGAAATTCAGGGACCTGGTAAATTATAGAACCTCACAGGGACGTTTCTCGGCCATTGTCTCTGACTTTCAACATCTAATCTATAGTTCCCCATCTAATCTTACCTATAGTTCCCCCAGTTACAATGTTGCTCCTCCCTCTGACACAACATGCTTCCCTGCTCAGGTCCTATCATCATCAAGAGATGCTTTGTGTTCATTTCAGAGTTGACACCTTTTGTTGTTTTTGTAATTGTTCATGTGTTGTTGTTAATTTATCAGCTTTTGTATGTGACACTTGGTTGCTATGCTGACAGGTTGATGTGGAGGATCTATTTGTCAGTTACTGGTCTGTTAGGAGGCTGGTTCTGCTGAATTGAGATTGCTGTTGTTTTGCTCTTGTTTTGGCGTGGGTTACAGCCTGTAGTAGCCTCAAAAAAATAAATGACATGTGTGTGTTTCCTCACACCAGAGTGCTACAGTACTATTAAACTTATCCAACATGTTCTTAGTCAATTACAGTTTTTAATTGTTTCAAAATACCTTTAAAACATTTAAAACATACATTCTTATGAGTGGATTTGCCACTTCACAGATCTGACTGACAAACAATGTCATACTGTGTAAAATCCTATGGAAATCAATAAAATCTCCTTAGAGACAATAGGTGGCAGGCATCCATCATAACGGTTCCATAGTGCACCTTTAATGTAACTGAAAAACAGTTAAGCAATTGATTTTAAAATTAAATATTATATAAGTATAAGTATACGAAATACGGTATGCTTTGTCTGTATGTAGACCTTTATAGCACCAGTGAATTCCTGATTTGAATTCAAACTGGAAATTATCTCTAAAATACAGGCCCAAAGCATTCACAGTTGCATTTTAGTCTTGACAGTCTATATCCATATGCTAGATTTAGTCTGTGAAACTGGCTTTAAAATATCATATAGAGAAGTTCTTTTGCAAGTCATGAATAGCAATCAGGTAGATTCTTGCGAGTGAATTACAAAAACATTGAGATTGCAGGAGCAGAAAGAGCATTCTTTTTCCTTTTATTACATCTCATGGGAGGCACAGTGGCAGGTGAGGAACAGAATGATGGAGCCGAGCACTTGTGTGAGTTGTGTAGGTCGGAAATGGACTGTAAAATCAGGTTATGTTGAGGCATAAACACCAGCCATAGGCATAAAGCGGCAAGAGGGCCTATGGAGAGAAGCCCTTATCCTATACTCTCAGTTTTACATTTGGAGATAATGACACAGACCAGACACGTGGATCCACAGTTAAATTGTATTCATTTTACTGAAAAATATATTTAGCATTCAAAAAAACAATAACAACAAAAATTCTGCCTTTTCCCCCCAGTTTTGGTCAATGGTTACATATTTATATAGTGTTAAAAAAAAAAAAAAAAAAAAAAAAAAAAACATCACATCTTTATTTTGTAAAATGAAGTTTTATTTAAATGCCTTTAAATGCCTTCCCTGTACCTAAATAGCCTTGCATATTAGATGGGATTTTCAGTGATAATGACAAAAGTATTTTGTTTTAGAACTCACCACTACTTCCTGTATTTTTGTACTTTTTCTTCTCAACTCTTTTCCCCCAAATTGCCACTTAACTGATGTCAAACTATGATAAATATTTACTACAGGTACTATCCCACAAAACCAAGTAATAACCTGTCACATGCACTTGAAATAACACTTTATAGTTTTGGGCCTAAAAGGGCTTCTCATGAGGCAACTTTTCCACACTGTGCTCCTTTAGTTGTGGAGAAAATGTAGCCCCTGGCGCTCTCCATGGTGCTGAATCAGTAACAAAGGTGAAATGGGAGTGAAATCCCTCTTCTGTGTTCAATCTGAGAAGCGGCGAGTTTGATGGCACGCTATGAAAAGATCGTTTGAACACCGTAGGAGTAAATATTGTTTGAGAAAATATAATGTGTTTTGAGTTATTGCCAGTGTGGGAAAGGAAGTACGCCTCAGTTGCCTGAGTTTGACTAAATGTCCAATATAAATCAAAGAAGTGGAAGAAGTAAAAGAGAGAAGGTCTATGGACACCGATGTTGTCTCCGATATATAGTTGAAATAAAAAATATTTGTTTTGATTTGAGAAGTGTAGATTAATTTAGATGTGTTTAATGCGTACATATATATATATATGTATATATATATATATATATATATATGTGTGTGTATATATATGTATATATATGTGTGTAAATATATATATATATATACCTTTCGAATACCTCTTTCTCCCCATTTCACGCTATTGCTGTCTTGTTTAATAAGTCTTTCTTGCACAGAAAATTCCATTTTAACTCTTGAAGTATTAGAACTTCCTCCACAAACATATCCTCTTAGTCTTCATTGAAAGAAAAAAAAATGCTAACCCTGTAGTTTGGATCTGTACAAATATGTTCTGAAATGTAATTCTTGTTTAATTTGTCAGCTCATATTTCTTTTTTGGCCAGATTAAACACTTGGCCATGTTTAAAATGTTAAGAAAATGCCATTTTAACTCAAGGCTTAAGGCTCAAGGTTTTGTTTTGTTTTTTCATCACAAAATACCTAAGATAAAAATTACACATACACACAAAAGGAAAAAACATTACAAGCAGTTTATGTATTAATATTTTTAATTGCATTTTAACATTTTACAACACACACAAACATACACATCTCCCGCCACCCACCCCTCCCCCACAGATGGGCATTGGGTAAGCACATTTTTGACTGATGTTTCTGCCTTTTGAATGGTCAGTGTTAAAGGGGTTCTTGTGAATTCAGTTTTCTACTAACAGGTGAACTCTGTCAGTATCCATGCTGTTGGGGCTGAACTGTACCGCTCCTGTTGACTTGCTTTATTTGCAGAGCACAGTGCAAATGGCTGAATGAATAACCTCTAACATGAGCTCTTAGATAGAGAAAGCTGATTTGGGTTGGAGAGTGCTGCTGTGCCACCCACCTACACAGCCAGACCTGGTTGTTGGTTGTAGTGTATGCAGCCTTCTGTTCACTCAGTGTGCGTCAGTGTTGTTCTGCACGGGGCGGAGTGAGGGAGGCATATGTGCCCACAATATCTCAGGTACAGTGTATAGTGTACTCATACATTGGCACACAGTTATAAATCAGAAAATGGTATATAGCGTTGTCTGGATATTATTGCTGGATATGAATTATTCATGAGCTTTAGATGACGTCACGACATTCTATTGCCCTATAATAGTTTAATAGAGATATTAAACCTTGGGTAAGTAACTTTATTCTCAAATAAATTCTTGGGAAACCTTATGTTCTCTTCATAGATCATACTGTAAAAGGAGCACTTTGTGGCATATTCAGACTTGCGTGCACTGTCTGCATGTACTTGTAAAACAATTTATAAATCTCAAAAGTGTTATAAAGAGACTGATTCAGTGTCTAAGTATGTTTTATACATAAACTGTATAACGAAGTGGACACAGGGAGCGTGACATCATCCATGGCATTTGGCGCTAGTCAAATGAGGCTCAACAAGGCTGGCAGTTACAGGGGCGAATTTAAAGCCAAGTTGCATATTAGGAAGTCTGATTGCAACCAAAGAGTCAATCTGAGGCTGTTGAAGGTAACGCCTCTTCCCACCTGACAGCTCCCTCCTAAACTAGTGCTTAGCAACACTGTCAATCAAACCTGCTGCTAATGCTAGCGGGAGCGACCTTGGTGAAAGAAGGCACCTGATTTGTCTGTTATTAATGTTCAAATCTTCAGTTACGGACACAATAGGATCATGTAGAGTGGGTAATGTGATCATAAGACCAAAATAACAAGCCTGACAGCAGCAGTTATGGAGAGATGGGAGACGGTTTTATCATGTAAAGTGAACTGGGGTCAATGGAGCCGGAAGTGCGCTCATGCTCACTTCCTAGTTGGAACGCGGCAGCTAGCAGGTTAGCTATGTCTATTTATATATACAGTCTATGGTTTTACATGAATGTTGTGCAATGGCTTCGCTTGGCCATATGAAAAAAGCTGCTCTTGTGTTGTGCATTTGGCCAATAATCCATGCATGTTGAGTGGCAAAGGGTTTCGGAGAGCCAGGCATGAGTAAGAGTTTAATTCCTACTACCTCCTTTCATGGTTTGGAAATTGGGTGAGGAGGGTGTGGATCATTTGCAAATTTTCCTTTTTGATGTTGTCCCTTGTGTGACATCATGAATTTTGGATGTGCCTTTTAGAGCTGCTAGATTAATTACAATAAAACTGAAATCAAAATTTGAATGAACGCTATTAGCAAATCGCGAAGGCTGCAGTTTTTTAAGTACCAAAACTTCCTCCACAAACAAATGATCGTGCTAGTCTGGATAAAAAACTGCTGACCCTGTAGTTTAGATCTGCACAAACATGTTCTGAAATGTGATTCTTGTTTTACTTTGTCAGCTCATATTTTAGGCTTTTTGTCAGTTAAAAATCTGACCATGTTTCAAACAGAATCCCATTATTAAAATATAAATAGCAAATCTAATCTAATCACAGTCCTAATAAAAAATGCATTTTAACATGTCCCATCATTTCTCAGAATAGATTTGTTTTTAATCCTCAGTTAATATAATAATAATAATAATAATAATAATTCAGATGAATGCCTTTAATACTGCAGCACACAGTTACTACTTGGAAGTGTGCACTGACTTGAAAATACTCTACAGAAGAACACAAGCCTATACCCCATTTACTAGCAAATTAAATAGGTTCATTTTGTCATATCCCATCGCACTGAAGCTGCTGTGCCTCTTGAATGACCCTATGCAAAGACGCTACAGATTAATTTCTCTCCTTGGCTAACTCCCTGACAGTTCGGTGACAAAGTAACTTAAGCAAAGCGGTGGCCCTGGTCTCGCACTGTTGGCAGCACTATTGTTGTGAGTTCAATACATCTGCACATAGGACGCAGCCTTTATCCTTTCATGGCCCAAATATCATTATGTTTGGCTGTGCTCACATTGGATTAGCGAGTGTGTTCAGGGTAATGTATGCAGGCCTGTTTCATAGAGGTGAACCATGCAGTTTACAGTACATTGTGAAGAGGTTTTGGACAGTTTACACATTAAATTTACGATGACAAAAATATTTTAGTTGGCAAAATAAACACTGGCATCGTCATGGTAACTGTAGTACTAGCACAACTTGATTTGAACTAGTTTTTATTGACCCATAAGGCAACTCCCTTTTCTACTCACAGTTCTCGAGAGCAATTTTTTTTTTTTTTTATAACAGATGCCCTTTTTGACTCAGAGGCAGTGCATATTACTGCAGATTGTACTTTCTATTTGTTACGGTCCTAAATTATGTTAGTTGTTGTGTTTGTCCATTATGTTTCTTGTGTGTGTCCCTGAATCTTGTACTTTTCCCATAATCATGGCTGTTGGAGCCCTTGACTGTTATTGGAGGACTGTTTCCCAGCCTCGCCAATCCCGGGGCCCACCTTCAGCCGCCTCCTCCCCTACTAAAGAAGATTCAGGACACCTGTTCGGGGCTGCTGGCTTGCATGTGGCCAGTATGCCATTTCGTGTGTCTCTTTTAGTCATGTCACTACAGTGGTAGTGACTCAGTTTCTGAGGCACTTCGCTGTCACTACTGACTCTGTTTGTTTGTCAAGATTTTGAGACGTTATTATGATATTTGTGTTTTAGTTAACGCTACCTTTTGATTTTTGTTTAATCCTTGGAAGGTATCGGATCGTTTCAAAATTTCTTTTAGACCATTTTTGTTTAGTTTACCCTTAACATCCCTGTTAATTAAATTACTTCTTTATTTACCATTTTCCATCTTGGTTTTCTTTTGTTACTTCACTGTCCCCACACGAGCTGGGTCTGAACACTTTTTAAGAACTGATGCATTGACAGATTTGGTCTGCATGGGCTGTACATCTTTCCCTCGTCATGCAAAAACGTTGGTCTACTATAGCGCACAATGGCAAAATGCATACACTAATGTAATCTATACGGGTAGGCTTGACACAATGCAGATCTTATAGGGACAGAAAGTGGCGATATATTTTTTTTGCTGCGCTGGCTCCTTCAGTACCTTATAGTAGTGTGAAATATGCATTAGGTTGCTGTATAAAGCGCTTTTGAACACAAAGAAATGCACATAGTAACAATTTTGCACCACAGAGAGCTCCTCCACGCTCTGAATGCGGATGTCCCAGGACTGCCTCGAGGTGTGCTTCTCTGGGGGGGATCAGCTGCGGTCTTTGCCCAACTGCAAGCGCTATATGAACTCCCCGTGGACCCCAGCCTTCACATGCTTAACGCAGTCACGAGAATCAAAAGCATTTCCATCTCTTTATCTGAGCTACATACCATCAAGAGACCATTTTAAAAGCTGGATTTCAACTTTGTAGGATCAGTCAGGATACGCCAAGGCTGCAGTGTCAATTCCAATCCCTGATTCTGTTGTCATTATGATGTATCCCTTTGTTCTGGAACAAAATGTCACCGCACAAGGCAAGCGCATAGTGGGATGGTGAGATACTGGGGTGTGATTTTTCATTGGAGCGTCAGACTTTCTCAGCTGTCTTTAATATTAATAGGGTGGTACTCAAATACTTTTATAAACAGCAGATCAGATAGACAAATGTAGATGTGTAGATGATGGTTGCGTACAGACTCTTCGGGCAATAGAAAGCAGTGGTTATATCTCCAGCCCCTCTATTGGTGGTTTTCAGATCTATAATGTGATGGTGTCATACTCTCAGATGGGGGCAAGAAACAGATTTTCCTGTTGATTACACTGAAATATCTAAAAGGTAAGTTATCATGTTGGTGTCATCTGAAACCGAGCAACAGATATTTTTAGGGAAATTATTCTGCCTTAATAGAAATAAAATGGAGCTAATGATTGCCCACGGTGCCTGAGATGAAGATACAGTATGTAAGTAGTAAAATGCAGTGGAAGTAACGATGAAAGTAACAATGCAGTAATTAAATATCACACAAAATGGATTCTTGTGAGCTTTGAGCCATGTTGTAATGCTGTTACCTCATCAAAAACATACAGAGAGTTGCGTTTTGTTTTATTCACACATGTTTGAGTAATCCTGGTGTATTAGCTTGTTATCTCCAAAGTTCAGAATGCTTCGTTCCAATTTGTGATGTCATGGAGTGGTAGTTTTCAAGTTAACAGCTACGTTTAGTGGAACAGAGTGTCTTCTGTTTGAGAGAAGATCTCAACTCAGACCTCAACTAAATATGCAGGGTTTGTGTGTTAAAGGTATAAATGAAAGAAAAGATAACTCCAGGAATCAACAGTATAATATCAGAAAAGAGTGTAAGATGTGCCCTTTAAAGTGTGTTGTATATGTCAAATTGAAGAGATGCTTAACAATCCAAAATAACAAAATCAAAGCTGGTTCTTAATTTGTTCTTATTTTTGTATGGAATAGTTCTTATGCACGTGGCTCAGTTGGTATAGTGTTTGTCCTTTGATCTGGAGGTGGTGATTCAAATCCCACTCCCAACATAACCAAAGTGGGAAAAGCTCACCCATAGGTTGTCAGTTCGATAACAGCAAATGGACAAGACACTTAACCCCCTGCGTCCCCAGTGTCTATGTATATTGGTGTGTGAATGGGTGAGTGCTTCCTTGATGTAAAGCACTTTGAGGTGAAAAGAGCTGGCTATTTAACATTAGAACTTAGTACAAAATATACATATATATTTTGCAATATTAAAAATCCTGAAATTATCCCAAATAAAATAAAAATCACAATACCTGGGCCCCATAGACACTAAACTATGGACATTATATATAACTTTGATATGGATCTATAGAAGGTCACTGGGCTAGCTTGTTTGGTTCTGTCTTATCCTCAAGTGCCCTACAGTTGTTGCTTTTAAGCTCTGTTCTGTTCACGTGGAGTCATCATTTCGTTTCCTGCTGTTTTGATGGATACAGAATAGTGCAATATGAATTTGCTCCCTGGACCTCAGTTCAGCCAACTCTATCCCCGGAATACATCTTCATCCCACAACTTTGCCCTCCTCTCTGTGTCATTTTTCTATATGGCTTTTATCCAAAAACGCAGCTGGAGAAGCCAAAGCACAGATTGGGGTTTTGGGTAATTATAAATTTGGCGAGGCTGCAGCGAACAAGGCGGACATGACAATGAGTCACTATGTTTTCTGTATGATTCCTGGAAAAGCTGTAGCAGTGAAGTTGAAATCTTTGCAACAATCTCATGCTTCAAGGCCATGTGTTCCCAGTTGTGTTCTCCTCTCTTCAACTGTTACAATACATCTTTATCAGACAACAAGACTGCACTGCTACACAAACGCTTATTTACTGATGAAATGTTGTTACATAGATGGACTTTGCTATTTATAAAAAGGAGTGCAGTGGGAAAGAACAAGCCAGGGTGATTGTGATGTAATGGGTGCTATTTGCTAAAATGGATCAAAGTAAAATTCATATTTGAAGCTGGATTATAAATAAGTAAATTTTCCTCCCGTAGCGTAGGTATTTTGTAAAAGCAGCACTTTGTTACAAGATTAGACTTCTCTGCTGTATCTGCATCAAATTAGAATATAACATGTTATCATTTGTAAAACTGGAAGAAAGACTCTGGTAAGGAGCTGTGTTATGTTTTGGAATGAGAGTGGGATGGCTGTGTGAAGTGAACAGGTGAAATAGTCGAAAGACCTTAAGGTTTCTGGTTTGTGTTCCTTATCTGTGAGATTAGATATTGTTTTGTACAATAATATCAATTACTTTCTTTCTTGCCTGTTATCTGTATTGAAGAATTATAAGAATAAGAATTTATCAGTTCATTCTGGTCAAATCAATAGCATTTTCATGAGACAAGCATTTAACAGACCCTATCAAAAAAAGTTATTTAGTGCAGCTTTAAAATGATGCTATAAAGACTGAAATAGTTAAAAAGAAGTGCTGGAGTGACCATTGGCTGCTGTGGAGGTGGGCATGTGTTTCTATGGAGAATAGCTCAATAGATTGTGTGGTCAGTGTCCTGTCTACAGTGAGAGGGAGACAGCTGAGGAGAGCTGAGGAGGAAGGACAGGAACATGAACATATATTTTTATCACACATTCACGTCTGTGGGTAGAAGAAAAAGTGCTGTGGATAAGTCTTCCATAGAGCCACAGCAGCCCGGGATCATTCAACCATAATGTGTTCTGTTAATGGTCAGGCGCATAAATGATGCAGGCATTACTCCGTTAAGTATCTCATAAAAACATGGGTTAATAACTGCATAATGTTAAATACTAATTAGTTGTTTACAGGTTTATTTAAGTAGGGCTCTAATTAAAAGTAATGTATGCTTGTGTTCGTTATTTTAAGACACCCACATTTGGAAATAAATATTACTGTAGTGGTAAACATTGAGCAGTGAATTTAATAATGCAAAATGTCATGACCGTGAAACTATAAAATGAAATAATGTCATTGTCATTCATCTATCACATTTTGAACGTGTTGGTGCTTTGTGAGCCAGGAGCACAAACTGTAGGCTCTAATATTAAGCAGCATATGAGCACTTGGAGAGCCATAACTGTTCGAAAGGTGGTGAATCGTAGTATTTTTTATTTTTTTTTTTTGCTTGACTTTGAAATACCTCCTTTACAAAGGGACAGAGGAGCAGTGGATGTTGTTAGTCTCAGGGAATGCCCGACTTGTCACGCTTTGTCAAACACAGCGAGGAGGTCACCTGCCCAGTGGAGGCACATCTGAGTGTGGGGTCACCGCTGAAAGCCATCTGCTCCCGGCAGGACGCCAATGAATGTCAAAGGAGGAGAAGTAAAACTGTGAGTGCTTCACTGTTCTGTGCATCCTACTGTTTTTACACTGCAGAGAGAAGAGAACTGTCCAACAGGGGAGAGGGGTCTTATAAAGGCACCGTGTGATGGGGAGAGGGGTCTTATAAAGGCACTGTGTGACGGGGAGAGGGGTCTTATAAAGGCAATGTGTGACGGGGAGAGGGGTCTTATAAAGGCACCGTGTGACGGGAGAGAGGGGTCTTATAAAGGCACCGTGTGACGGGGGAGAGGGGTCTTATAAAGAGACTGTCCAACAGGCCAGAGGGGTTTTATAAAGCCACTGTCCAACAGGGGAGACGGGTCTTATAAAGCCACTGTCCCAGGGCTATCAGACAGAGACCTTTGATTCATGTCCGCCCCTGTTCTGTACCGACTCATATTTCCACTGCTCAACAAGATCAGGTGATGTTGTTTGATAATCTGATAGAAAATGTATTTTATAAAGTAACTTAAAACTTCATTTATTTCATCCAAAAATATTAGACGTAGAACCTACTGGTAACTATGTGGCAAGTACACCCAAGACTTAAAGATATCTCTAATGTCAAATCACAGCAGAGAAATCATACAACACCTAAAATGCTGAGAGGTAATTCTGACATTTTGAGGTGGGTTTCCAAGGATCAAAACTTCTTTTTTTTTTTTTTTTTTACAGTTTGTTTTTATTTGACTTGTTGTTCTCATCTAAATACAAGGATTTTATGAGACATAACCAGTGCATTTTACACGGCCTCAAACATTCGGCCTTGGGTTTCACTATAACCTGCTCCATAAACTGAGCCTGCGACACTACATTTTATATTCCAGCATGTACTATATTTAACCTTTCCAGTCATCCTTTTCACCTCCTTTCAAATCCCACTGAATACTCTGAGGCCAAGGGTTAAAATTAAAATCAGGACTCCCCGCTCAGCCACTGTCCCATCATTACAGGCTCAATCCAGCTCTTAACTTGCCAGTGCACACAGACAAATGGTGGTTAGTGTTATACAGTGGTCAATATATTCTACTGAGTCTATTATGAATTTTTGAATTACATATGAAATTGCTTTGTGCGTTGTCCATTACTGAATGTACCCTGTGCTTTCAGTAATAGCGAGGCCAGAGTGCAGTTTGTTTAATGCTGTTTACATCAGCCAGTGTACTGAAGAGGGCTAAATAGGCTTCACATGGAGAAGGGTTTTTATTGTCTTTTAAATATAATGATTTACAGCCAGTTTGACATAGAACAAGTCAAATGCAATGTAACCATAATGTACATTTGGGAAATTGAACATCTAATTTCCATGTCAGACGTAATAGGCAGTAAGCAATGTCCTATCCCGACTGCTTGGAGTATATCTGGAGTATTTTTGAAGTTTGAAGTTGAGATCCACTTGAGATGGGTTAACAGCTGGGTCAGACAATCACCAAAACTTGTGGGGTGTTCAGTCTGCAGTCAACAGTATCAATTAAATATGAACCTACAACATAATTTGGCTGCAGAACAGTAAATAAGATCTTGGGGCAGAAGAAAGAATAAGGATGTTAATGCAAAACAATGTATTATATTTTTTTTTTTTTTTTTTTGTCCCATAGGGAAATAATAGGCCCATAATACTCAAGACCTCCCCAACATATGTAAATTCACAATTAGTACATACATAATTATAGACTGTATAAAGAACTGGACTAAGTGAGTGTGATGTCACCCATAGTGTAGCGTCAAATGAAGCTCATCGAGGCTAGCAGTTATAAGGGCAAATCTGGAGTCAAGTTATGTATTTGGAATTTTCACCGCGAGTATTATAGCAACCAAAGTGCCAATGTGGAGAGAGGCTGTTGAAGGTAACGCTTAGCAGAATGTGCCCCTCTCACTAAGGAATGTTTGACCCCCACTCTGAGAGGGTTGTAAAACAATCACCTTGTTCGATTTTGTCTAAAGTTTCTTAATGTGTAACACCATGCAGACCAGAGAGAGGACCGGCCTCACACACACACATACGTTGAGAGACACTATAGAAGCTGTAAACACGCACATCTCTGTACTCTCTTCCTATCCTTTCCTGAGAGTACCCTGCTTCATTTTTCACTTTACCTGTGTGGAACCGATTAAAACCCTTCTTCTATGTTTCAGACTCTTGGTCCTCTTTGATGCTTACACCAGAAACGAAAACATAATTCTTACAACAGTCTATGTACATAATACACAAAACATCAGATGTTGCTTCCCTGAAATGTTCCACAGAGGCCATTATACTTATGTTTCTCCATAGAGACAATCAGCCGTAATATTTAGTTTTTGAAGGTATTTGTTTAAATACACCTGTAACTGTGAGCATATGAAAGACATATTGCCATACTGTGGAACATTCCAGACAAAACAAAAACTTCTCTATGGAGACACCAGACACTTACACAGTGTCACTTTAAATATTAGCTCATCTGTAGTGCAGCGCTGATTGCTGCGTATATGATTACATATTAGTAATATTGTTGGATATCTATAATTCTTGCCTAAAGTCTGATTTTTACTGTCTTAAAAACATGAAAAACATAGCTGGTTCATTTTAAACAGTTTACAGTGGTCCAAAGTTGTTCCTCACTTACCATATGCATTCCCAACAACTAAGCACACACTTCTGATTCTCAGATAATAAAATGATTTATAATTAGATGCAGAGAGCACTTATTTTGGCCACAAGAGCTGTTTGGTCTTGCCTCTGTACAAAGTCAAGACCAACTTTGCTCAAATACATGGGGAAAAATTGTATACGGGAGAATTTGAGGGTTGAGTAAAGCGAAAAGTGCGACAGTATCAGACAGATGGAGCAAAAAGGGCAGAGAGGCAGAGAGTCTTTCTGATTATAGGAGAAGAAAGATGGCGGTGATGACATATTAGTGTAATCAGGCTGCAGCGCTGTGTGGTGTAGGGGGAAAGAGGGGATCATTGGCCCAGGCTGTCGACACTCAGCACGATGGATGTCTGCTCTTCCTCATCTCGCCTCTTTCTCTCAGTCTGATACATTTTGATGGGCGCCAAAAAAAGAAAAGAGACGAATCCAAGTCACAAATTGCCAACTTTTCGAGGATGCCCAAGTCTGTTATTGTTAGGAGAAACACGTGAAGCTGGCTGTACAGAAAGAGTGTGTGTTGATTATATATGATCTTGTAGAGAATGATGACTATAAAAAGCTTTCTCTTAAACAGCACATTGCACATTTGTAAAAATGAATAGTGTAAGTTTTTAGTTTCTAATTATGATTTTTTTACCATTCAAAAGATAAAATACTTTTATTTGAACACATGGCAAGAGTCCTGGGTCATACCTATGTGCTAATGGAAGATATGCAGAGTTATATAAGACATTTACAGACTGTTGGCCCCACTTCTTAAAATCATAGCGTTCTTTATATTAATAAATAATGAGATTTTAAATTGTATTTGATTTGTCTGCGTAATCCCTCAGTCGTCCTCAGTCTGATCCATGGTAAAACCCAAAAGTAAAATCTGTCAACTGGACAAAAAGTTGTAGGAGTGAAGACGTTTGGCTGCTCATCCAAGCCTGGTCAGATTACTGGTGGACACACTGCCTTATATCTATCTAAAGGGAGGAGCTAATTACACTGAAACTGAAAACAGCTATTGTTTACAGTTTCTGTATGTAGGCTAGGTCTGTCAAGCTACACTAAATGTGCACACAGTCATAATTAGCATATTCATTCAACTCTTAATGGGTGCTTACACATCTATTGTAACCCCTAACTGTAAACAATAGCTGTTTTCAGTTTCAGTGTGGTTAGCTCCTCCCTTCAGATAGATAAAAGGCAGACCACCAGCAATCTGACCAGAACTGAAGAATGATGAGCTTGGATGAGCAGCAAAACATCTTCACTCCTACAACTTTTTTGTCCAGTTGACAGATTTTACTTTTGGCTTTTACTTTGTGTGTGATTTGATATTTTGTATACAGATGCAAAATATTAGAGGCTAAATGATTTTGAACGGGAGTGCAATAGTTTACACCTCCCAACTCAAACACACAATTCATTATAGTTTATGCATCAAACTCAAGGCCCGCGGGTTAAATGTGGCCCTCCACATCATTTTATGTGGCCCTCGACAGGATAAATTAAAAGGTATGATGGTCTTAAAATGACATTTTATCAGAAGACACGCAGATGCACTGCCATATTTTTTACATCTTTGCAAAACCATATGTAATATTTGTAACTTGAATAAGTAATAAATACAGAAACAGTTAACTAACAAATTGGAAAAGTAGTTACATTGTGTATGTACCATTTTCCTTCTGTTCTTTAATTGTGCGGTGCAATACTGGAATTTCCCCGCTGTGGGATTAATAAAGGCATATCTTATCTTATTGTATCTTATCTTATTTATTTTACATCTGGCCCTTTGGCGGCAGGCATTTTGCTGATGTGGCCCTCAATGAAAACGTGTTTGACATCCCTGGTTTATGTTCATATAAGCATATATAGCAATGTATTTGTTGTATACTTTTGCCTGGTTGTGTAATTGTAGACATGGATTGCCACTATGTTTCTCCTAAGAACCTGTTTCTTCCTACAGCAGAGGTTGGAGTGTCTAGATAACCAGATAACTCCAATATTTTATGTGTAATTTGACAGTTCAGTTTAGTTCATGTGGGACTGTAGTCATAAATTACACTCTATCTCTGAGATGTCCCCACTTTGATAGAGCTGTACGTGTGTGTGTTTGTGTGTGCTCACTCTTTACCAGAAGTGTACTGCAGCTGTGCACCACCTGGCCCTCTGATAGGACTAACCCAATAAAGAGCTGTGACAGTGACCGGCAGTGGGCGGCCCCGTCTGGCCCCAACTCCCAACACTCCCACTGGGTTTGGGAGCTGTGTGGCCTTATTAGGCAAGATGAAGAGCTATATATGAGACTAAATAAAATCTAAAATATCCAGAACTAGGTTGGGAGAGAGCATGTACCCCTGCCTGTACTAAAAGAAATCATGTAATGGCTATGTTATAAACTGGTCTAGTTCTGTGAAGTAAAAACATGAAACACAGGAAGTGTGTGTTACATAATACATTATAAACACCTGAGAGCTACTGGCAGACACCCGCCTACAGACACAGGCAAAAGATCCACCATTTCAAAGTATTGTGTGGGAAATAAGGCAGTCACAAATGATGTTACCTGCTGCCTATGCATGCGTGTGTGTGTGTGTGTGTGTTTGTGTTTGTGTGTAATATATTAGATCTGTTTCCAGGACAAACCGAGAGATCTGGAGATATAGAGGAAAAGCCTGTGGCCATAGTTTTATCTGAGACAGGACTGTGCTGCTCTGTCTCCTGCTGAGACCCTATGGACCTGTGTTTGTACTCAGTTATATTTATATTCTTGTGAGGACTTGAGTAATATCCCAGTGGGTACGAAGAGTATAGGTCTTTAAAGTGATTTGGAGATTGGTTCTGAGGATGAGGTGTCCTTCCACCACTATAAATACTACATATTGATTTTGGCACCATATGGACTGCTGTTGGAATTTAATTAAAAGTTATTGCACATTGACACATGAATAAAGCCATTGCATTCTGTACGGATAAAACATTTTGTAAAGAATATTGTATAGATTAGAAAGCAGAGCTACAGTGTATGAAGGAGTGTGTGTTTTTTCCTTTTTTTTTTTATTCAGCAGAAGATGCTCCTGGCATTTGAAGTCCATAAACCTTCATTAAGTGTTTTTTCTGATCATGTTTGACCTCAAATTACTTCCATTGTGAAGCTTCAAACTGCTTTGCTTTTCAATGCATCTACCGATGCATTCCATGCATTCCCTCTCATGTCCCATCTATGAGGGGGTCACCTCCTCAGAATCCCCTAAACGACCTTTGATTATCACTCTGTCTGCCATGATTATCATCTAATCCGTGATCAGTTTACACTGTGTTCAGAGGTTGTGGACCTTACTAGTGAATTTTAAAATTAAAGTTACAACACGGGAAAGATTAAATATAAGGTGTCCAAAGTGTTTGAAAAAGGCTTAAAATGTTTTCATTGACTTACTTCTATGTGAAAGTGAAAGTGAAGCTTAAAGTGGCTATATCCAATTTCATCTGTGTAGTTGATCAAAATGTGTTGTACCAGTACAGATATATGTATAAGCAGCTCTCAGGCATAGCATCTTTTATCCTTTGAGAATCAGGAAGTGTGCTGTTAGCATGCTGTTAGTTACTGTCACAGCAAAACTCCGATCTCTGAATGTTGTGGAATGGTCTTAAAAACTCATCATGGTGAATAATTAGGATGCATAAGGTTTGCGTGTTTGCAAACAGTCATTGAAGACTGGTTCACCACTTTTAATTTAAGCTTTAGATTTTTCTTACCCTGCACAGAGCTGATGTTGTGATCAGATAAAATTATGTGTCCTAGAAGTGCTGCGCCTAATATTCTGGTGAGTTTAGTTTAAACAGCAACAAGCTGCTGGCACTATAGGAGCACTTTAATGCAAGAGTAATTTTTTTCTGGCAATACAGTGACTTATTTATAAACAAATTTCAGACACGGCTCAATACACATTGCATTATGCAGTAAGCTTTTAGGCTGGCACAGAATAAATATGGTAATTAAACCCAAAGAAAACGTCAGCCAATGTGGAATGAAAGTATGCAGTTGCATGTTCATTAGATTTAAGTAACAGACTATGGGTGCAGTAAGATCTGTCACCAGCACCAGGCACAACAAATAATAATACATATAAACATCAGTAAAGGTGCACTATGTAACTTTTTTGTAGGGAGTCCGTCACCATGGAGATGGCATTGCGTTGCCTGGAATGTTCCACGGCATTCAGTTGCTGTTGTTTTTATTGCTCAGTAAGTATCATTGCTTCTTCACAGATCTGACCTATGACCTGACCTCCTAGAATCACCTTGGTGATAGAGCACCAAGCAATAACATCTCCATGAAGGAAAGCTGATGGCAGACCCTATACCAGAACCTTATAGCTGGCTGTTTTAAGTGTATGCTTTTCATCAATACAGACTACACATAGAAAAATCTCCCAGCTATAAGTTAAAAGTAGAAAAGGCATGTGCTGGATTGATGTGGTTCTGTTTACGGAGCATTGGAAAGCACTAATGAAGCTAAGAGTCCCCTCTCCTCTGTCTTCTGCTTAGCAATAAGTCTATGGCCCGAGCCTGCAGCATTACATAATCAAAAGTCATCTCATATTGATTGGGGTATTTCTGTGATTGCTTTAGACTAGGCTCAGTTCGATTTTTCGTGGTGTGTTTTACATGCTAGCACAAATAGAAACACAGATCTAGCAGATACTATTCATCAGTATAGAGAGCACTTACAGCATCTCAAAGACAAACAGCCTACTGAATTATAGATGTATTCGTTTTTTATCATTTGTTGTGTAAGGAAGGAATGGTGGTAATCCCAGCTAGATACTGCATGTGGAACACAGTAGGTCTACGGGTTTGACAAAATACTTTTTTTATACAAAACAACCCATTAATTACCATATAAGGAAATTAATCTCCAGCAGTGCCACTTTACTAATTACTGATATAAGAATACTTTAATATTAAGTAGGTCGACAATCAACTAAACTAGAAAAACAACATGATTAAAGGGGTACAACTTTTCTGCTGGAGACTCACCACCTGCTTGTTGCCATGGAGATGTAATTTCTATACCCAAAATGCCATTAAACTTATCCATCCATTTTACATTTTCAGTTACAGGTGTTTTTATTGCCCCCAAACTCCTAAAACAACATGCATTTATACAGTGACAGGGAACGCCTTCCCACAGATGTGACCTGACCTTTTTGTCTCCACAAAGAAAGATAACTTGAATGTGATATTGTGGAACATTCCAGGCATGTTACCTCCCTGGAGACAGGCAGATGGTAGACCTTCTACATGAAAACATAGTACACCTTTAAAATGTAAGTTAAAATTGCTGGAATTAACACTTTTCTTTATTTTTGAGTCTGTTTTGATAAGATTCAAGAAGATACGGGACTGGTTACTAGAATACTAGAACTACATAGAATATATAAGGCTTTTTTCTCATTTTAAGTGATCTTATTTCAAATCTTGTTTCTAGACTTGTCAATGTAGTCAATATAAGTACCACTTCATTCAAGCTATTTCAGCGAATGTATCACTTTCAGATTTATTGAAGAAAAAAACTAATCTTAATACTTTTTTAGTTTTTTTCCCACCTCTGCCTTCTTATCCTTGTTCATGTAACTCCAGTCTAAGTATTTTGCAGCATGTAAAGAGACACTGGTGCATGACATAACTGGGATTTCTGCCACCATCAACACGAGGCACGTCGACATGGCAACCCGTTCTTATGGCAACCAGCTCAGTGCGTCTTTTTCATCTAATTACTTGTCCAAAAGCTTCAGTCATGGTCTATAGCATTTTCACACTGTTCTTTTTTGTGTGATTTACATAAAAAATGGCTTACTGAAATAGCAATAACACAGCTCCCTCCTGCTGTGCCCGTCCATTGTACTGAAGCTCACATATACGTCCTAACTCCCTCCCCCTCACATACAGTATACTAGTATTCAAAATTAAGACATTCCCCAGTGTGCTGAATAATTCAACAATACACAAGGGTAACTGGTAACCTTCTTAACCACGCTGTACCATCAAGGGTACTGTGATTCACCAACATGGAAGTAATGGGCGCTGTTGTGAGGCAATGAGGCTGGAGCTGTCCATGGTTCTGAATGCAATCTGCTCTGTTCACAAGTTAAATTATGATATTTAAATTCAATAAACATCATAGGTTGTACTCCAAGATACATTAAGAAGTACATCTGAAAGTGAAACACACATTTGTAACTCATGGATAAGCAATTTATATCAGTATTACACAGTTAAGTGTTAACAAGTAACTCAGGAGATGAATCTGATTACCTCCACAGTCAGAGGGTTGGCAGTTAAATATCCATAGACCAGGTGTAGCTTTCCGTCAGTCTACCCCAAGGCAGCTGTGAAAATATAATATTGTTTACATTTTACAGTTTGATGCAAGTAAAAAACATTGTTAGTACATAGGTGCTGCTAATTAATTCAAGAGTGTTTAATGTAGTCTAATACATTCAAAGTGTTGCTCTGTTCCCAAAGAAACAAGGAGTGAAGGTCAGAGCAGGTGCAGAACATCAAAGTGGTTTTATTTGTATGAAAACACAATTAACAAAGGCCATTCACAGTCGGTACAGTGGCTTCTATTATAGTGCTACCATTTGTATATTTATATTTTTACCAACTGTGAAAATAAATATTTTTGTAAATGCTCCTGGTTTGTCGGCGCTGTTTTCTGAAATGCTCCCTGAATTGTCAAGGGTCTCAATTTCTAAGTCAAACTAACACAATCTTTGCTTATTCATAAAAAAAGAAAGAGATAGGGGGCAGAGTGGTGAAAGAAAGAGAAAGAGCATGGGGAGAGAGAGAAAGGAAAGAAGAGAGAGAGGTTTGAGTATAAATGGTTGAGAAAGATGTCTGTGAGCCTGTAGTACATACACATTTAATGCAGTTTGCACATTATAGTTAAACAAAAAATGGGCAGATATCGCCAGTAAATTAATTCTTTGGACAAACCAGGGCCCCTTCCCCTCTCCAAGCCCAATCAATATGTTACTGTAGATGCTCCATTGATTGCTGTGGCTGTAATCGACCTTTCTGAGAATATGTGAAACTAATTACTAAAACTAAGTATGTGAAAGGCCCATCTCTGGAGTGTGACTTTCACATGTGTATGGTCTGTGACTGCTTGTCTCTGGTTCATTCATACAGTATGGCAATAGATATTTAACCAAGGCCCAATGAGGTTTTCAATAATTTAAATACTTCTAATTACATGGGTCTGTGTAACTGTGTAACTGTGTAAAAAAAATGCTCTTCTTTTTTTTGCATAGCTCTTAGTGAGTTTGTGGTGAATGAATAATGACCCGTGGTGCTGCTGTGAGAGGCTTGTCAAGCTTCTGAGGCACAATACAAATGTGTGCTATTATTATTTTCTGAAAGAACGACATTTCTCTGGTGCTTTAATTGTTTTTAAATAGGACTGGGAATTTAGTTTGGTCAGATGTACAAGCATATTAGCAGTCCACTAGATCACAAACTTAAACTTAACCATGCAATATTTAACTTTGCTAATAGACGGTTCGCTACCTGCTTGTCTCTATAGAGATTATTGCTTTATTGTATTGTATATTGTTATTATTGCTTTTCCATGTTGCACAGTACAACATTAAACTTGATGGTGATGCCACCAGGCCATGTTACAGATCAGATCTGAGCAGAGACAAGGCCACTTTTTTATTGACAAACACAACCAGACTTTAACAAAAGCAAAGTAGATAAATACCACAATATCAGAATATCTCCATTCTCACATACATTTAGTTTAGTTTGAGAATATGTAAATCAAATTAAACAAATGTCCTTATAAAAACACAACTTTAGTACTTTAGATGAATGCACATTCTACACTTCAGTGATTTTGTTCTGAGATTTATTATGTTTCCAAGAAGCAAACAACAAGAAAGTGTGATTTCTCATGTGAAGCCCACATTTCTCTGCACCTTAAGAACGATGATTCTCCCTCAGCTGGTTTTTGCCTGTGACACATGTGCATGGAGCTCTATTCATAAAGCCTGTGACTTCTGGACTGTGAAAAAGAAAGTTTAGCTTCCTGTCTGGCTCCTGAAATATATTCCAGTGAAAGAACATTATGCTTAACTTTTTTTATAAGACTATTTTCAAGACAAATCTCCCAAGGCCATCTGGTTCAGTTTACTGCAGAGAACCAACCCATTACCTGGGCCAAAATGTTGGGCCTTTACTCATGAACTTAGTTTGGCAGTTAAGCAAGTAGCCATTTTTGACAAGCTACTGAATACTTAACTTTATGGCAGCAGGGGTGAAAGATGGGATACCCTACTTTATTCTTGTAAATGTGTAAATTTAGTTTTTTTTTCCATATTATAATTAATCTTGTGACAAAATCGGACTACTTTGCGCTCTCTGCAGCTAAGAAAGTATTTTATTGATCACCAACCTGGAAGTAAGAGTCGTAAGTGTCACAACTATTGCCCGAGCATTGGCAGCCCACCCCCGCAATCAGCAAGATTTTCTCTGAAAAATCCTTTCCTATCCTACAGTTTAAATGTAATACTGATCATTTGTCCTTCAAGAGCTTAAGAATAAAATGATACGAGAACTGAGAAAAGCACAACCTTCATATTATACTAACCTTATAGGCCACGCAAAGGGCAACAATAATTTCCTTTTAGAATCGAAATCATCTGATGAATAAAACAGCTAAGCCTAAAGGAAATAGGGAACTTACCATAAATGGCAAAAGCACAAAAAACGTGCCACTATGGCTGACGAATGTAACATTTACTTTGTGCGATCAGTAGAAGAAGTAACACAACATTTTCAGACTACTGAATATGGGAATGGGGAATTTATGGGATTTTATGGGAATTTCCTCAGGTGCTGATTCTTTTATAAAACAGGTGAATGAGACAGAAGTCACTCAGATAATTTCAAAATATTCTAATTCCAAATCATTGACACAACTGTCAATTTGTTTAGAGGAAATTGTAAACTTCCCTCTGGTAGGATGAAAGCAGTGATTACCACAATCTAGCAGCTGATATCACTTTTATCTGTACTTTCTGAACTGACTGAGAAAGTTGTAGCGGCACAACTGACTGACCACTTGGAGGCCAACCAGCTCCTCCACCCACAGCAGTATGGTTTTAGATCAAGGTACTCCACTGAAATTGCAAAGTGTGAATGAGTGAGAGGAATAAATGAGCGTTGAAAATCTATAATTGCACCGTTGCATCTATATAGATGAATAATGTACCAATGTAGTTTGGATTGTGTCTTGCATCATGTATTTTAGTGTAGGAAAGCTCAGCCAGGAATGCGAGTTGGAAATTAGCATTTGATATACTCTGCTGCAAGTTTCATTTTGTAACCATGTCTCATTGCTTTGCCCTGGACAAATAAATAAATAAATGGACTAAAGGACACTATATTTTTGTATTTGTAAGCAGTGCTGTCAGTACAGATGATGTATCTTTACTAACTGTAGATAACTTGTTACATCAGAGTCGACTTGTTGCTATGAGCTTCTATTTGAGATTCAACTTTTCTTAAGTGAGCATTTTACTGTGATAAGCTGCAGTATTTGTTGGATGTGTTGGTGATTACTGAGGTCGAGCAATTGTGCAAATAGCGTTTTTATAATGACGTGTTCAAACCAATGTTTAAGGAATTTATTTTCAGTGTTTCTGTCCTTGTTGAGTTTAGAAGACATTTTCATTTTGATAAAGCACAAAAAACTGCATGTTAGATCAGATATATATTTCCATTTCATATTTTAGTTTAATTTTAGACCATTGCAGCAGCACTTTGATGATAAAAGCTTAAGGTGCTGCAGGTCCAAGGACTATTTGCCCTCCCATAAACCTGCTCAAAATGAGATGATATCAATAAGTTATGGGTTTGGACTTTCCTCTTTTGCAGAGTCATGGAGGATGTTGATCATTCAGACAAAGGGCAGTGTTTAAATCTTACTCCTCTCCTCTTCCTCCCCTGACCTGACCTGTCTTTTCTCATGAGCTTGGAGCCAGTTGCATCATCATCTGTCTACGCTCGTGGGTGTGGCAAGAGGGGACGAAAGTGGGCAAGCGAGATTACATCATTGTTTTGTTGGTGAACGTATATTTGATATCTACTTAAAGATGAACTATGAACTATGAACTACTATAAACTTTTTTGGTAGGGGTTGTGCCATCTGTTTGTCTCCATGAAGATCTTGGATTCCTGGAATGTTCCACAGTTTGGCATTAAATGTATCTTTCTAGCATTCGTTCATTTTTTAATTGGGAAAAAGAGTCTTAGATCAGTGCAATGCAACACTAAGGAGCATCCCAGACAAAGCAATGACAAGTCCATACATAGAGACAAGCGGGTGACATATTTGCCTCCACTAAAAAAGCCACACCTTTAACCTTACATCTATCCCAGATAAATATAAGGCAGTGGCAGTCTGACCAGAACTGAAGAAGCGGCTTGGATGAGCAGCGAAACGTCGTCACTCTTTCAACGATTTGTCCACTTGACAGATTTAAACATCGGCTTTTGCTATTGATCAGACCTGGACGACTAAGGGATTACACAGACACCTTTAATCTGAGTGGAGGAAGAACATTTTAGGTTATTTTTTCTCCAGACAATTTTTTTTTTCACATAAGCAAAAAAGACCAGACCTATTATGCGAAACTGACTTTTTAGAGCTTTTATAGTCGTTTCCCTTCACTATTTACTCACCCAGAGTTGTATTTGGAGTGATTTGTGCATGTTTGAGCAATCTTGAATTGATTATTTTGTCAATTGGTGATACACATAGGATTTGGCATCGTTGCATAGCATTTTGGTACAAATGAAGAAAAATGTGCTGCTTGCTAGTTTGATCTGCAGCTATCTATAGAAGGTGCGGACTCTCAGGTCCCATTGGGCACCGCAGTTTTCTAGTTGTTTTAGATGAATGTTGCAATTAAAAATGTTAAAATTACAACATAATGATCAGCGGGCATCATAGATTATGTCTATAGAGCTCACACAAACACAATAGGTCTTCTTTAAAGCATGTGCCCAGCAACTCAAAGGTTAGAGGTTCTTTCTTTGACCAGTGTGTAATTTCTGCAGTTGAATAATGGTCAATGAATTTGTGCAATTGTGATCATTTGGGTAAACCCTCACCAACCTTAATAAATCACAAACTTACAGACTTTATACTGGTTGAAAATAATGATAGAGATTTTTCATGTAAGTATTAGTTCTTGGTGTGTTTTTAGTCACAGCATATTCTTGTACTTCGTTGATCAAGTGAATAGCCACTACTTAGCTGGAGTACTGTCTGTTGGTCATTTCTCCTCTTTTTAAAGGCTTGTTCATTGTCCAGTAAATCTGCAGACATGATGTTTACTGTTATGGAGCGCTAGTAAAGCTTTTATGAGGTTAATGGCCAGAGAGTCTACAAAATATGAAAAACCAATAGTCTTATCTGGGATCGAGGTTCATAGTAGTTTACAGCCGATTGTATCATTTCATCATCTCCTTCATTCGTCAGAGGTTAGTGATGAGTCTTTTCCACTCATTATGGTTTTATGGGGTTTAGTAACACAATTAGTATTCACATGAGTGTAACTATAATTAACCACAATTTCAATAGTATTGAATATGAATGACCATTTACTGCTCTCAACACCACGCAGTAATATACATGTTTTTGCTGTTTATCAAATGGAGGCATTATTCTGGCAGGTTCAAAGCACTGTGGTCATTACATACAGAATAACATATTTATTGCCGTACAAAACGTGTCCGGGTAATGGTTGTATTGATACTGGATAAACAAAAACACATGACATTTTACTGTAAAACAAAGCCAAAATGAATAGTTTTTGCTGTGGCGACTCCAACTTTTTTGATAGTTTATTTATTTAAAGGTACAGGTTGTAACTTTAGAACGTCACCTGCAATTTAATGGAAATAGAAAGTTAAACCCATACTTCAGAACATTCTCATGAAAAACTAGATGATATCTATTAGGCGGTGGGCCAGTAGCGTCTATCTCCTTTTGTTCATGAAATCATAGGTCTCCATCAAGGGAGGACATGGAATTCAACATACAAGTAGAATATATTAAACTCAACATGACCCGCTTTGTCGATACTCAGGATTATTGCACATTTTCACAATATTCACACTTTGATATTTCAATTTTTTCAAGCAAATGCTATGGCCATGAACCAATAGTATGCCTGAGGTTTCGACCGAGAACCAATCAGCGAGCAGCACCGCCCAGCTGTTCACTCACACGACAAACAGCGACTGGACTGGAGTTTCATGAGAATAATGCAAGTGTTAGAAGATGGTGAACATTTGCAGATAACAAAGCCATAATCTTTTGTGTCAACATAACACCACCACCACACAGCTGTATGCTTATAGGTTAGTTTAAGATTTCCTAAAATCTTAAACTAATTTAACTAACTAACTAATTAACTAAAATGACTGCATACACACAAACTCATTATTCTGTTGGTTTTCTTTAGTTGTGGAAGTTTTTGGTCTTGGTTAGTATGTTAGAAAAGTTGTTGTGAAAGCAGGTAGAGTGCTGGGATTTTATAATAGACACATGGTAGAGACAGTCTGTGGTAGAAACCACAATATGAGTCTCAAAAAACTGTGACCGCACTGCTATAACTCCCCAGCTGTATACCTCACACCACTGAGCACACTCATGGTTGGCAGCACGACAAAAGTTGAAGAACAACTGGGTGGGATTTGAGTCGACACGTAAATATTCCCAGATGCACTATTAGTTGATAGCAGAGGATACACTGTCACACACTGAGATAGCTGTCCTCTGTTTTTGTCTCAAAAAGTGTCAGAGAAAAGTTGCCTATTACGAAAGAACATGTGAGAAAGGACACGTTTTATACGTTTTCTGTGCAGTAAACATAACCAAAATGGAAAAAGTCTTTTATTGCCAAATCTTTTATTGCCAAAAGGTTACGTACTGTGGTTTTAATTAACACATAAAATCACCTATATTTGATGCAAATAAAATATAAATATCACTTTAGTAAAGTTTATGTTGTAAAGTGCACTCATTGCAAACAACTAACTAATAAAGTAACTAATTGTGGCCGTAACATGATCATTTGCTCATGTTAGTGCAGTAATGAGAACGTCTGTTCTCTCAGATGTGGCTATTCATCACCACAAACTCAACTCAGCTTTTAATTATGGTCATTTGTACTTGTACACCATTCATCATGAGTCTCTCTGAGCACAAAGCAGTCTGCTACTTCTGCATATTTCTGTATGCTCTTTGTAAAACGCTGTCATTGACTTTTCAGCAGCTTTGGTTAATTCAAAGTGCTATTGTTATGTAGAAGAAATAAATACAATACTTACTTCAAACTTGCAGTATTTTATGAGATGAAGCATTCAGGTCGCTGCACTTATTCTTCCAGCTTGCTTGTCCCAACCATGGCGCCATTTTGCGAGCAGAGGCGGACAGGAACATTTACAACAGCGTTTTACTGCTCTTCATCACTGACTCATGACTACAAGGTCTCACATACAGCTGCAAGCTGACATGCTGATGGTCAATACCCTGGCTATGATTTAAGGATTAGAAAATGACCCTTAAAATATGAAATATCTCTTTGAAGAATTCTTTCCAAAAGTAAAAATGACTAAACTGTGACCATAAATGTCAGCAAAACATGTTTTTGTCTAATCTTTAGCAGAAGACAGAGCAACATTTAATCAAATACTGTCAAAAAATGTATTTACTAAACCTAAATGAGTTCACAGTAAATAAATAAATAAATACTTCACTATGTATATAACACCATCTATATAGCACTTGTATATAACAATAGCACTTTGAATTTACCAAAGCCTTAATAGAGTATAATGAACAAAGTCCCTCCTCGTGCTTCATTACGGCTAATTAAGGTGTAGTTATTATAAAGTGTCAGCAAAAAGAAGTTACTAGCAAAACTTACAAAACTCAAACTGGCATAAAGTTGTGTTGACACAAAACATTCCATACATTTTTGTAATTGGTTAATCTCACTCATCATTACTGGTGGGGGACTACGGGACTTCAGATTAACTTAGTGGTGTTGAAAATTATTGAAGAGAAATGTTTTTTTTTAGTTTACAGTTTATAATGATTATAATGTAATAGAGTTACTTGTTGATATGTTGATGATTGATCGCTAAAAATGATGGAAGCCCTTGTGTTTGTTGACAGAATTCAACCCTGAAAAAGATGAATTCTGTCTCTCTTATCATTAGATCTGAACAGACACATTGTGTTTAGTTTGAGAGCAGTGTGTACTACACTGAAAGAAAGAAGCATATATCATTTTTGAATAGTCTTACTTCCAGATCCATCTGCATCCCGGGGTGACAGTAGCTCAGTTAGTTCAGTGTTCCAGTGTTCCAATCCCACATAAACAGTTCAAATCCCACATAAACATCATTGGTTGAGCAGTCAGATCCACTGACTCTCAGGTGGGTGGTGTGATTCCAGCTCCCACAGACGAATACTGTTGTTGACACTTAACCCCTCGCCCAGTGTTTGTGTAGACTGGTGTATAAATGTGTGTGTGATTGGGTGAGTGGTTCCCTTTGAGCGCCTTGAAGGTGGAAAAGCACCATATGAAAATGTAACCATTTGCCATCCACCCTGCAGTACCTTTTGCTCTTGTAACTGCCCTGTGTAGATCTGAATTTTCCCTCTGTGGGTTTCGGGGAGGGGAATTCCTGAGTTTCACTTTTCTCTGCATTATTAAAATATGCAAATCTAACATCAGCCACAATCAAGCAATGTTTGCAAGACTTGAACAAGCTTGACAGATAAATAAGTCATGTTATTGCTGTGAAATGTGTGTTCACAGCAGAGAGCATGAGTAAGTCTTTGTCAGAATCACACCATTTAACAATCGCTCACAAAGTCAAGTAACAAGTTTGTCTCAGTGGAGATGCACAGGACTCACTGGGTAATGCGCTAAATTTTCACCTTTTTGTACAAAGAGCTGCTACACATTCTTGTGATGTGGCTGTATGTGCAATTGTGTACTAGATGTGCTTATTAATTATTTTGGATAAGGTGTTGGAGGGAACTAGAGAGATAAAACGTGTCTAATATGTTTTAATGGAATGGGTTTGTCCACTTGCATTTAAAAATCAATATAGTGTATAGGTCATAGACTTTTCCATAAAGTGTAAATTAAATGCTGTAACATAACTGTCATGAGTCAGTCTTTTGCACTTCTGACAGGTAGGTCATTTATATCTGTCTGAAGGAAGGAGCTAATTACTACTGACATTAACACACCCTAGTTGTTTAATTTCATTTATTTTTTACATGAGCTTATTGTTACACAGTGTAACATAAAGAAAACATTTTAAAATAAAAACTACAGAAAGACAGAAGCAAAAGCTTATTGAAGCCTACCCCCTTTCACATGTAACAACTGATAGAAATCAGCTGATTGCTGCGTCCAATACCATACAAAGGAAGTGAGCCACATTTAATACCCCCCCAGTTACAAAAAAAGAAGAAAAAAAAAACCCAAAACTGATAAATTCTTTATTTATCATTTTGTAATGCATTAGTTCATTCAGTGTGTCAAACATACCCAGTCACATACACATAAGGAGTGCATGTGCCTGTTTATAAGTGGAAGCATGATCAGTTAGTCAGTGAGGCGCTTATAATCCAAATTGCATCAGTCCGTTACCTTCCACTCAGGAGATAATACTGTAGTACTTTCAGTTTGTACCTTCATTTAAACTGCTCAAGGGAGGTACTACTTTTAATTTCCTCATCAAGTCCGTTCCATAGGTCAACTCCTCGTCTGGTAATAAACATTTTTTTTACAAATTCATTTTACCATGCAGATTATATTTAACTTCTTTATTGCTAAACATTTGCTGAATTTTGCTAGGGAGCCTTATACATGATTTGCAATCTTTTCAATTATATCAAGTTTTCCCACTTTTAATGCTTGTGTTTTCAGAAACAGTGGGTTCTATATGTGTAAAATGTGTAAAAATTGCAATTATTATTATTTATTTTATTATATATATATATATTTTTTTGTCATTAAACCAGTCCTTTAGTTTTTCAATTTCTGTGGTTACCTTAACAGCTGCTGCAAATTCTTTCCACTGCATAGGGTACTAGTATAAGCTGAAAAAAAGTTGTCCACACAGATTATATAGATCATTCATAGACAAGAGAAACAATAATGGTCCCAACACTGATCCCTGATATCACAGGTGTGTTTTGATGCAGATCTGTGCTCACCCAACTGGACAAACTGCTATCCATCAGAGATGTAATATTTTAAGCACTGCAGTGGATTTCCTCTTATACTATAGTTTAATCATTTATTAACAAGTATATTATGATCAATTGTATCAAAAGCTTTTTATGTTAGTAAAAAGTGCAATGGAATATTATTTATTTTTTTAGATTTTTGGTAACTTCTTCTACTAAAGTGCAAACAGTTATGAGTCACATTTTGCATTACTGGGGGTTTTGAATGTTCTGTATTCACTCTGAAAAACAAGAACTTTTGGCCAGTTAACAGATTTCAATTTTCTTTTCCTGTTATTTCCTTCAATCTTCCACTGCTGCATTAAGTTTGAGAAATACATACAACTACAAATATACTAGTAAGTTACTAAAGTTCCTTGGGCAATGATTAAAACAAGTGCTATAGTTGGTCACCTAGAGGCAATTTCCTTCATCTCAATGACCCGGCACAAGTGGGGCCTCTGTGAACCCCGATAAGCAATGGTCCAATTCGCTCATGGAGTGAAACACTTTGATTTTACTCTTAATTAGCCGGCAGAGTGGATATTGCCTCAGCTCAAGTGGGGCCTCTGTGAACCCCGATAAGCAATGGTCCAATAACAGCTGAAACACAGGCCTGATGGAGGACAGGGCTGCTGACACAGTGGAACTATACAGTACAAAGCCACCGCCATGGAAAGTAATTACTCCAGATGACTGCATCAAAAGTATAGCATTTCCTCTAAGTTGTAATAATTCTAGATCAAGGTAGTCCTCCCTAGAACATGCACAATAGGCAAAGTCCTCCAATTAAGCTCTGACCAAGCCTATCTCAAGATCTGGAGATGGGTCCCGAATGTTGTCCTGATGCTCTTGAAGTTTCCCCATTAGTACTGAAGGATGGGTCAAATACATAGGACAAATGCGGTGAAAGTCAAATTTATATATGTATATATATATATATATATATATATATATATATATATATATATATATATATATATATATATATATATATATATATATATATATATATATATATATATATATATATATATATATATATATATATATATACACACGCACACACGCACACACACACACACACATAATCTCTTTTCCCACCTTAAGGGACTCAAAGCACTTTACATCAAGGAACCACTCATCCGTTCGTTCATACACCAGTGTACACAGACACTGGGGGCAAGGCAGGTTAAGTGTCTTGTTAAGTGTTCATCAGCATGAATCTGTAAGTTCTTCCAATGATATTCGCTTCAAGAGCAGGATTTGAACTGCCAACCTTCAGATCGGTGAACAAACACTCCGCCAATTGAGCTACTTTCGGCCATCAGAAAGAGAGACTGGTTGGAAATAAAGCATCTGTATTATTCAGATATTCTGTATTGTTTTGCTGGCTAATGTCTATTCTGGTCTCTTCTATTTGCAGTCTCTACCCTAGCTGTGTTGATCAGCCTTTAATCCACTCAGTAACTCCACACGTTCTTGCTGACTCCCTCTTTACCTCCTGGGTGCGATGGATGCACTTATTGCCCTGCTTCATCATGAGCGATCACCCATCCTCAGCTTCGTTTGTTTGTGCAAACTGCAGCGCTGGGACAAGAGGAGGATTTTAGAGCCACTATGGTGAGAGGAGCACACACCCGGGACAGTAATAGCAGTAATAGGGAACAGTCTGAGGGAGGAAAGATAGCGGGACATTGGCTCACACTTGTATCTAACTTGGACAGTTACCATTATTCTATTTCAAATTAAAATACTCATTATGTCTTTTATTGTTTTCTCTTCTAAATAAACCAATGATCAGTTTAACTTGAATATATTTTAAATTTGGTTGAGACAAAAATACTAACTTTGCCATTATTTACATGTTGCCTTCCCCAAATACAGTATGTGCAGTGAGATATAATTTCTAACATGGATAAGATTGTGAATTTACTGTTGGAAGGTGCAGTTACCCCGGGAAGTTTGGCATAGATGTCAGAACTCTCAAACGGACTGAAAATGAGAGCCAGAGGATTATAACCACAGCATTTTTTCTTTCTTTTTTTTTTTTTTTTTTTTTTTTTTTTTTTTTTTTTTTTTTTTACAAAAGCATTATTATTATTATTATTATTATTATTATTTTAGTGCAACATTTTATTTGGATTTTCATAATTCCAAAGGGTAAACTCACTCCCACTCTCAGTTCATTTCTTTCTGTGATTAGTGTGTTTATAAAATTAGTTCTCATATTGGCTTCTGTCATATAAATAAAGAGTAAAAGAGCCAGTCTTTTTAACAGCTCTTTAAAGAGAATGGATCCAAAAGATTCAGATCCCACAAAGGACCTAAAAGTCCCATCACTAATCATGACACAGCCCCCCAGTTTCAAATAGAGCTCTATTAATGTATGGGCCTCTAGTGTAAATGGTATGTAATGGAATGCTGGTAGCTCTCTATTAATGTATGGGCCTCTAGTGTAAATGGTATGTACTCTTGTGGAAAAAAAAGCATCTGCATAGTTCTCAGTTTTCCTCTTGTGCTGATTTGACTAAAGTACAGCTTAAACAATGAATGTACAATGACTGATCAGATGGCTGAGTGTTTTATCCTCTCCATATGTGCGTAGTCGCTCTGCTACACTGTCTTCGCCTCTGTTAGAACAGAACGGTGCTGGAGGATGTAGTTCAGTGGGGGAGACTCGCACATCTGCTGCATCAGCTGCAACTCTCCATTAAGACTTCACTGTGGTCAGTGGAGTGAGCCAGCTCCGCCGCACAGCCAAAAATGGACAAGGCTATTTCAAAAAGGGCAGTTTATCTGTTTTCTGTCTTTTTAGGGCAAAGGTTCTACTCAATCATAGTCTTATCGCTTGTGTGTTTTTAAAAACAAATCCATATCTTTCAATACTACATTTCTAAACATACACAAGGCAGAATTTTAATTTACAATTAAGAAAAATGACAGATTTCTTCCTCAAAATCTTCACTATACTTGAAAACCGCCTGCTTTTACTGACAGAGATCTAAGCATTGACAATTTGAAATGAATGAAACTTGAGCTCCATTAGAGAAATATGAAAAACATTTAATTATAGCTGTCTGTGTAATACCTCAGTCATCCAGGTATGATCCATAGTAAAAGAAAAATTTAAATCTGTCAACTGGACAAAAAGTTGCTGGAGTGAAGACATTTGGCTGTTCATCCTAGCCAAGCTTCAGTTCTGGTCAGATTACTGGTGGACACTGCCTTGTATCTATCTGAAGGGAAGGGCTAAATACACAGGTACTAACTCACCTATTGTTTACAATTTCTGTTTGCTGTTTGGGTCTAATGAGCTACTCCAGGTGTGAACTGTGCCTGACTCATATTTTGCATAATCATTCAGGCCCCTAATGGGTTTCTCTCGTACCTATTAGCATACTGGCTAGCCCTATTGTTTTCTTTGTTTAGATTACGTCCACCAGCATTGAGAACTGAACTGAACCAGAGCAGCAAAACGTCTTCACTCCAACAACATTTTGTCCAGTTGACAGAGTTTAATTTTTTTTTAACTATTTAATTATAACATTGAATCAACAGTAAAAAAAATTATTAAATCTCACATGGTAATTTTATTTTTGAATACCCTCCATTACTGTGAAGGGTCTGTTGCTACAATGATAAACTACATCTCCCTGTCCTTGGGCAAAATGCTAATGAGATCAACTACAGCGCTTATATTCTATCTAATAATGCATTTGAAATTCAACTTAAAATGTATTAGCCACAAGTGAATTAATTTTATGGAATGTAAAATATTTGAATGACAGGTGGATGTAGTGAGGAACGAGAGCCTGGAGGAGTTCATTGTTATGCTGGCGGTGAGGCTGATAAATCATTCAGACTGGCTTGAAAAAGTGACTGTTATGAGAGAATCCATTATAGAAAAGCCCCATTTCCACCACTGTCCCATTCCTAACATGGCAAATATAAAGTGTGCAGATAAGAACAACATTTATTAATAATGTTCACTGCAGAGTCTGGCCTTGAGCATCAATACTAAAATATAATTGAAAAGTAGCCATTGAAACAAGACCCCTTTAAACTTCACTAATATCGATGCCCTGAGATTAGTTTTAGTGAGGCTTTTAAATTCACAAAATGACATTTATTTTTGAGGTCTATGTGAAAAATAAGATTCTGGTGACCTTGTGGCAAAGGAGCTGTCGTTCGCTATTAGCATGATTGATGGTTTTAAAGTGGTTTTCCTGACATCATTCAGAGCGTACTTGTAGACCATACTGCCGTGCTGTCAATCAAATCCTAAACCCAAAAGGCCATTTAAGAAAGCTGCTATTGCTTCTGAATGTTTTAAGTCTTTAGTTGCTTCTGTGGCATTTCAGAGCAGAGCAACTGGCTAGACTCATTTGTGAAACTCTAAATCACGAGGTCATTGAAAAACAGGATGAGATAATAATATATGATGAGACTGGATGTTTTGTATGTGCTTTGTGCTGGGAGTATAGTGGTCCATAATGAATGCAAGCAGGTTAGTTGTAAACAATCCAGTGGTGATAGACCAGATGTGAGCTGATGAATGGATCTCCGAGGGCGTTAGTGAAGGACAGTCTGTCTCCACTTGTAACAATGAGCAGAGATTTAAAACCTGTCTAGATTAGGTACTTCTGTTAAGTCTTTGAAGCATATGGGAGTTTCGTCTACTTGAAGCCAACATATGAGGAGTTCAATATAATCATTTCTCAAGCCAATTTCTTAAACCAGGTCTTAAAGTTTTGAAAACATCATTAATCTTTTAGAAATGTGGAGTGTACAGGGAGTATGGTCGAGTAGCTCATCAGATACTTGTACTTGGACGCAAGCTGGGAGATATATGGAAAACTGGGGAATATTGCAATTTTTTGGACATCTGTAAAATTTGAATATGGAATGTATCACGAACACATAAAACTACTGAAAATGATGTCAAAAAGAGACAGAAATGTTAAGTGTAATCTCCCAAACAAGTGTTTAAAGTGATATTTCTGCCCTTTTGTGGTTCATTTTATGGTCCATTTGTGTTTTACAGACATTTACAGGCACATTTTCGCACTTTCCTGATTGTGAGATATTCATTCTTGTCAGTATTGCCAGAGCCGGATGTAACCTTCAGGGGGCCCTAAGCAAAATTTGGCTTGAAGGTTTTCGCCACTTCAGTGCCACTCGGGCTATTGATTATTATTCCAAAACATGATGCACACAGCTGTCATTGTCTGCACTAAATGTGTCTGTAAAACCCACATGAGCGGAAGTCAAGTGAAGCACAAAGGCATTTATAGAGGGTGAGAACACCACTAGTCACAACAAATTGGTAAGGGTACTTTTGATCCTCTTCAAGATCAACCAGAGAATTTGGAATATTATACATGTTTCCTGTATTCTAGTGCATTTTAATGGGCTCCATTTGGCTCAAGTGTGATAACATTTGTGTGTTTATGTGGTAGTGACACAATAGGCTCCTAAACATGCTCTAGAATGTTTTACAAATGAATACTTCAACATTACACTTTAATTTGGTCATTTTAAATATCATAGGCTCTTTATAATAGTGATTAGGACCTATACACTGGCACTTTCACTTTAGTTTGACTTCATGATCATGTTTTTTTTCTGTTCAATAAATGCACAAAGATAAATGCATAAAAATTAGCAGGTGGTTAGACATATTACTATGTTCAACTCATTAATTATGCACGGCTCATTCATGGCTCTTTCACGACTCGTTCACAGCTCATTTATGGCTCGTTCACTCATCCAGCAAAGGCAAAAATGCTCCTCCCATTATCAACTGTAACTCACTTCAGACTAAAGTAGTTGAATTCTGGACATGTGACAAAGGACAACAAACAAATGTGTGGTAAACTGATATTATGTTGTCCTGTCCTAGTGTCTTTGTAGGATTGCGGGAAGGGTGGGGGGTCGAAACATGGCATACTGCGACATATTGTACAAACACATTAAACCAATCAGAAAATGGTATTTACACTGAAGAGCAAACCAGGGCCCGTTTTGTCATAACTAAGTAAATGCAGATGTGACAGACAGACATGAGTGATTAAACTATTGGGACTCAGGAGACAGGGCCCAGCTGCGGGGCCCCATTCAACTTGCATAGTCTGCGTATCGGAAGATCCAGCTTTGAATATTGCCAACCCTTTCAGCAACTTATTGTTACGATTAGTATACTAGCTAGACCTAATCTGTCTAATGTTTAGGCCATGTGAGTGAGTTAAAGCTAGCTCTGAGCTGTTATGAAGGATTGAGCTGTGAGCACACAGGAAGTGAGGAAGATGAGGGATGAGGAAGTGTGATCTTATGGGGTCTTTTGTTCTGGCAACTTTACACTCACAGGTCTGGCATATATAAACCTACAGTGTAAGCCTTTCTTGCACCTTTTTGGAGGTCAGGTAAAAGTCTGAAAGAGTGCAGCAGGATTTGGACAGGTGTTACTACCAAGGAGCTGTTAGTGTTCATTAGAGTCGTTAGTGTTCATTAGACTGCTCCTTTACACTTGCTGTTCTTTCTGTCACATACGGACTGGAAGAAACTCACTGTTTTAAGAATTTTATTTTATGTTGAAACAAGATCTATACCTCACTTAGAAAGGTTGTAATAAACATACTATAAACTCTGTAAACACTCACTATGTCAATGCCAACAAGTCGCATTTATGTGTCCCTTTTTGGGAGGTGTCTTAGCCCCTCTTTCACTTTTTCTATGAAACTTTTGCTCTATTTTTGTTTACTGGATAAGCTGTGGTGTGTCTTGAAGTTTCATTTGAAAGTTGACAGCACTGGCAGGGTTCAGTTTGGTTTGGAGAGCCTCCTTCTGTCTAGATAAAGAGGGATTTATCTGTTTGACAAACGTCTCCATGTTTTGTTTTGTTTTTTGGTTAATGTGACCTGACATGGGGAGGCTGCACTGAGGATGTGAGCTGGTCCCTCCTGGATATTTGATGCATTCAGATTAATTTTGGGCAGACTACTAAAGCATTTAATATTTTATCTGGCAACCCACCGGGATTGCTATTTCGGTGATGTATGTGAAGCCCATCAGTACTATTTTCTTCTGCTGTTCTTACTTTGCGTTGCAACCACAGACAAAGAAGTGGACCAAGTGAGGGTGACGTCACCCATAGCATTTGGCTCCAGTCAAATGAAGCTCATTGAGGCAGCAGTTACAGGGGCCAATCTGGAGCCGAGTTCTGACCTTGAGTATCATAGCAACCAAAGAGCTAATGCGGAGCCAGGCTGAAGATAATGCCCCTTCCCACCCGTACCACTGCTTTAGCAGGGAGAGGGTGCTTAGAAACACTGTTAATCGAACCTGCTGCTAATGCTAGCAGGAGCAACCTCATGGAAATAAGGCACCTGATTTGCCTATTATTAATGTTCATATCTTGAGTTAGGGACAAAATTGCAAAATAAAAACACCAGGATTATGCTGAGTGGGTTAATACGAACATTTTAAGACCAAAATGACATGTCTGACAGCAGCAGTTACAAAGCGAGGGGTGACTTTTCAATGCAAAGTGACTTGGAGCCAGAGTTGATGGAGCTGGAAGCGCGCCCGTGTTCACTTCGTATTTGGAACGCGTCAGCTAGCACATTAACTATGTCCATTTATATATACAGTCAATGGCTGCAACATTGAACTTTTGCTATTATGGAACGAATAAAGGTTACCTTATATTATTCTAATACAAGATAAATTTTCTTACAATATCCAGCAGCTCTTTGGACTGACCAGACTATGTCCATCTGGCTCTATTAAAACCTTTATTTTATTTGCCTTCTGACTCTGTAGTAAACTCCACATGTATTCTCTGAATAGCCTGCCGTCCTTCAGTCTGTGCTGTCAGGAGCTCACACAGAGGAGCTGTGCCCTGAATGTGAGCCAGGGTCTCACAGGAGCAGCCGACAGGAGCAGTAGACAGGTGCAGCTGCCAGGTGCAGTTCAGGAACAGAGACAATAAGCTGCAATAAACGGCTCTGTCAAAATCACATCATCTCCAAGACAGTCGAACTATATGTGACAGCTCCCATCTAAACTAAAGAAGATATATTGAGAGCCAATGACACCAAGGCAATTTACAGGTTAGATCTGTGGAGAGGTAAGCACATTCATGTATGTCAATGCCATGCTGTGGAACACTCAAGGCAAAAACTTTCTTTAAATTAATCAGTTTTTATTGTTTTAGTGTGTAATCGCCCAGATAGCAACCTTAGTGGTTCAACGAGGAACAGAGCAGAGCTGAGACAGTTTGTCCAGTGCAAACCCAAGTGCATTTATTTGCGCACCAAAAATATTTACAAAAAAACAAGAAACATTTTAAAAGAATCAGCATGGCAGTACCTCCCATACATACAGCACCCTCCCCTAGCCAACTGAGGTTTACTTCTTTTATAGAGCACCTTCCTAATTGGCTGAGCCCACTCTGTAGTACAGGTAAGTTTTCCCACATTTAATTCTAAAAAAATTGCTCTTTCCAAACACTGTACAATTCTGTACTGTACTATTCAATTCAATTGTTTGTTACAACAATGCTGCTCAGACTGCTGCCCCCGCGACCCGGCCCCGGATAAGCGGAAGAAAATGGATGGATGGATGTTTGTTAAAATAGAGCTCTATGTTTAATTTATTTGTTTTAACAGTGAACACAAATTAGGTAACCCAAAAAGCTAAAATATAAGACACCCCTCCTTGTTAGCACCCAGTTGTCTGTCCTGGAACCGTCTTAAGGTGTTTCGGCTCCCTGGAGACTTATTTGGCCGAAACACCTAAGGCAGACAAGGGCCATGTCCCAATTCGTCACATGCACCGTTCGATGTACTGTTCGAAGTGCAGGTCGAAGTACCCGCCTGACTTTGGGCACTTTGGTGAATTTTTGGTGAATTGAGACACGGCCATGGTGTTGGGTGAGTTGAAATTAGCAACAATTCAATTCTAATCAATTAGCTGATACAACATTTATGAATAAAACATTTTAAACTTTTGTGTATATTGTCCTTTCTTTCTGCTAGCCTCAAAGATAGGCCCATGTAATGGACTAGCTATATTACATACAGATAATTAAATTCAACTGGGGGCCTACCATTTTGCAATAAACATCATATGTTTGGCCATTGTACTTTCTGCTCATGAACTGGAAACAACACTCATAATATCCAATACTAGAAGTAGATTTTACTAGCCCTAACCCTGAAGTCCAAGTTATTCTACCCTTTGGTCCTCTCTCTGCCCCAGTAATTACTCTCATAGTGAAGCCTCCTGCAGTCAGTGCTGTGTTAAGTTTTAGTGCACTCTAAAAGACACACACACATACAAGCTGGTCCTTATATAACGGCCCATTCTCTTTGTTCTGGGTCAGAGTTAAGGTCATGTATTTGCAAGTTTTTGTTTTAGAAGTTATTTCAAAAGAAAGAAAGAAAGGAAGACTGGCCAGAATTGTATAAAATTTTATTTACAGGGGTTGTACCTTTATCTGAACAGAGTACTAGTCCCATTTTGAAAACATGGCGACAACATTTTAGTTACACATTTTATTATATTATCACCAGCAGCTCTTGTCGATGTTCCATTCAATATCAAACTTGTAAACTGGAACTGCAACTCTTCAGCAACTCTGTCTATTGAAACCTAAAATATATATATAAATATGTTCTGTAATTGGGGTTTGATTCTTACAAATACAAACATACATTTTAATATTGTCTATGGATTCCAAAAAATACACAAAAAGTAATGAAAATATTTTAAATGATTCCTTGCTATTTTACATCTCATCTATTCACGTGATTTGCAGGTTTAGATTAAAGCCCCTTCAACCAGCATAGCATTTAACAGCTAGCAGTTATCATAACAATGGTATTACTTATTCAACAAACTGCAGATATTATCAGTAACAGCAGCAGTAGTTCTCATAATGGTTAGTAATTGTTTGTTAGGACATCTTTAAATTCTTACATTTGCTTATTTCCATAAATACTTCACTTCTATTTGGCTGTAAAAACTTACTTCCTGTCCATATGCCAATAAAAAAACTTTCACAGAAGAGAACAGAAAGTCCAAACATTTAAGAGGACACATTTGTTCATTTTCCCGAGCCCCTGCAGCCGTCCTTATCATTATCTTGCTCCCTTTATCCTGCTGTTCACAGCCACCAAATTTAAAGAATAAATTGGCCATTTTTAGATAGAACTAGCACAGAGCTGAGCGCCCAAATGATGATGTGACTCGAGCTAAATATGTTTGCTCTTTGGTTAATGAGCCAATTTAACTGGAATGTAGCTTTTGTTTATTGACTTAAGAGAAAATGGCCAGTATTTTCCCATTATTTTATTACTTTAGATGACAAGTTGCTACATGGTGGAAGTTGAGTACAGTGCCCTGATTTATCCCTGTCGTAATTATCTGCTTTGAACTTGTACAAAGTAATTTTTCCTGGTACAGAGCAGTAATTTTAGGTGCTATTAGACGCAGATGCAGTTGCCAGTGAGAACATTATCCATCCATTTTTACTGCAACTAATTGAAGGAGAAAATTGCATGTTCTCTCTAACATTCTGTTGCCTGGTTTAGCAGCCAGTTCCCTATAGTGAACCTGTTCCCAACAAAATAACAGTTAAAGTCTAAGGAGGGTTTTTAAGGCTGTTTACCAAAGAAAGGAGCATTAGTGAATCCCTTGCATGACATGAATGCTCTTTCCAAGCCAACAAAAATACTCTTAGATCCGCTAAGCGAAATAAATTGTTTTTTTGGTGAGTAAAAGCATCTTGTTTATACGCACAATTTCAAACAATCTCCTTTGGTAGAATTCCTTGCTGGAATCCCACTTTTGACATTGGTTGAATGGTCAGATCCATTTACCCACAGGTTGGAGGTGCAATTCCAGCTCCCACAGATAAATGCTGTCATTGTGTCCAAGGCAGTTAACCCACTTCACCCTCAGTGTGTGTGTGTGTGTGTGTGTGTGTGTGTGTGTGTGTGTGTGTGTGTGTGTGTGTGTGTGTGTGTGTGTGTGTGTGTGTGTGTGTGTGTGTGTGTGTGTGTGTGTGTGTGTGTGTGTGTGTGTGCGCGTGCGAATGGGTGCGTGGTTCCTTCATGTAAAGTGCTTTGAGTCGTTGAAGATGGAAAAGTGTTATATAAAAATGTGACGATCCATCCATATGGCATTAAACTTTTTTCATGTTTTTATTGCATTTATTCAGACTACCTGCTTGTGTCCTTGGAGTTAAATACATTTAATGCCACACAATGGAACATTCTTGGCAAAACACTTCTCCAAGGCGACAAGTAGATGAGAAAAATTCTATAATGCACTTTTTTGCATTGTTTGTGTTTGTGCCTTGGTGATATTCCTCTGAGCTGCATCTTTCATTACTAAAGTACACACATATATCTGTCTCTTCACATCCTCTGTCTGTCCTGTGACAAACAATTAAGTAAATATGAAGTGGTAGGCCTGTGTTTCTCTGACTCAAACTCGGAGGAAAAGATGCTGCTCTCTGAAGCAGAAGGAGCTAGAGTCAACAACGCACCATTGGAGTCGCAGTGAAAAACTCGATCGTTAATGTGGTCTTGATGTTCATCCTTCTGGCTTTAGACACTGATTTATCCTAAGTTTCATCCTCATTTATCAACCTCCTGTGGACCTCCTCAAACTGGTAATGTTACAGTTATATTTAGGGCAACCAACTGCTTGTTTTGTGGGTCTCGGTTAGAATCTGTGTGTAGAATGTGTTGAGTTAATGTTTGTTTTCACTAAATCAGATTATATTCATGAATTTTTACTGGCTAATTGTCTAATCCGTGTTTGTTTTTATTTTTCTGGTCTTGCTCACTTCGGTAGATCACTATCCACACTGTGAACTACAGGAAGCCAGATGTGACACTCCTCCTTTGAGCTTTGACAAAGATTGTGCCTAATGAGATTCTGAGTAAACAACAATAAAGCATCACCCAGAGACATCGCTCACACCAAAGCAGACGCGGAACAGCACGAAGAACAGATCAACCAGATGTCAGTTAGCATTAAGCTACAGCAGGGGTTTCAAACTCGTGGTAATCATGGAACCTCAGGAAAAATCCACACTGGTTTGGGATTTGTTTATTTCTCTAAACCATTTGGGGTATGCACTGACGTTTTTTTTTTTTTTTTTTTTTCTGAGCATGAGGATCCTCTCTGGATAAATAAGCAGCATCTATGTGGGCACATTTGGTCTCAGTCCAAACTAGGGGTGGGCGAAATGCCAAAGAAACCAACCCAAAAAAAGCATCACAATTTTCTTAGAGTCGAATCACAATTTGGATCACAGTACATGCATAGTCTTTGAGAGATGGTCATCTTTGTGTTCTGTGAGTTCATACTTCACTCTGATTGGTTAATTCCACTTCAGGAAGGTTGATGAGTAGGCGAAGTAGATTGGTAAAACAGAGCTATTATGCAAAATTGATTTTTGAGAGTGTTTACCATATTATAGTTGTTTCCTTCCTCATTTACCCTCTCAAAGTTGTTTTTTATGTTCAAGATGCCCTATTGCAGATCAATCCCCATTTCCACCGGCACCGGCATATGCCCACTGCTTAGAGCTTACTTTGTTCTTCAGTTTTATTGTCTTATTCGATGATATGCGTAGGATTCTGCAAGGTCGTGTAGTCATTTTGGTACATTTTGGCTCGCTATTGTGACGTGCAGCTATCCACAGGAGGGGCTGACGGCTACACAGCTACACTGCTCTTTATTGTAATGACCTCTTATGGTGACGTCAGCTCCCATTGGGCACCGCAGTTTTCTAACGTGGAAGTCAGTCATCTTTTCGATTAATAATGTGATTTAAAATATGCAAATAACACAATGATCACAATGGTGTCATAGATTATAGCTATACTGTACAGCACAATATATCTTCTTTAAAAACAGAAGCACTAAATCGCAATTTGATGGTTATTTCCCACTTGGACATTTTGATTTCCCACCTCAGAGAGTTCTAGCTATCTCATTTATATGTAAACCCTACACTGTATATATAAATGGACATAGCTAACCTACTAGCCACCGCGTTCCAAATAGGAGGTGTTCACGGGCTGCACTTCTGGCTTCATCGATTCTGGCTCCAATTCACTTTACATTAGACATGTGTCACCCCTGTCTCTGCAACTGCTGCTGTCAGGCTCATCATTTTGGTCTTAAAGTGTTTGGATTAACCCGCTCTACCTGGTATTTTCATTTTTTTTTTTTTTTTTTGTTTGTAACTCAAGATATGAACATAAATAAGAGACAAATCAATCATCTTCATTCCCTGAGGTGGCTCCAGCTAGAGTTAGCAACAAGTTTGACTGACAGCGTCGCTAAGGGAGTTACCTTCAACAGCCTTACTCCGGATTGGCTCTCTGGTTGCTATGATACTTCAGTCAGAATTCTTAATTTGGAAGTTGACTCCAACTCTGTGAGTGACATCACACTCACTTAGTCCACTTCTATATACAGTCTATGGTGTTAACAAAATGGCTAATGCTTTGGCCAAAGAAATGTTGACCTTATGTTCCTTCACACCAGTTATGATTCAGTCATTTTGTTCGTTCACTATGTTTGTTTTGGTTGTGCTACAGTATGGTACTTCATATTCAAGCAATAGTGTTAGAGGCTGATTTTATGCGAATGAATGTAATCTTACTACGGGCTTATTTAGAAATCAAAATGTAAAAGTGTGTTTGTGGAGGTGGCAGTTCATGGCCATTGTATTCATAGACATATGATTGTAGATATAGAAATTGCTGTCCATCAGGTGTAATAAATGACATGTTTGTACTGAAGCCTTTGCAGATATGTTTGTCATTCTTTCTGCTCTGAACTGAAGTAGCAGTTCTATTCATCTTGTGCTCAGGACGTCCTACATCAGCCCTCTGTCCCCATGCTGCTCACTCACACAAGGGCCCGGTCAGGTTAAGTGTTTTCACAAATGGACAGTCACAAACGGTGATCGATGACAAGCAGCGCAGTGTGAAAAGTGAAAGTAACCTCGGATGCCCCGCGACAAAGCCTTTCCTGAACTAGTTTAAATACCAGAAAGTTTTCATTCAATTTCATTCATTTTATTGGATTCATGGTTTTGTTTTGGGTGATAATGTTTTTGTACTCATTACCCAGGAGATGGTTTGTTCTTGTTCAAGATGTCAGCATATTTATCAATGCCATTCTCATTATTAATAATTTGCCAGCGTGGGTTTTGTACTAAAGGATACTAATTGGCTTTCTGGGCTGCAAGACTGAGCAGCGGAAATGAAAACATTTTGTGATTCTCAAGTCTCCTAAAAGCTGGCACTGACTGTACTCGCAATAGACATTTTTTAGTGAAGTAGTAAACATATGCTTAAGAAGAAATGAAGTGGATATACAAGTGCAAGTAAAACTCATTGGGATCTGATAAAGGCAGAGAATAGAGGGCATAAGTATTGTTAGCATCCCTCCTCAGAGCAGTTATAGAGCACCATGATTTTCAAGATGCCAACCCTGCCTCTCACAAACTATTTGACACATCGCTCGTATTCTCATGCATACATTTTGGACATGTGCACTGATTTAGAACAGCTTTTTTCAGATCTCAAAATGAAGAGTTGAGTTGCTAATGCTAGTGTTTAGTGTGCACTGCTTTTACACTTACTTTCATTTAACAACATGAAAAAAGTTAGTATGATAGTGAAAGGTTATGAAACATACATGAAAAAAGTATTAGTAAATATAAATAAAGTAGTAAAATATAAATAAAGGACAATAAGGAACAGGGGGCCAGACGATAAAGGTAATAAAATATAAAATAAATAATACAAAATAATTAAACAGTATCATTTACCCAGCCATCAACAGATATATCTGATTTCCACGATGTAGCTATACAACATTTGTCTTCCAGAAAACAAATATTCAGCAAAGATACAATATTTTCAAACAAATCTACAGGATAAAAAATACTATAACAGACACATTTCAGTATTAAGATTAACAGGGACATCCTTCCTCACAATTTACGAACAATGTTCAAAACATTACCCCAAAATGACAATGTGAGGGGACATTCCCACATACAATGAAACAGGGTGCTTTTTGGTCTTTACATGTCAAGCACATGTCCGGTATACTGGGATTAAATCAGTTTAGTTTAACAGTTGTTATGTACCATCTACTGATCCATTTATATTGAAACAGCTTTGAGTTTGTATTTATGGACTGAGTCTGAGCTAATTGCCATGCTTTTATCCATTCCTCGTCTGTTATGTCCTCTAAATCTAAATCTGCTTTCCAAGCTCTGCAAAAACGCAGAGATGATTCTTTAGATTTACTCACAAAAAGTTCTGTATATAGCAATGAAATCTGTCCTTTTGAATCTAAAAACTTTAAAGTATATTCTTCAAGAGTGGATAAAAGGGGATTGACAAACTGTTTTTTTGTTTAGAAAAAATGAAACTCCTAAGTTGTAAATATTTAAAGAAGTGTTTTTTTTTGGAATGTTATATTTAGATTTTAGCTCTTCGAAAGGCATGAGTATCTTGTTGTCATCATACAAGTCTACTATTTTACCTATACCCGGAGCTTCTGAGATTTTAAACCCAGAGCCTGCTCTGCCAGCAACAAATTTGTCATTTCCAAAGATGAGAGAGAACTGAGACAGTTCAGTACTTTCCTCTGAATATACCGAGGAGGTGTGCCAAACCGACAATGTATTCTGAAGGAAAGCGTTTCTAGTGCTCTTAAGTAATGTTTGTTTATTTGCTGAGAACATATACAAATTTGGAGGAATATTAATCAAATGTGTTTCGATTGAAACCCAAACAGGTGGGGCATTTTTCTGAAAATAAAACATACCTGCTCTTATTTGAGATGCCCAATAGTACCACTCTAGATTTGGTAAATTCAAGCCACCTCTGTCATATGGTGAATACAGAAGGAAGCCTAAGCCTAAGCCTGAAAACAGATTCCTGAGAGTTAAAGAGAGGGAGGACAAAGGAGGATAGATAGAAACAGATATAAATATTTTGGTAAAATTAACATTTTGAATACACATATTCGACCAATCATTGAGATGGGTGAATTGTTTCACCTGTTTATCAACTGAGTAAACCTTTCTGTTAGGGCGTTGTAATTTTTTTGGAACAATTTCATCAGTGGCAGGTGTAATTTTGACTCCAAGATAAGTAAAACCATGATCACAGACCTCAAAAGGGGTATGAAGCGGGGGCTTCACTCACTCTAATTTGTTCATAAATAGTATTGCACATTTTGAGCTGTACAGGGTGATGGGATGCTTCCTATTGCCTATTGTAAAGCCTTTTAGAATGGAGGGATTACGAATCGTCATTGTAAGTGACGATTCGTCAAGGGTACGTTGCCAGGGTAAATAATAACGGAGAAAGGGACCAACCCTGTCTTGTACCTCTATGCAACTTAAAAAGTGTGGATAATTGTCCATTTGTGACTACCATAGCCTGAAGGTCAGAATAGGGTAATTTGATCCAAGAGAGAAATAACTTTTTTATGCCATATCTTTGAAGAACTTCAAACAGAAGCGTCCACTCCACCTTATCAAAGGCCTTCTCATCCAAGGATAGAATAGCGTTATCTGTGCAGCCAGAACTCTCAAATACGATGTTAAGCACTCTTCTAATATTGTGAAAACCATGTTGTCCCTGAACAAAGCTGTTCTGATCAGGATGTACCAGTTGAGGTAACAATTTTTCGAGACGCCTGGCTGAAGCTTTACAGAGGATTTTTGGGTGGAATATTGGTCTATAAGATAATGTAATCAGGGCTGTATTCAGCAAGGGTGGAAGGGATCCATTAAATAGAGACTCTCTATACATTTTAACCCAACCTTTAAGTTGAGATAAGTTTGAAATTGGGTTAAAAACAAAGAAACAAACAAACAACTGGAACCAAGTACAATTAAAACTCACATACCTGATTTTTACATATGTGAAAAACAGAATTAGTTCATTTTAAATTGTTTGCAATGTAGTTATTCCTTACTTAAGTATTCTGAGCATCCTAATAATTCACCACAATAAGTTCACAACCATGCAAACGTGCACCTCTGATACTGATTCTCCAACTATAACACACTTTATATGTAGATGCAGACAGCAAACAGCAGACACATTTTGACCTCAAGAGCTGCTTATACAATATATCTGTACTGGGACAAGACACATTTTGCTCAAATACATGGGAACAAATTGGGTGCAGGGCCTTTACTCAGCAGAATCCAAAGTATGTGTTGTACTATTGAGATTTGCACTTTTAGTCCCTAAACACCAGCATGAACAGTGCCTTTTCAACTCATCTAACCTAACCCAACTCTTTATCTTTAAAGACTAAATTGTTGCACCTAGCATTATCTTGTTTAGCGCAGTTTGTTCCGATGCTCTGTGACCTCTTTACCAAAGTTGTAGATTTAGGTCCCTCCAGGAGCCAAACCAATTTACTCTTCCTTCACAACACAAACACATCGCATTCTCACTGAGCAGTAATCTCCATTAAAGGCAGCACAGAGACAGGACCCTCGTTTCTTTTCTCAACACAAACAGAACTCATTCATGGTTACATTTTAATTACATTTTAATTACATTTTAATTACGTTTTAGTTACATTTTAATTACATTTTAGTTGCATTTTAGTTACATTTTAGACACATTTTCTTTAAGGGTAGTGCCACCCTTAAAGAAAATGTAATCTTTCTGGTGAAGGGTCTGCTAACTGTCTCTGTAGATATATTAATTATGCATTTTTTCCACAAATGTTTCACAATATTACTTATTCAGATGTATCTTTATTCACTTAGAGGCATAGTAAAAACAAAACAAAACAAAAAGAACAAAAAAAAAAGCAACCACAACAAAAAATAAATAAATACAAAATACAACAGTTTTTTAAAAAAAATAAATAAATAAAAGATTGATGTCTCTGATAGAAGTTTAATGCTATACTGTGGAACATAAAGCAAAGATAAGCAGACATAAAAAGTAATAGTTTCTAAGATTTCAGAAAAATACACATAATAATTTATGTCCAAACTGTAAAAAAAAAACACCTGCTTACAAATGCAATAAACACCACCCATTGTATATTTAGTGACTAACACTAATAGGTCTGTAAATCTAATTCATTGTTGACAAATAGGGTTTTATTGGGTTACAAGCCTTTTTCTGTCATAACCCTTTTTTCTTGCTCTTGTTCATAATGTTGTCAAGGTTATAAAGCAATTAAATGACTCCTTACCCAATAAAACAGCTGTGTCATTAGTGAAGAGGACAGCACCCCTGAGTCTTATTGAATTTACAGGGTTGTTCTTTCATTACAAGCTGTTACAGCCTCACTGGGAATTAACAGCGCTGTTCATGTCTTAATATCATACGCCCCATTCATTCTGTGTGTAATGCCTGGCAACAACACTATATTTTATCACACACCAACCAGGAAGATTTCAGTCCACTGCCGATTTGACCTGTGACTGTATACATTCCCTCCCCTATAATTGACTAATGGTTATATGTGATCTTATTGAACTTATTTTAAACTATTCACAGATAAGACATAACATTTTTAACCTTCCAGTGCCATACAACAACCAAAACCTTTCTACTGAAGCATTTACCAATAAGAAAAATAATGCATCAGCCGTACAGAGCTTTATCAGAGACTCTTTTTATTCATTGGTGGTGATCAGGTCAGGTAGCCATAGCTGCCCCGGGGTAGACTGATAAAAGTGAGGCTGCCAATCTGTACCATCAGCCCCTCTGACCACCCCCAGTCACTCACATATTTACCATAGACATAGAGTCTTGTCCAAGGATATAGTGGCAGTTTGATCCTCAAATGTTCCTTGTTTCTTTCCAGTTTCCTATTTACTAAATGCTAACTAATATGCTAATTAATACAGTGCAGCCTGTTTCATATAATTACAAAGGCCATAATAATGAAGGTTGGTCATAATGTATAATGCATTTTCTCAGTTAAGTCACTTGCCATGTTTTTTCTCCGCGCTTATGTTATAGCCACACCTGACCTGTCTTACCCACCACACTCCACTTGCACTGTGCTTCTTGAGGAGAGAGGTGGAACAGGGAACATGAAAAACAAGAACAAGTTACAGGAATAAAAATATAAGCACTCCCACCAGCAAACAATGTGTTTTTAGGTGTCATAAGATGAACGATGTGCGTATAAGGGACACAATAGCACACACAGGATAGAAGAGTGCGGGGTGTGAGTGCGAGAGAGAGATATGAGGAGGTGGACAGTGATGGATGCATACACTTAACACGTGAGCAAGAATTACAGGTTTGCACAAGTGACAGGCAGCGGGATCTAGTGCTCAAACATCATTAATGGACTATGACATCAACTGGAGATGACGGTCTCAATGTGATGTGTACGGCGTAATATACTGTAATGTTTATGATAAGTGCGTGTGGAAAATTAACATATGTTGTGTTTTATGTAAATCACTGAACCTACTGCCCATAGGTTTCATAAAAGCCTCATGCTCCTTAACGCTCTTAGATCATCCTATATAAACATGTGTCCGTGTGTGACTATAATATATTTTCATTTAATCAATACCTCCCACTAAGATGCAGAGAGGTGGGAGAGGGACATGAATAGACAGGGAGCACTGTGTTTGAGTGGCTGGCCTCATAGTAACAAGATCCTAGGTTTCATTGTTGTGGGGGGTTAACATCTAAACATCTCAAGTGACTTATTATAATTGGGAAAATGCACAGATAAGGCATTATATGATAACCTCTTTGTATTATTATGGCACTGGTAATTATGTGAAATATAGCCTTACTTTATTAGTGGTATATTTTCATGAGGGACAAACTGCTATTGTGTTCTTCTTCACTCACCTTTCCAGCATAAATGCGTATTTGTGGCGATGAGACTGGTGGTGACCATGGCTTCAAGCACAGAATGGAGGAGATGCAATATTTATAGCAGTTTTCTTAACAAATGTCCTGTATGTGAGCACTCTTTATTCAGCACCGGATGTTTTTATCTTGCTTGTTTTCTGCTACAGCCTAAACATCAATTAAAATCCTTCAAACAAAATAACATGTCACAGTTGATGAAACAATTTTTCTATGATGTCATTCTATAAAGTGAATCGTGGCCCTATAGATTCCTCTGTGAATGCACCTTACAGCTACACTTAAGAGACATGCCCATTCATCAGACACTGCATTACATGGCAGATATCACTGTCATTGTAAAGTAATATTCTTTCGATATTGCCCAGGGCTGGATCTGTGTTCATTTACTTTTCTCCCAAAGCGCAGAAATTGAAAACCACTGGTGCTCTCCACCTGAATTAAGTGAAAAACAGCTCCTTTTTGATCACAGAATAAATTATTAATAACATTGAAGTACTAAAAAGCCTTCTCGGGGTATTTCTCAGTTTAACCACTGACAGATGATGCAATTCCCTGCAAATGTTGTTTTTATGACCTGCTTTAATTACACCTAGAACACTATATAAGACCATACGCTGAAAACGTTTCACCATTTGGTCCAGTTGTAAACCTATTCTGTATAGAGTTAGAATTTCAAATGGTTAAAATATTCTTTTATGTGTTTTTTTTTTTGTGTATTGTTTTGTTTGTTTTTTTTTTTTTGTTTTGAAGCACGCCTATTATGAAAGAATTAAAAAAAAAAAAAAAATAATAATAATAAATCTGCCCTTCAGAGCTCTCAGTTTACCAGACAAAATGTGTTGGATCGCAGGGGTTACAACATTTTTTACATGCCCACTGCACAACCTTATATTATCTCCCCAGCTCCACTTGATAAGCCCAGTGCTTTAAAATATATTCATGACCTTAAAGCGCCATTACAGATCTCAATGTGGCCAGTCGCTCAGCCCCTGGACTCCGACACTAAATAAGTGTCATTTGTTGTGCTTTTCTCTGCTGTCAGCACTTTATGTAAGGGCAAGGCATTGATCCTTATCCCCAAAGTTGTTACTTTAAAGTTTAGCAAATTCACACAATCTAACTGGTTTTGTAAGATATATATGCTCTACATCAGCATTTTGCCAGTAATATTTCTGTAATGGTACTTTATCTAATATATGTAGATCACTGTGTACGATAGGCCACATAAAGCTGAATATACTGCACATTTTTCACCTATACACACTTGGGAATTGTGCTGTGTCTTCTGCTGATTGGTGAGAAAATAGATGCCCATCTGTGACCATCACTCACAAACCACATTCATGCTTAGGCAAAGTAAAGTGTTTTGCTCAGTGGCAAAATGGCAGTATCGCAGATTAGAGATTGTGTTTATGAGAGATCACTCTTCCACCTGTGCTCGAATCTATTAATTCAGTTCTTATGGTTTGTTTGAACTTTGGTTCAAATGGTTGGAAATAATTTATCTCTAGACCAATCCTTTGTAGTGTTTGTTCACACTTCAAAAATCTTGATACACTGGGACTGAACCAGGATTATATTCAGACTAGAATAAGACCAAACCACGTCTGTATCGGGACTTAACTAGACTCAAACTGTGTGAAGGGTTGCAATTAATCAAACTTAAATTACAATTATGATGTTCAGTTACACAAATTGCGTGGTTCATGTGTGTTTCCTTGAATGGAAAAGCTGCTCATGGATTGAACTGGTTTAGAGCTTGTAAACTGTGGAGTTCTGTGAGATTCTGTTTCATATCATCCGTTTGTTCTGTACTAATACTTGTTTGCTGTAGTTTGTTGAGGATGTACTTTGAAAGCCAAGTGTGTACTATGGGGAGGGAGCCAAAGTCACATCACCTTCAATCAGACAAATTGTTCTTTCATGATTGCCCACGTACTAAATTTGGTCTCTTCCAAATGTCCCCAATAAACTTGAGCAGAATGACATGGCTTTATATCTGACCAATGACAAGTATCACTGACCAATGGAGTGGCTGACAGCTATTACTCGATTTCATTTGAATTATACGTCTTTGAGGAGGTCGTTACATGGGACAAAACATTTCTTAATATTTTATTGCAGCAAATAAATCAAACAAGATTATATTCTAATATGGCAGGTGAAATGTTTCAGCTAAATCCAAAAAATATGAATTGTAGTGTGTTGCATCAGGATGGCCATTTGTAATCAGTGAAATTGCATATAATTGACTGCCCCTCTCAAACAATATTAAAACCAGACTGTTATCTTCAAATACTACACATATTTTGCATAGAAATCATCCCCTTAGAATGATATTGTTTTGTTTGCATTCTGTAGTGCTGAGATTTGCAGGTTTAAGGTTCTGACCTCTCATATAGAGCAACATGGACTCTGGAAATGGGTTTTTGCTCATATAAAAATAAAATGAAGCCACACCTTACAAAATCTTGATCATTTTAAACGTATAATTGGGTTCAGATGACATGACAACGTTCTGTAATCCCTGTAGTTTCATGTTGAGCTGGATGATGGGTCAGAATTCTATGGTGGCATTTAGAGTTTAAAGGGCCCATATGATGCTGTTTTCTGATCTGTGTTATAAGGTTGTTTCCTCATCAAAAACACTCCTTGTGATGTCATGTGGTAATGCAGTGCACACAATGCTCCACTGTGTTTTTAAAACGCCATATACCTTTAATCTACCTAGAAACAACTAGGTATCTTTGTAAACCCTCAGTAGTCCAGGTCTGATCCATAGCAAAAGACATATATCAGAACTGAAGAAGCAGCTTGGATGAGCAGCGAAACGTCTTCACTTTTACAATTATTTGTCCAGTTGACAGATTTTAACTTAGTCATTTCCTCTAGATACACCTAGAACCATTTGGACCATTTCAGCTCGAATTGCCCATCTTTACTGAACAAAGGCAAAAGGTATAAAGAGCTGTTAACCTGAAAACAACCACTTCATGACATCACACAGTGAAACAGAGCATTTTGAGCTTTGGAGATGTAGACAGACTGATAATAAAGGATTGCTCATATATGTGTGAATGAAACAAAACACATCAACTCTAGGTATGTTTTTGATGAGATGACGTAACAGCATTATAACATGACTTAAAGCACACATGAATACAGTTTGTGTAATATAGGATCTTTAATATCTCCGTAATCAATGGGCCTAACAATATATGAACAGCTCAATTTAGACAAAAACATCAAATAGAATCTTATAATTAGGCCATGAAACACTCGATATCTCCTTGTGTCATTTCCCTGCCCGCACTCGTTCCTCTCTCTGCCTCAGGATCTGTGTCAGCCCTCTGTAATGCATCAGTTGAACACATTGACCTTTTTTACTCAATCAAAGCTGTGCTCCTCTGCTCCTCTATTGCTTCCTGCTCCTTTGCCTCTGCCTTCCTCTGCCACATTCAAAGCCAAAGTGCCACTTCAGAAAGCGCCCCGTACTCCAGGATTAATATTTTACACAGGCTGGAGTTTCGCTGCCAGTTCTGTCTCTCTACACACAACAGCTAAGGAGAGGGCTGTGGGTGAAAGTGGGTCAGAGGGGAGGCGGCTTAGTTTCACTCATAGATTGCAAAAGAGATGCTCAAAAGCTGTTTATATTTCGGGTGGGCGATATGACAAAATTCTCGATTAGATCTAATTTTGTCTCATAAAAAAACAAATTAAAAATGATTTCAGTAGGCTGTGGGTTTCCCGAACATAAACTATGCAGATTTTTTTGTAATAGCTCCTTAAAAGGCCCATATTACACAATTTTCTGATCTATGTTATAATGTTGTTTCCTCATCACAAACAGAAACGGGAGTGTTTTGTTTCAGTCACATGTTTAACACACAAACCCTGCATATTTAGACTGAGTTCTTCTCTCAAACAGAAAACACTGTTCCACCTTGTGATGTCATGTGGTGATGCAGGAAGTACTCCGCTGTGTTTTTAAACTCCACACACCTTCACTAGAATCATTTGTGTAATTTTAGCCCTTGAATTGTCTCTCTCGACTGAACTAAAGGTAAAAGAAGCGGTTAACGTGAAAACTACCACTGCATTACATCACAAGTTGGAACAGAGAATTTTGAGCTTTGGAGATGTAGACAGACTAATAATAAAGGGTTACTCAAACGTGTGAATGAAACACAACTCCAGGTATGTTTTTGATGAGGTAACAGCATTATAACATGATTTAAACCTCACAAGAGTCGGTATTGTGTAATATAGACAAAATTTTAGACACAAAAAATACTCCAATTTGTTCCTCCATAGTGTAAGCTCCGAATGCTTTTACTGACAGAGGGTTGGTTATAGACCTCTCGATTAAAAAGACCCAAGCTGATCATAATTAAAAATGATCTCAATTAATTTATATTTACACAAAGAGGAGTGAACATTGTCTGCCAATTACATACACAGACAGAAATGTAATTGGTGCAAAATGAAAAGTTCAAACTCTCAAAATTAACAATGTGTAAATGCAAAAAACAGACTTCTGATTCAGGGAGGCACCATTACCAACTTGCAACTGGTATTGGCTCAAATCCAGAAGTGCTGGATCCAGTATTGGTTCCAGGTTGTGTCTATAAATTGATGTAATGAGACTATTTACTGGCTGATGTTGGCTCAGAATGTCCCATAGAGTTTTCTCAGTGCAGCTTGTTAAAGGGAGAAATAAACTCAGTTGTGATAAACTGACATTAAACGTGTTTTAAGGAAATAAATACATTTTCACTATGGACTGGTGACAGTTGATAGTTGGTATCAGCTGATGCTTAAAGCTAAAGTATCTATATCTGTATTGAAACTGAAAACGTTGGATTAGTATAGTTTTATCTGATTTACTGTGTATTACAATATTCTGTGTTGCATGCATAGAAAGAAGTGGACTAGTGTGGCATCACCCACAGTGTTTGGCTCCAGTTACATGAAGCTTGTTGAGGCTAGCAGCTATAGGTCCGAGTCTGGAGCAGAGTTTTGTATTTGGAATTCCAAGACTTCCGGGAGTATTATAGCAACTTTAGAGCTAATCTGGAGCAAGGCTGTTGAAGGTAACGCTCCTTCCCACCTATTCCTGTCAGGATTTGAGTTTTTTGCTCATTCTGTGCTGCCCCTGCCCTGTGCTGTTGTCTGTGTGCTTTTGAGCTGGGCGGAGCTGGGCGGAGACACCTTGCACCACCTTCTGACCAAGCAATCAAGCTGCACCTGTGAGGATAAAAGTACTGAGGACCCAACAGCAGGGCCAGATCGTCTTGTCATCTTCAGTTATTCCCACAAGTCGTTCTTCATGTCATGCTCTGGTTTATTTTTCCGTGTATCCACCATGATCCTGCTCCCTGGAACCACTCTGCACCTCCGTATCTAACCCAGCTCTCCACGACCGGGAACAAACACCCCAGCCTCTGACCCTGTGACCCACGACCTGCTCCAAGATTACTGCATACAACACCACTCCCAACTGTCTGCTCCGTGTACCTTCATTCACATTCTTATATCTGCAATAAGCTTTGTTCAAACCTTACCCGAGTCTGAATCTTTGGTCCCCTTCGTCAGTCTTTACGACAATACCACTGGTTTAGCAAGGAGTGGGCGCTTAGCAATGCTGCCAATCAAACCTGTTGCTAACACTAGTGGGATCAACCTCCAGGGAAATAAGGCTCCTGTTATTATTGTTCATATCTTAATTTATGGACAAAATAATCAAATAAAAACACCAGGATAATATAGCATGAATTAATACGAACATTTTAAAACCAAAATGATGAACTGACAGCAGCAGTTACAGAGAGAAGGATTTTTTTCAATGGAAAGAGAATTGGTTGATGGAGACGGAAGTGCGCCCATGATCACTTCGTATTTGGAAAGCAGACGGTTAGCTATGTCCATTTATATATGCAGTCTATGTAGTAGATTTGATCCAAGAAAATGTGTAGTATTGACATGCACCTAGGTCAAATATAACAGAGAGCAAAATATACATCCTACCTCAATATGCTGCTTCACACGGAAGAGCAGATGTCTTTTATTGCAGGACCATATGATGACAAACTGATGATCGCGTCACTTATAGATATAAACTGTCCACAAGGTCCACTGAGATGCATTTACTGCACAAACACAGACAGATAACCTCGGCAGATGCAAAGAGCATTACACAAATGGACAAAAGACGACAAAACCAGTGTGACCACGAGACAACCTCAAAGGATTAAGACTTGCATAATGAAATACTACTGAAGTCAAGATATCGTTGGCTGCGGCAGACAAGGTTGTTTGCTGTAATTGAAAGAGATTAAATTAAAATTGCATTCAGAACTAGAAATAGGTAAGACAGTGTGGTGCTGCTTCTGCTTGTTAGGGTTTGGTACTTTTGAACTTTATGGAAATGAAATCCATGTCATCTCAATGTTCAGTCTAAAAATGTGGTGTCACTTTATAATTATGTCTCAAAGGTGCTAGAACTAGAACTCAAAGATGTAGAACTAGTTGATGTTAAACGGGTTGCAGTGGTCCAAAGCTACACTACACATTCTGGGCATCCTAATTATTCAACACAATGAGTTTATAAGTGCTTTTCACAACTCTCAGCGACCAGTGCAGAGTTTTGCTGTCATGATACCTCAAATACCAGCTAACATGCAAACTGTGCACTTCCTGATTCTCAGACCAGAAAATGCTTTATAATTATATGTAGGTAGTACACAGCAGACTTATTTTGACCTCGAAAGCTGCTTATACAATGTAAAATTTTGCTCAAATATACGGGAAAAAATCAAGTACAGGCCTTTTAATTGGCTCTAATAAAGCATGATCAAAGGCTTAATTCAGGATGAACAAATAGTGTAAAAATCTCTTAAGTGCTTCTCTTAAGAGGGCCAGTCGCTTTACTTTTTCTTAATGAAATTCTTTTTGTCCACACTCTATCAGGCTCTATCAAGGGGACTATCAAGTTCATGGAAATGTAAAACAGGAAGAGAAAGCTGTAACCCACTTATTTTTTAATCAACTATTCTGGGAAGAATCAGGACCAGTTTGTAGTCCAAACCCACAAATAATAACCCTAAAACACAACATTTTAATATGACTTTAATGCAATTCTGCCTTTAATAGTCCCTAAATCTATTTTTTAGTGATATATGCTTCAGCTTTGACATGGCAATTGTCAAAACCAAATAAATAATCAAACTAGTGTCTATATGGGACTTTCCCTCCAGACGCCCGCTATACCTAATCTTATATTTACCAAAAAAAATCTGGGCAGAATTTGAAATCTGTTTTTCGTCTGTGCACAGTTTGTTCCCACTTATAACAAGAGTAGATCAGACATCAGAGTCTCAGCTTCACAAAGAGCCCAGCCGTTTGTCTGTACTGCAACTGGGGCATTTTAGTCAGGCGTTTTAAGAAAAAATAGGCCAGCCCAGAACTGTAATGATTTGGGTTTATTTACTACATATTTGAAGGGTTAGGATAGGGTTAGTTGTTACTAATATAAACCCAACATGTATATGACAAAGAAAAAAGTTTTCCAGTCCTTTTGGTACTTTCTTATATTCCCACTTCTTTTACATTTGAATCAGCATCTGTCTATTGTACTTTCCCCTATAGAGCAGCAGCCCGTACTATATCCTGCGCTGGCTTTGTGCCGTGGTCCATCCAGATCTGTTTCTCACGTCATCCATCATTCACTCAGATCCACAAACTCTATGACTGAAGCAGGTGAGCGGCATTCTGTGGACTCAGCACACATAATGTTGAAGATAACAATGCACAAAAGCAACTCTTTCTCTGCCTGTAAGAGACGACAGAATGGTTTTGGTCCCTGTATATTGTTCAGAGCATATTTGAATTCCACTGTATGAACACTGTGTATTGAATGATGTACTGGATTTAAAAGAGTAGGAGATAAAGAGAGAGTGCTTTTGTCCTTTTAGGGTGCATTCACACTCGCACAATCACAACATCAAAATTGGGACTAAACTGTGACTAAACTCAGAGCTAAAACCAGACTAGACCAGGACTAAACCAGGATTAGAACAGGACAAACCCAATGACTTAAACTGGTCTCAAACCAAGACTAAACAAGAACAAGTTCTTTATGTCTTTCTTCTGGAAAGGCTGATATCGTTCAGCAAATGAAAGCTGGAACAATATTTTTTTGGGGACAGTGTTTATCCTGTGTACATTTTCTTTGCAGTACTGGGACATTTTTGGTTATTGTTGGCTATATGATCAGATTTAAGCCATAAAAGTTTGAATGAATAACTTGTAGGACTCATTACAGATGCAAACAAAGTACTACAGTGTTTTTTTTTTGTAACAATATTGCATATTTAGAATATTTTTTTGTGTTTTCAATCTACTCTTGGGTTATTGTATTGTGACATAAATGTGTTTCAATATTATCATTTATTGTCTATATTTACTTCAGCAACATCTTGCACTTCAAAATTTGATATCGTAACAAGCCTACCCTTGACATGACTGAAAACAAGATGTCTACTTGCAGAGAAAAATCTGATTATGTCTTTCAATTTTAACAACAACCTGCATGCTAACAGCACACTTCCTGAACAGTAAAAGGCTTTATAGATACCGACAGCATGCAGGAATTTCGTTTTGTCTAAAAGAGCTGCTTTTACTATGTATATGTACTGGGACAACACAATTGATTTGCTTGTTACATGGACAAAACACAGCCACACAATTGTATTAATAATTTGAATTACTGATACCATGAACAAACAAGAGAGAAATCTATAATTCACTTGTGTTCACATTGTGTAATAATGGAGTGTCTGCCTGTCTTTATGAAATCAAATGGCTAGTCCCACTCTGACTATCTGACAAACTGAAAGATAGATGCGCCACATAATTGTGACAACTCTAATCAGTAGCTCAATAAACCTTGTTATTATTTTAGTATTTTGTGCAGTGGTTTTGGAGAGAAAAAACAAAAAAAAAACTGACAAGGATTTAGCATTCACAGGGGATAAAAAGCATAAATAGCAGAACCACATGAATATGTTCAAGTGTGCAGATGTGTGTCAGTCAAAACCACTCAAATTCATCTGGCCCTTGGAGATCATAACACAGGGACTTTTTCATCCAACGCCAGTGCACCGGGCTGTCAGCATGTTTATTTCAATCCCCAATGGTTCAAATACATTTTTAAATTTTACTGCGTACTTCTCCTCTTGGCAAAATACATCCAGAATAAACAACAGGCACTGCCAACCTTACATCTCCAAGGCTGGTTTATTACTTTAGTTTTCAGAATCCATTATATTGTTTCATAAACTCCATGCATCTTGTTTGGCTAGCACAGATAAGCTGGGTGCAAACTCTATCTCTATACTAAGTGTTGAAACTGGCCAGGCTCGACAGATGGCCAGTGGGAGTATCCATGGCTTGCATAGGGCCAGTGTAACAAGGAACAGCGTTAATTTAGTCCACAAATCCATGCTATGTAATTGCATTACAGAGCGAGGTACAGTGTGCTGCTAATCATAAAAATGCAAATGCTATTGTAATATAAAACTGCATAACTTAATGATGAGCATGGGCAATTTTACACATCCTACAATGCACCAGGGCTGTCAATTTCGTGCTGTATTATAAGAAATATGCATGTTAATAAATGGCACTAGGGCACTCAATAAGACATGAAGTGCTGAGTCACAGAAATCATGCCATTATAATGGGGAGTGGGTGTAGAGAGCGATGGTCCTGTGGAGCGGATCACAGGAGGGCCTGCGCTGGTCTGAATGATTTAAAATACTTTTTATGGAAGAATCAAAGCTGGCAGCTCCATACTGGTTTTTACGCACTTGACTGGCAACATTAATGAAGTTGTTAAATTGATATATCTGGTCTGGGAGTTAAAATTATGCTTGGTTTGTAAAATGAGGAGTGTTTTTTTGTCATTTATCAGATATGTATGTAAAAAATAAGGGATTTACGATGTATTTTGGTGTAAATCTGGATCACTGCCCTTGTGATTGTATTACAAAGTTGGCCCTGTACCCAATTTTTGAGCAAAATGTGTTTTGCCCCAGTCCAGATATATTGTATAAGCAGTTAGAAGTCAAAATAAGTTTGCTGTGTAGTGTCTGCATCTTAGCTTTACTGTAATGACAAAACTACACTCTGGTCTCTGAAAGTTGTGAATTGTCCTCATAAACTCTTGCAGTGAATAATTAGGATGCTCTGAATACATAAAGTGAGAAATAACCACTGCAAACCATTTAATATGAGTTAGTTCTTGTTTCATGCTTTAATAACAGTAAAAATCAGGCACAGGGCCTTTAACCAAATGAGCCTTGAAAGGGAACAATATACTAACACTTTGGGGAAAAACGGTCTGCTAAGTTATGCATAAAAAGATCAGCCAGTAGTAGTAGTAGTAGTAGTAGTAGTAGTAGTAGTAGTAGTACACAGTAGTCATATAACAATGTAACTAGCAGTGCTTAATCTGAGGGGAAAAAAATGGATATATTCATTATCAATTATTATTATCTCCAATTACCATCTGAACCTTTTTGATAACTAATTTCAGACTTTCAGACTCACATCCTGCTCCCTTTCCTTTTAATACTAGTAACAAGTGTGTCAAATAATGATACTGGGTCAAAGATTATAATTTGTATTTTGCAGATCTTTCTACATCATAAAAAAAAACAAAACTCTACTATTACTCTCCCCTTGTGTGAGATAAATCCATTGTATCATCTGAGTTTCCAAGTATTGTGCAGTCATGTCTCAGCACATTGTTCATTCCTGTCAGAGCTTTTGTCTTGTGGCAGTTACACAGTTTAATCAGGGCATGTCCCTAAATGAATGATTCACTGTGACAACCCAAATCTGATGGGACAGGCTTGTGTGAGCAGCATTTGATTTTGCTCTGTTATTTAGCTGAGGTTAGATGTTAATAAAGGCTCCTGTTGTCCCATTTGAACATGTGCCGCTTTAATTTGCTTTCAGGCGCCCCATGAGCAGATAACTGAATTAGCTGCAGGTTGTATCCTTCACCCACAGCATTACCTCCGCCCCATTTCCCTAATGACAAAGCAGAACACTGTACATTTTTACTGAGGAACTAGTCATCACAAACCACAACTTAAAGGGGACATGCATTGTAAAAATCTACTTTTTATGAGTCTCACCTTACTACACTGAGTTGTACTTTGATTCATGCATGTTTTGGTAATACTGCATTTGAATCTGAATGAATTAGAATTTTACCTGCCTTATCTCAAAAGGTTTAACAAAGAAACGTAGTCCTCTGTCAATAAAAATCTGCTGAGTGAATGGACCTGTGTCTATTATTAAATCGTTTTAGATCTACTGTATATTGGGTTTTACAATGCACAAAGTGATATGTTATAGTTTAATACTAAAAAAAATAGTCTGCCTTCTATAATGATCCACATTGTTCTAACAGCCTTATTTGACGTATAGCAGTTATGATCAAGTGCATATGCAAATGGTTAATAACTGTTCTAGACTGAGAATATACATGCCTAGTATGTGTCATGTATAGTGAAGGTCTGCTGTTGTTGGCCTCCATCAGTCTCTTGGACATTGTTTGGTTTGTTCCAGACATTCTTCTTCTTAAGCCTTGACCTTTGACCACAAACACAGAAAGTTCTGATAAGTTCTATAACAGAACTATCCACATGAAGTCTTTCTCTGAGTCCAATATATGTCATTTTGATGCAGCCCATGTGAGCTTATAGGCAGAATAAACTGCCCTGGAGTGCTGCAATTTCCCTGTTTTGGTTCAACAACTTTCTTGATTAGAACAAGCAGTGGTTTCCATTTGTGTAGCAGGAAAACACAAAAAAAGATGACAAATATTAATCTGGAGGACAGCGGCTGTTTGGTCCACTTCTCTGAACAGGGAGGTTACAAGTCACGAAACAGATGTTGTTTGCCCAAGGACTGAATTAGACACAGGCAAAGTGAGTTAAAGTGAAGCAGTGAGACTCGGACTTTAATAAGGCGTGTTGGAGGTTTTACATAAAGATGAGACTGTATCCTGTTTGCTTGTCTCAGATAACTGTTCGTTTTGATTTTTGGATGTGCCAGTTCTGCACAGTCTGGACCTGACAGCTGTCAGACGGTGTGTCATATTTGATTTGGGATGTTGCCTCATAAATACTGCACAGCATTTAAACTTGTTGCCCTAGACCTCACCAAAATCAAAATGTTTGCATCTTCATATTTTGTATCAGTGACCCATGATCTTTGAGGCAGAAAATATAACTTTTTATTTACAAGTTTACCCAGATTATAATGCAAATGCAGTCACCTCACAAAACATCACAGGAAATAGGCAAAAGAAAAATCAGTTGCATGTGTTTTGTTCAATCTGAATGCCATATGTGAGGTGCATTGTGGGTAGGTCCAATGGGGACACTGTGAAAGGTCATAGTGGGATATGTTGTGTCATTACATTGTGTAAGTTTAGCATGGCATTGTCTATATCCATGGAGACAGGCAGGTGTTACTGGTCAGATCTGTGGAGGGGTGAGCCTGGCCACAGTTTGATTTGTTGGCATGTACAGTATGTATGACATGTTTTAAAGGTATTTATGAGTAATTCAAATACTTGCAATTGAATAAATGGAGTAGATATGTTTTTTTGTGTGTGTATATTTTGCCTTTGTGTGATGAAGATGGAAATTACCCACACATGGCTATATTTTTTTAACATATTTACATGCATAATGCTCATTAATGTGTTGTCCCTTTACAAACAAATTAAATAAGAATTTTCTTTTTTAACTTACAGTAGCTCATTAGTAAAAGTTGACACAGATTGTTAATGAAGAACAGTGTTTATACAGTTTGCAGTGCGGCTTTCAAAAAGGAGCCCAATTAAACAGTATGACCTTTATCGCCACAAAGTGTAGTTGACAAGTGCAATCATTAGTTTTTCCATAATCAACTATTCAAGTATTTCAGTGTTTTCACAGAACAAACATGATACTAAAACAACAACTGTCCATATATATAATGTTTACCTGAATAGGACTGACCTCTTCATATTGTTTCCATTTTCTTGTTTTTCCCTCTTTGCCATAATGTAGATGTATAAATGAATGTAAACACGTTCTCCTCACAGTCTGCTGTCCACCCACTATGTGACATTTCAAAATATATATTTACCGCAGTGCATTAAATAAAAAATGCCATTTCCTTAGCACCCGGCCATCTAAATGATTATTTCCTTTGGCGGCATCAAGGGAGGACTGATGGAGTTTTAAAAGACCTTTAAAAAGACTGTGCATGCCAGTTCAGCAGAGGAGTAAAGTTAGATGACTACTTTGGAGCTGGAACAGATTTGGGGTACTACAAGTTTCTGAGCAGCAGAACACAGCGCCTATATCTTCCTTGAATTTACCATTGCTCTCTCTCCAGTACTGATAAAATGAACTTCAAAGGGCTTATGCCGGATTTTGCCTCCATGTCTTTTAGCAAGTACAGATATATTCAAATAGGTCTACTGTCTACCGTCTGTATCTAATTATACATTGTCTGATAATCAGGAAGTGCACTGTATGCTAGTTGTTATTAGCTTTAGCACAGCAAAACTTTGTTCTGGTCTGTGAAAGCTGCAAAAAAGTGCTTAAAGTCATTGCTGTGAATAATTAAGGTAAATGAGGAATAACTTGTGACCACTGCAAATCATTTAAAATGAACTACTTCTGTTTTTCATGTTTTAAGACAGATCAGGTGCGGCAACATGCAGTGCCAGAACATGAATTTAAAACTTTGCAAATCATAAATTTTGACGTTCTCATTAGTTATGACTTTGTTGGATGTTTATATATAGTCACCTATATGACCCCAGACACGTCCTCTAGCACCTTCGGTGGGACCCCAAAAGTGTTCCCAGGTCAGCCGAGAGACATAGTCCCTCAGGCGTGTCCTGAGTCTTCCCCGGGGCCTCCTCCCGGTGGGACTTCCCCGGAACACCTCCCTAAGGAGGGTTGCAGGTGGCAGTCTATTCTGAGCTCCTCCTGTGTGAGGGTAGGGAGCACCCAACCACCCTGTGGAGGAAACTCCTTTTTCAGCCGTGGCGTGCAGTGAGGTTCATGGCTGGTGAGGCACTGATGTCGTCACAATCAGATTTACAAACATATAAACCAGGTGTCAGTACATTTGGCCCCGGGTCAATGTCTCTCCCAGTGACTTGGGGCCAGAATAAAAAATATTATTCTGGTTCCCCAATTTTCAGTGGATTGAAGTAACTAAATTTCTTACCATTTTGTCTCTGTTTGAAAAGAGACAAAATGATTAAAAAAAAAAAGACGTCCCGTCGTCTTGAGCAAACCATTTAGCCCCTTTAGCGTTGGTCTTCCTTTAATTATAACCTCCTACTTCAACCAAAAGTCCAGTTTAGAAAACAGCTTGAGCTTTAATATGTAATCTTCCTCCATTTAAAAAATAGGGCCAGACACGAAGAAAAAAATGAATTGCTTAAGTTGACTTGCTAACTCTCAGGTGTAGTTTACGGCCCCTATTCTGCGGGAGTTACAAGAATCCCTGGGCTCATGAGCACCCCCTAACATGAGGCAGGGTAACTGCATGCTTCACCCGGCTCCTTTTCACAGCCGCTATAATGTGCTCAGCCCTTAAAGAGTTAAAACAGCATCTTAGCTACAGCACAGTCAGTCCATGTGAGGCACGAACGGCCTGTGCCTCACCGCACACGTAAACGTAAAAAACGTAAAAATTCAGCAATTTTGAGTAAAAAAAAAAGAATAAAATTGCAAAGTTAAATAGAAAATAACTTTATAGTACAAATTATTGGATAAATATAACTATTTCATTTATTTTTCTCTGTGATGACCGGTGAGGCACTGCCTCACCTGTCATCACAGTGACCCCACGTCACTGTTTTTCAGCCTCTTGTATCTGCGATCTTGTCCTTGCGGTCATTACCCAAAGCCTGCGAGGTTCCTACTCTGACCCAGCAGGTGAGAGTTAGAACGCAGATTGACCAATAAATTGAGAGCTTAGCCTTTGGATTAAGCTGCTTCTTCACCACAGCAGTCCGATGCTGCATCTGCAGTGATGCAGTCTGAATATCAGTCTCACACTCCATCCATTCCTCACTCGTGAACCAGACCTCAAGATACCTGAACTCCTACACTTGAGGCAGGGACTGTATTTATATAGTTCATTTTATAAGTGCACTGTTCCCAGAGAGCCATAGTAACAATAAAAATGATAAAAGTAATAGAACGATTTAATCCTACTAGTCCTAAAACTACAGTAAAATCAAATAAAACCCTTTAACACTCTAAAATAATAAAACAAAATAATATATATAATAAAACACATCTTACGCAGTGTTAAAATCCAGAGAATAAAAGTCTGTGTAAAGATAAACAGTGTTTTTTAATCAGTGTTCAGGAATTAGCTTCCATGTCCTACTGAGAACTGTTTTCTTTCACCCAGTGTTTGATAGTTTTTAATGGTTATTTGTTTGTAAATCTGAAGCCATTTTTTCATGTGTTTATACTTTTTATGAATTGGTTAAACTCAATTTGAACTTTTTGTCACCAAGTGAATTATATTAGTTTATTATATTCTGCTTGAACATCTCCCAAATAATACTGAAATAAAGGCATTCTCTTTCATGGTAAACTTAGATTCACCCCCACACGTCCACCTCCTCTGTGAACAAAAGCTTGTAATTTTCTCCAAACTGCGCTCCCTCCATCTGAGCCCTGTCCTCCTAGTGTCGCCTCACTGCTCCTGTCTTTTGTTTATGAAGCACCTGCAGCTCATGACAACTCAACACACGCCTTTCATTTGGAGAGTTAAGTCACTGCCAGGGAATGCTTAGATGAACAGAGATGTATGGCACTGCTCACATGGAACATAGCTATCATAAAAGCTGCAGATTTAGGTTTCTAAAGGGCAATTGAGGTAAAACGTGCCAGTGGGGCCAAGTGCTCCAGCAGTTTTCTGTGGCTTTAATGGATCGTTTTAATATTGCACATGTGGCTTTAAAAAAGATCTATTGTGCTTGTGTCTACTATATAGTTATAATCTATAACACCCGTGGATTATTATGTTATAATTTGAATATTTTACATCGCAATATTCATCTAAAACAACTTAATAAAGCAGTGGCTGTGTGTTGGTGTCGGTGAAAGTGAGGGTTGATCACAAAATGGTTTGAAAATAAGCAAGTAAAGATTGTTTAGACATGCACAAATCACTCCCAATACAACTTCAGGAGAGTAAATGGTGAGGGAAAATAACTAAAACATGGCTAAACGCTCTGAAAAGCTTATTTTGCAGAATAAGTCCACTTTAAACAGAAATAAGTAAATATAGTGAAAGACTAGAGTTCTTTGATAGTGTGGTTGTTGTGTTAATGTCAGAATAGTCTGCTAAAGGAAAAGCTTAACCATTTCTGCAAGAGGTTAAAACATTTGTTTCAATGAAAGGTAGTGCACGTTCTATGAAAACACACATGTGGCTGTAATCCCTCATTCAGGACTGGTCTATGGTGTCAAAGGTGTCAAAGGTCGCTACCTGGACCTAACTGAAGATTGCTTTCAAAAGGCAGCTGAAATGTCTTGTCAAAATGATCTTTCATATGAAAATCATTAGTAGAAGAAGTGGAAGTAGCAATGGTCATGAATCACTCCCAGTATACTGTCACATAGTGCATACTGTCACTGTGTCACTGGGCAAGACACTTCACTCTTGTCTATGTATGAATCTGGTGTGTTGTGTGAGTGGTTGGTGGTGGTCAGAGGGACTGATGGCACAGATCAGCAGACTCACTTCCATCAGTTTACCCCAGGGTGGCTGTGGCAAAAAAAAGTATTATAAACATGAATTATGGAGAAAGACAACTTTGGAGAGATTTTTCAAACTGTAAAACATAATTCAGATTTGAAAAGGCTGTATTTAATGATTAGTAATACTATTAGTGTTAGTCATAAAGCCCAACCTGCATTCATAACATACAACATGTCACGATCCCCGTTCTGTCCCTGCCTCCTGTGTGTGCCCTGCCCCTCCCTCACCTGTCTGAGCCTGGAGCTGGGAGGAGTCCTGGCTCCTCCTACACGCACCTGGACTCCATCAGCGTAGTCAACACCACCTGAACGGAATTAGAGGAGCCAGGAGCCAGCACTCTGGGCCAGATTGTCTGTTTGTCTCACCGTGGTGCTACCTGTGTGTCTTCGTCCTGTTTGTGTCCCCGCTCGTGGTTCCCCGCTCGTGTTCCTGTTCGTGTTCCTGCTTCGTGTTCCTGCCCCTGTGTTCCTGATTGCACCCCTGCACCCAGTTCCTGTATGTTCTCCCGCCACTTGCTTGTCTTGTCTGTTCTGTCAATAAACACCCTTAAACGTGCCCCGAGTCCCGCATCTTTTGGTCCGCCTCACATCCCACTTTACAACACAACACCTGTAAGAATTACCATGAGTATGCTCATTAAAATGCAATGTATTTGTAAAACATGAGTATGCCTGCTGGTTTGTTCTGGTCCATACGTGAAGGGAATAATTTAAATAAGCAAAAACATCATTTCAGGTAAATCCCAAAAGGATGTGATGTAAATTAAAAATCACTCTGCTTAAATTAGATTCTATTACCTTGTGATTTCTCTCTCACAGATCTAATCAGCATAAATAAAGTAGACGTATAAGGTAATTAAAACCATAACCGTACCTTATTATTTTTTATCCATTTCATCCTACTCTTGAGAATACAAATCTATAAATCATTTACATAGTGGTAGTTAGAGCTCCATAAAAGCAGTAACAGGCATATTTCATAAACCTGTCTGTCTCTCAATACTAAAGAGCTACAAAAACTACAAAATCACACTAAGCATTTGCTTCTACACTGACCCCTTGTGGCTTGAAATAGATATTTTTTTCTGGACCGTATAGTGATTGTGTGACCGTACTGATCCTCTGATCCACAACAGAAGAGGAGACTGTAGATATAAACTCATATAACAGGGTTTAAGGGCTGCTTTGCTTCTTCCCGTACATCCCTGTTATTACACAGTGGATCATTGTATTGCCCTTATTCGGCCCCGCCCACTTTTGCACTTTTTTTGTGGTGACACTTCCGGTTAAGCGAGAATCACATTTATTTCAATGGAGACTTTGAAAAAAAGTTTTGCCACTTAAATCTGATATAAAGTAGGCTGATTTGTGTAAAATGTTCTATGTTCATGTGACCAACAAGTCAACACTGAACTAATTCTCTGGGAGGCTTTAAAACAGCTCTGTAGGCCCTAGAACCCATTTGCTGACAAGATTGGCAGCCCCATGCAAAATAACACAACCTGAATGACGATGACGACATCCACGGCAACTACTGGAATAAGGTGAATAGCAGGGTGAGACTGTTAAGTGTGACATTACAGGTCCAAGTGTTCTGCGCTGCACAAATGGCAAAAGGTCAGTGATCATGATTAGATTTTATGATTTCATCGATATGTCTGCAGCCAAATATCTATTTTATTACACTGTGGAGGGACTAAAGTCTCTATAAGTCTATACACTGACGTCATGTGGACCATCCTCATGTATGGGGACACAAGTCAGGTCCCCGTGGCGTAAATCCTTAGATCAACAACATGATTTAGGTTTAGGTTAAGATTGAGGAAGTATGGTTAAGGTTAGAATCAGTCTCCAGGAAATGAATGAAAGTCAATGTTAATGTCCTAGAGCATCAAAACCCAACCTGTGTTTGTTAGTGCAGTGACACAAAATTTTGTTCATGTTTGAAGAAAAATGTTAGTTTAGTTTTATGCTAAATTATATCATTTGGTATTTTTATTTTTCCAGAAAAATATATTTGTAAGATTTTAATGGTAAAAAATAACCTGGATTCTTGTAAGAGTTAAGCCACGTTATAATGTTGTTACCTCATCAAAAACATGTGTGTGGAGCACTTCCTGTATTACCACCACATGACATCACAAGCTAGAACAGGATGTTTTCTGTTTGAGAGAAGAACTCAGCCTAAATATGCAGGATTTGTGTGTTAAACATGTGAAAACACAACTCCAAGTATGTTTTTGTTTTTGATGAGGAAACAACATTGTAAAATAGATCCGAAAATAGTGCAATACAGGCCCTTTAACGTCTGAAAAGCATCTCAAGAGGAGGATGAGACTACACGTATTTTTCTGTGAAATCAAATATTGTTTAAACAACATTCTTCAAAACTCTGAAGCAGGTTGTATCACATAACAGTCTCACCATATATTTCACAGGTTAACTTGACATAGAGCATGTATCTGTACAGAAAAAGCAGACACTTCATCATATATATTCTGACAGGTTTATCTTTGTGTGAATACTATGTGAACAAAAATGTGATACAAATTGCCAATTACTTGAAGCTTTCTGACACTGGCAGATCTCCTCATTATATGGCACACTCACCAGGTCCACACACAAGCTGTCCAACACTATGGCGGAACTTGGGATATTTATATTTGACTTAATTTGCTATTTGTGTCAGTCTGGTTTAATATAGGATACTGGAGGCATAAAATAACTGGACAAGTGGACTCTCATAAAACAGTGCTGTCAAAAAAGTTCAAGTTTTATATTTCAAAAGAAGGTTTGAACACTACTATTGAATCATATCTGTCTTGACCAACTTCTAACTGATACAATAACCTTGTCTGGCAAATCCAGAATGATATTTCTCTGTATTTTTTATACAGATTGATATCAGTCCAGTCCCCACGTCTTCCATTTCATCTCAAACCCGGTCAAACGCGATCGTGCAATCAGATCCATTTTTTTCAGTGACACATGTGAAACGCAGGAGCTCATTTATCATATTTATCTCACCTCAGCGTGTGCCCGCTCATTGATTCTGCAGAAATCCACAATGTTTTTCAGCCCCCTGTGATATTGTTTCCCTTTATTATTTCCAGTACAAATGGACCATGCCTGTCCCTAATTGGCTAATCTTCCTGTCAATCATGCCTATTTGATTCACAGGTGACCAGACTCACATCTTCGTAAAGTATTAAAGAAGTGTGTCATATTTACTATTACCTGTTTCTCTCTTAAGGCAATTTTAGCATAATATTTAGTTTTCTACTGCTCAGATCTGTTCTATACACAATGTTCCATGCACTGCTTTATAATTAGCAACACATCCATATTATTTTCAAACTTTGATAGGTATAATTATATTCTTTTTACCTGCACAGACAGCTCCTCTTCCTGCTCGCACAAAGCTGCAAACTTCATACTACACCCTCATCCGCTCAAAGTGATAATTAAACCTGCTTTTATCTCTGTCAATCATTCAGGAAACCGCTTGTTTCTATAGCCCTATAGTCTTCTGTCTGTGTATACAAAGACGTACCTCACGGGAATAAAAGTGTAAGACGAGTTTGCTTTGAAAATTAGAGTCTCTTATTGAATAAAATGAAGCGAGGCTAGAGTTGGGAGAGAGGAGGAAAAGGTCAGCAGTCTGGGGATGTTTAATGAATATCGAATCTTCTCCGGCAACATCACTGAGTCTCAGCTCCCTGTGTGAACAAACAAACACTAATATGAGAGTGTCCTATCAGGGGAAAACAAACTTACTGCTACTATACTACGGAAGGCGCTAGAATTGTAATCTGTTTTATTTTTTGCTAATATTTTTTCATATTGGAAGGAAGGCAGAAGAACACTGTGTCATTTGAGTCAAATTTGTGTCCAGTTGCCCATAGTAACATCTGGTTATATACTGTTATGTGTCTTAAACTTTTGAAATGTTTATTACAACTAAATATTTCTAACTTGACGTTTACCTCGGAAATGTATTACATTATTGCTTTGCCTGGAATGTTCCACAGTGTGGCATTAAACTTAGAGACAATCATGTTCTGCCACTAGTCAAAGTTACAAGTCTGATCTGTGGAGATAAATAACTTTAATTCCATACTCTGGAAATAGTTGATCCAATACTACAGAACATTCCAGGCAATAACCACTCCATGGAGACAAGCAACAGAAAAGTTACACAGTGTATCTTTAAACAAACCAGACTTAAGATCATTATGGTTATTGGGTTGTTACTAGTCTGTTATCAATAAAACCCACTTTTAACAATAGTGGTCCAGCTAAAATTAAACCAGTTCATTTGACTAAGGGCTTGGTAGTTTGATCAGATTTTTTTTTTTTTTTATTCTTCTTTTTTTCCCTTATCATTCTCAAGAATACACAAAAATAGCAATGCTTGTGTCATTGTTAAGCCTGGATAGATAGATGGACAGGCATCTTGTTTTAAAATCTTTGCTAAAACTAACACCAAATCTCAACAGTGAAAGACCCTGCAAAGTGAAGACGGTTATTTAAGACCTATAAACATGGAGGAGGCTTGCATTCCTGCCAAGCTTAGTTGCTATTTTCAAAGTTTTTCTCATCTTTTCGACAACTGAGAAACATTTGTGTTGCCTGGATGCACAAGGCTGAGCGTGATGTTAACGTTGGCCTTGGTCGTTTACGTCAAGAAGAAGCTAAATGTGTCAGCTTCTGTAATGATGCATGCGAGGGATGGTTACGTATGACTGCTAGTGTGAAGGGAGAATTAAGTCTGGCTAAGCTCAGTCACACTGGCTGAATGGCACTACAGGGAACCTGAGCACCACATTCCTATTAAAATGCATTGCCTTTCCAGGTCAACACATGAGTCCACATGGAAGGTGACATGGTGACAGTGATTGTGTGTTGTCGACATAAAAATGCAAAATGAGCCAACAGATGTCAGTAACTTGATATTTAAATACATTTGAAATCCTTAAGAATGCTTTGGACAAGAAAATATGTTGACAGTATGTGACTTCAGATTTTGTTGCCTACCTAAGTATGAAGGTTGTCGGTGTGTGAGACAGAGCTTACAGGGTACTTGTGGCAAAAAAGTTGGAAATGATTGTACATTATGACTGTATAGTATGCAAACTAGACGAGACTTGTAAACTTTACAAGTTAAAGAGGGTGTATTATGCAAAATCAACTTTTCTGAGCTTTCAAACATGCCTGAATAGGTTATACATGTCATCCATGCATGTTTCACTAATTTTATGTCTCTCCCAGGCCCTATTCCAACTCTCCTTACAGTTAGTAGTAAGAGTACAATGCTCCGCCCACAAACCTACGACATCCATGCTCCCACACGACAGTTCTCTATAAATATACAAAAATATAATACAAAATTGTCCAGAACAACTTCACAAACCTGATGCTATGTCCAGTAGTTTCATTAGCGGGATGCATGCTGATTGTGTTGATGATAGCGCTCTGAAGGGGGAGTGACTTAGCACAGAGAGCAATGGGAAGGAAGACTTTGTTTTTTGGCAAATAGCATTTTCAAAACAATACAAGGAAACATGGTGATCTAAATATGTTATGTGTTAGCAGTTTATACCCCATAGAAGTAAAATACCTCCTCTTTAATAAACCTGGAATTATGTCATTAAGTCTTTTTGACAGTGATAGAGGAACAAGTGGGAAAGTTTTGAAAGAAAAAGGACATCCCCTGAACCATAGAACATAAGTACACTTGTAGGTGTGAGCTGCCATTGTGGGACAGGCAGAACAGTCTTGGCAGTTTCAGTCTTTATTCTATATTTCTGTGTATTGTAAACATATTTGAAACTCTCAAACATGTGTGCAGAGTCAAATACAGCTTAAACTTACACTGAATACATCTGATGAATGCCCAGGATCTGATGCTGCTGAGACCTGAAATAGAAACTCAAAACTCATTACAGTGGGGGAGAGAAATAAATTAGAAATAAACTAGTGAACAAAATTGTGGGGGATCATTAATAATGCATTACATTTTCTAAACAACTGCAACTGAAACTTTTGGAAAACTGTTACACGATGCCCTCATGAAACTTTTCCAGCCCTGAACATTGACTCGATAAATAGATGAGATTAAAGTTATGTCTGAGCCTATATTTTAATGTGGGGTCTGCCCCTGTTGTTCCCTGCGGTTAAATTAGGAGAGTAATAAGATGATCGAAGCGGCTTTATTGTGATCACTTAGTCTTAATGAGTGTGTTTGTTCAGCGGTCAGTGATTGAATACAGGCTTTATTTCATTAAAGGGCAAAGTGCCAGAGAGACCCACAGGACGACGAACTGCAAACACATCTCATATGTCCTCCATTGTGTCTCATTGTCTCTTGTCTGGTTTAAGCTATTGGTGGTTTTCAGATACTACAATATGAGGTGATGGGCTACTCAGCTGGGAGAGTGTTAATCCACTGATCTGAAGGTTGTCAGTTCGAATCCCGCTCTGAGTGTAAAACATCATTGACATCACAAATCCATTGACCCACAGGTTGGCTGTGGGATTCCGGGTCCCACAGATGAATGCTGTTGTTGTGCCCTTGGGCAAGACACTTATCTTTCCCCTGTGTGTGTGTGTGTGTGTGTGTGTGTGTGTGTGTGTGTGTGTGTGTGTGTGTGTGTGTGTGTGTGTGTGTGTGTGTGTGTGTGTGTGTGTGTGTGAACACTGGTGTATGAATGTGTGTGTGTGTGTGTGTGTACACTGGTGTATGAATGCGTGTGTGTGTGTGTGTACACTGGTGTATGAATGCGTGTGTGAATGGGCGAGTGGTGTAATTATAGTAACATGAAATTAAGTATTATTTTGACCCTTGAGATCATATCAAATGTGCATTAGAACTGGCCTGCCGCTATATAGCTCATGGACCACTAATCCCAAACAAATCCCAGAATCCTTCGCTAGTTTGCTAGTGCGCAGTTGAGATAAACGCGCAAAGTCTAACGTTTGTGGTGGTGAAAACTGGACTCAACTGCGGCACAAGGAGACGCCCAACTCAAAAGTTCCAAAAAACAGGTTTATTACCAAAACAGAAACAGAGTTCTCATGGAAAAACAGAACATGACCTGAACAGAAAAGGAACCAGAACAGAACAGAACAGAAAAAGGACATGAACAGATAAAACTTGAACAAAGGACAGGGATCAAGCAACAGAACAGGACATCAACAGAATATAAGGGCTGCCCCCCTGATTGGCAACAAGGAACAGGTGCGGAGCCAACCAGGGAGGCAGCAACCAAAAACAGAACTGGAACGGAGCAGGAATCAGGAACAGGATCAGGGAGACGAGACAGGAACGGGACCAGGGACAGACAAGGAGGGAAGGGGACAGAACCCCCCGGGGGGGCAAACAGGAAGAACAGGAACAAAACCCCCCCGGCGGGGCAGACCAGAGGGGAAGAGGACAGAACCCTCCGGTGGTCGAAGGCAGGCAGGGTCAGGGTCCGGGCAGGGTCAGGGTCCAGGCAGGGACAGGGTTAAGGCAGGGACAGGGTCCAGGCAGGGACAAGGTCCAGGCAGGGAGTTTAGAGCCCCCGGTGGGGCAGCCGGGCAGGACCATCACACAAAGTAATCAAAGTGTAGCAAATTGAGCTTGAATATATGTTTTCTTTATGCACTTTTCCTTCTCCTAAGCATGGACTATAAATAGTTTTAAAATCAAATTTTCAGTGAACAAAAAACTTTTTTTTTTTTTTTTTGGCTTGTGAAAAAAAAAAAAAAAAAAAAACTTAAAAAGGAACTTGAAAGGCTACAGAGAGAGGCATAATATATTGTATTTATTTAAATAAGAAGTGAATACTACTTATGTGTGTTTAATTTCAAATTTAATTCCTCATATGTTTGGAATATTAAGCTTGAGTTGTTCCAGATTTTGTGTTTAAGCAAAATTAAAGTTTGTTTCCGTATGAAAAGGTTGACAGTCAATGCAGTCAATTTTTCAGTAAATATTGAGTTTGGCCCATGAATTTGTCTCAGTTTTATATGTTGGCCCATTGTGAGTTTGAGGTTGACACCCCTCGTTTACATTGATGTCATACTGCCAAATAAGGGGAGACAGTTTGCCCTATTGATAACATTGTACTTTCATAACAAATATTTCACCTGATTGTTTCTATCATAGGCTACACCCTAGAACATGCTATATTGCAGCAAAATTATCACCATTTTAACAGTATTGGTATAATTTTAGCTACCACCCGTCTGAGTAGAATATTATTGGCCTATAAAATGATGTGATGTGAAACCAGGCAATATTGTTATTACTGCAACACACGAAGAAGTACTCTATTTTGACTAGCATTTACAAATGTTCAGACATCTGATATCACATGTGGTTGGTTTACCACTGCTTTGATCTTAAAAACAGAGACTATGGAGAAAGAAGGTGACTCCATCTGGCCAAGTCACAGGTCAAATCTGTGGAAAGGCACCCAAAGTCAAAATGCATGTAATACCCATAAATAAAAAAATCCAAGCTGGTTAACTTTAAAGCCGACTGTAAAACATTACAGGCAAAGCAACGACTGCTATTAAGAGTCAAGCAGCTTGTGGGGAAAATTTACATAGCGCACCATTAATGCTTTGCCTATATATACGTCCCACCCGGGGAATAATAACACTAAAAATAAAAAAAATGCCCTCATGTGAAATTAGTAACCCTCGCCGCATCCACAGCTGCATGGGGCCAGGCCATGACATTCAGCATCAGATTTAGTCTTCTACTTTATTGTTTGGTTTCACATTCCCTTGGGCTTAAAATCCATCTTTACGACACATTCAGTTCATTTATGACCTTTGACACCGCAATAACACCTCATTGATTTTATCTGCAAACAAATTACCTAGTCTGGAACCGCAGTGTGTTTTTCAGTCAGGTTATATTCACGCCAACTGCCTGATCTGTGCGTTATTGTAGCTACTTGTGACAGATGTGATTGGAAAATATTGGGAGCCCAAAATATTGCTGCCCTTTTAAAATGAAACACGTCTAATGTCCTTTCAGATCGTTCAACGGGGTTTCATCTCACAATGTAATTTTTGCAAGTCATTTGTGCTTGTCCCAGAGCCTGAAAGAAAGTGAAAAAAGAAGTTGGACTTGACTTTGGCTACAACTTTGGGTTAAAACATTAAGTATATAATAACTGTTCACATAAATGGATGTCATTCAAATTTGCGCAGACCTAATTTCACATCTACAGCTTTATGATCATCAGTTGGAAACCCATCTGGAGAATTTGATTAATTTATATTTCTGTCTGATTATTTAAAATGTAATTAACAATGGAACTGCTATACTCTAACTAAATCATGGATCTTTTTATGCTATTCTGTGGAATATTACAGACAAGGGAATAAAATCTCCATGGCGACAGTGACGTGACATACCCTTCACCAAGCCAAGTTACAGGTCAGGTTTGTGGAGAGGCAAGCCTGCTGACAGTGGATGCACGTTTTTAAAGCACCCATAATAAAACGAATACAACTTTTTTGTTTTGTTTATTATATATTTATTTTTGGCTAAAATCTTACACGGTGTGGCTTTACATAGTTATTAATGTCTGTGTATTGCCTCAGTCGTCCAGGTCTGATCCATAGTAAAAGCCAAAGTTAAATCTGTCAGCTGGACAACGTTGTAAGAGTGAAGACCTTTCGCTGCTCATCCAAGCCGCTGTTCAGAACTCAGAACGATTTGTCCAGTTGACAGATAGCTATTCATGCCAATCCATTTGTTTCAGTGATGAAAAAATAGGGTCAATGCCATCGAAATTAACTTTACAAATCAACATATTTTGAACGCCAAAACAAGAAAAAGAAGTTGGCCAAATAATGATCACAAAATAAAGGCAGACAAACACAGATAATGCCAAGCAGCCATTCAGACATATTCTCCTTTCAATTAAGAGGCTCCTTATTAGATTTACATTGATAAATATGAGTAAAGGGTAATGTGCAAACTGGATAACTGACCTTCCACTGTTCACACCGATTAAACCCAACTTCTCCTGAATAGGATTTATTGACAAATGTCACAGGGCAAGAGTGCACTGTGCAGCTGCAGCTTAATGTTTTTTGTTTACTCACCATCTGTCTCATTTCACTTTCTCTCACTTTTTAATTTGATAGAAGACAATTTATTTGAGTCCATTTTGGTCTATTGGCATGAGTGCTGTGTAAACAAATTCATCACAGCAGTCTGAATGATGGGTCACTAATAAAAAGTCCTTATTCTGTCTCCTGCCCAATTAAATTAGCTTGGCCGGCCGGATTTGTTTTGGATTATATTGATTTTAATAAATAGAAAGTTGGCTCAGTATCAGTGTCCAACTATTAAGAACCCATCAAAGTGCAACGGTATGCTCTGTAAACTTTTAATATATGATAGACTTTAAACTTTGATCCTCAAAAAATACTTTTTCACTTTTGAAAGGTTACTATTTTGTTTGTTTTATAAAATGGCAATTCAGATATTTTTTGTGATTGAGGAGAAAGGCTTCTGCCCTACATGCTGCAGAACAGAAATCTGAATCTAAAGAACTTTTTTTTTGTGTTTAATTTCATATAAAAAATAAATAAAGGTACCAATACCTAAAAGGTTTAACTTTTCAGTCTGTCATGCCAGCTGATTCAGATAATCTGACACATAATTACCAAATTTTCATCCACTTTTTAGAGTTCATTGTTCACATTACATTACATATTAAACAACTAGCTATGCATTTACACACATATCAGTTAACCGACCAGCTCAAAAGTGGGACACAGATTTGTTAAGGCAAATGCCCCTCTCACGATTTTGTCCAGAGTAGGTCACCCTGCATCTTCACTTGACAGTAAACGAATGGGAAAAAGACCATGTAATATTGTATACTTGGTACCTACCTACCACCCTCTTAACATTTGTGTGGACTGCTGTTAGGTGTCGTTTGTGATCCAGTCCAATGGGACCCAGATGATGTTTGCTTCCAAGCTTCCCATAGTACAGAGGTGTCAAACTCAAATTCACAGAGGGCCAAAATCAAAAACTGTGACTAAGTCGGAGGCCAAACTAAATATTTATTAAAAAAACAACATCTACATGTTTTTCAGAAGGGGTGGATTAAATTTGAGTGAGGCAACAGGTAGCAGATGCTAATGAGTGTCAACAGAAGTGGTGGGGGCCAGCGCCAACACATCTGCAAAGGGGCCGGGGGGACAGCTCTAAAACATATTTGATATGATCTCGCGGGCCAAATATAATTATATCAAGGGCCAAAATTGGCCCACTGGCCTGAGTCTGACATGTCTGCCATAGTACATCCCAATGTGGTTCAGAACTGAAGCCCTGATCAGCAAGAATTAAGTCATCGGGTAAACGGTTATCCAAAAAGCCAGTTTGCTGTAATGTGTTAATTTGTGGTTCGTCCTCTCCAGCCGTTAGAAATGAAAGACATCCTGCCTTGTGAAGTACTATCTACTACCTATCAAGTATTTTATGCTGTGGTGGGATTTATATTGAGAGTATCCCTGTGTCCCTGCTTTCACATTATTAGGTTTATCCATCATTATCTCACAACAATCTACTATTGACATGCAATGTTCAAAGGATTTTCTCATAGACATAGTCTGAATATGCTTTTTTGGGTCAGAACACACACAGGCACCAAAATATCATTCAGGACATCTATAACATTAATGAAAACTCTGGAAATGGTAGAACTAGGAACATCAAACAGATAAGATAAAAATGAAACTGGTAAGTTAACTCGGAGTCTCATTAATGTAATGATCTGTTGGAGACATGTCAGAGGTGTCTTTGAGAGCTGGCTTAACAAGTTCAAACACTGCCATAAGCACTTGACAGTTGTATAGTCCTGTAAGTGCCTTGAGCTGGTCTTCATTTTCTAAGAGATCGGAGTTCATGTTCTTTTTTTTCAAGTGTCTCACTCCAGAGAACCTGACAGTCGTGTTTCAGTGATTGTACTGTATATGTTCTGAGGTCAGGTCTGTTTGACACATTGCTTCCAGATGTGATATGCCACTATCACACAAACTCACCATAGCTTCACCCTCAGCGGGCTGTGTCATCTCAGCCGATAGATTCAGCAGAGCTGTCGTGGCCTCACTCATGACCAATAACAGCATCAGGTCCCTCTTCACTCTCCTCTTCCTACTTTTTGAAGGAGGCTTCATGATATGTACATAAACATAACGCACAATCAGGTGACAAAGGGTCATCTCTCTTCTTTCCTGGTAAAAGAAATAAAGTCAGCAACAGCCTTACAAATCAATTTATAACAAAGCAAACAAAGAAAATTCACTCCAGTAAAAAATTTCTATAAAATGCCAAACCTTCTGTTGTTGTTGAGATATATTTGGGTTTTTTTTTTGTATATAGTGATATTTTGGCGATATATCGTGAGGCATCAATATATTTAACCTCCCTGGTTATTGCTTTTTGTCAGTCCTGCATATTGAATCTAGTCTCCAATGTAAGCAAATGTTAACTCCAAAGGAAATATTTTATCACACAGTCTACCATATCTGTTAATTTGAGAATATCTGCACTAAACTGGACTCTTTATAATACCGGTCAACTTACTAAGCCATGTTTGCACTGTTGTTCTGATGTTGCTGTTGTATATATTTACCTCTAAGTATTTTATTTTATCTTTAAGCATTTTTTTTTCTAACTTTATGTAGTTCCTAATTTGTGAGCTGTGTTCACTGACAATGGCAAAAAAAAAAGTCTTCTGATTCTGGTATCTAACTAGTCAACAAAGCCATTATTTGACTGAAAGTACTATGACCAGAATGTACCATAAATTAAGCACTTTTTGCAAACCACATAGCTATTTTATCTTACCACATAGCGAGTTTAGCGTATGTTACAAAGCTTATTTATGTTTTAGAAGAAACCACGTACAAGCCTCGCGTACTAGCGCGTGGATTCTTTCTATTTGTCCAGAGATTTCGCTGCTCTTGTTGCCGGGTAACGGCGCACAAAGGCATGTTCGGATTTGTAGTTTTTATGAAAGTGTAATCCGTTTGTAAAACCTCCTGAGCATACTGAATTTAAACTTCAATCCCCAGAATGCAAGGCAGGAAAGGTCCCGCCCCTTTAATCACATGACTGCTACTTCCACTTCCACATACCGCTGCCAGACAAAACAACAGCTAACCTCGCTGCTGCACTCCTTTTTGTTATTTTTTTGTACGTTTTGTTCGTCTTTTATTTCATTGTTGTTGAAAATGAAGCTGGCCTGTTTAGTTTCTCTTGTATGCCTCGGAGTTGGCGCGATGGCGAGTAAATATTCCCGGGACATGAATGAGCCCAAGCCGAGTGGCAGTGATGGGAAAACTGTGGAATTCAGGATAGCAAAGCTCAACCAGGTGTGGGAGAAAGCTCAGAGGGTACGTACAACAGGATCAACAGAGTCAAATGCCCCAAATCTACGGGTTCTGCTTTGATGCCATCTTACACATAGCTACTGTAATTGTGAGCATTTTAATCACCTTATTAACCCATAACTTTTATAAAAGGGCAAATTCGTTTTTCCCTTCATTCATAAAGAGGACTAAAACAAATGTGTCTGTGCATATGTCATATTAGCAAGCATCTTATTACAGTTGTGCCATTTGAAGCCTAAAGAATAACTTCAAGGTGTAAAAAAAAATGTTTTTCACATACATGCAAACAATAAAAATAAACTGGATCAGGATCAGGAAAGAGATCATGCCTTGTGGAGTACTACCTATTACCTATAAAGAATTGTATGCTGTGGAGGGATTTATATTGAGAGTATCCCTGTGTCCCTGCTTTCACATTATTATGTTATCCATCATTATGCAAACAATAAAAATAAACTGGATCAGGATACAGCTATAGTTTGAGTTTGCATTCACCACTTAACATGTTGTTTTACAGATGCAGTGTTCTCCAGGGCGACTTTCTGAGTTGCACAGTGACCTGAAGATCCAGGAGAAAGATGAGCTGCAGTGGAAGAAGCTCAAAGTTGAGGGAATGGACGAAAACGGGGAGAAGGAAGCACAGCTCCGGCGCAACTTTAACGGTAATATTTTTTTTCAAGTACTGTCATGAAAGAATAATGACATAAAGTGTGATAAAATGCTCCAGATAATACAACTTAACAGGCTCCTTTTTGCCATTGATAAAAGCATGATAATATTGTTTCTATATGAACTTAATCATGAGCAGTAATAAATAAAGAACACAATAAAAAACTATTGACTGACAATGTCGTAATATTAAAGTAAATTGCAGAATTATTAATCCAACTAGCAATTTGTCTTTAAACATTTTTTTTTTTCATGTATGTCATTAAATGTATTTAATGACATACATGTGTATGTATAATGTTAAATTTTGTTTCAAGTGTACAATAAAATAAACAAAAATATTTTAAATAAATAATAATAGTATATAAATTAAAAATAAATGAACATTTTTGCTTTAAATTTACATTTTAGAAAATAAGCACGTAAACCACTAATGAATTTTATGTTTGAAATATCATTTATATGTTCTTTTACTAAATGCTTTATTTTTTGTTCAAGTGATCCTATAAATTCTCCATAATAAAGCGCTTAAAAAAATCACATGTACAGAGTGAATTAACACACTACCAAGTGCTGTTGATGTCTGATAAATAATATCGAGTATCTCTCTGGGCTGTGTGCCGATCAGTTCTTAGAAATGGTGTATTTTTAGCATACTCTTGTTCTCTATATAGGACGTATGCGTTCCCATATGCTGAGTTTGCATATTGATTACACGAAGGATACAAGAGTATGCCATTTTTGCACTAATCGAATCCAAGGATGCTGGTTTGGTTTTAGTATAACTGTAATTTACTGTACTCACTACTCATAATTAATAGTTAATCTACGTAACAAATCCACTGTGCTGTAGACACACAGTGCATACCCTTTTAAATTGTATTTTCTATGTCACTCAAGGTCGGTGCCATTACCTTTACCTAATAATACTACACATATACAGAGAATGACTTTAGCACAATAAGCCTCAAGTTACAAATCTTTTACATAAAAAAAGTCCTTCAGTCAGCGGGCCAAGGTTAATAAGTGACACGGAGGAGTTATTAACATTTAAATAGCGCTGAATCAGGTCCATAAAGAAAAGTTAGTCAGGCAGTTAGAAAGTCAGGAGGTTAAAAGTCTTGAAAGAACTGTATTCGTTTAAACAGTGGTGCCATTTAAATATGCATTGCCGACAATTTCTGATTATGTTTTTCCCCCATTCCCCTGTAGTAAACATTGCTAAAGCTCATTAAATGTGTCTTGTTTTTGTTTTGTGAGACTGAGTTGCTTTGGAGTTAATGGCCTGATTTGAGTGCTTTAAGTTGCATTAGATTATGTAGTTAATGCAGTTGTGATGTCTCTTTTGCACAGTGATTCTGGCCAAGTATGGGATGGACGGGAAACGGGACACTCGGACCATGGAGAGTAACTCCCTGAAGGACCACGACATCAAAGAGGGCGACCAATTTGACGATCCCAGACTCGACAAACTCTGGAATAAGGTGTGAGCTCTTTCATCTGAGGGAAAAATGAAGGAGAGAAGATTTATTTTTTTTTGGCTATAGGCAGAAATATTAATGGCTTTTGACTGTTATAGTTGCATTTCTTTCAACTCGAAGGTGTGCTATGTAACTTTTCTGGTGCTTGTCTCTATGGAAATTTAATATTGCTTTACCTGGAATGCCTAAACTTGTCTATCTATGAGTTATTCATGTACAACCTGATCCGACCTGAACCATAAACTGTAGATACAAATGGACAGTCCAAACAGGACGTGAGCGTGGGCGCACTTCCAGCTCCATCGACTCTGGCTCCAATTCACTTTACATTACAAAACTGTTGCCCCTCCCTCTGTAAATGCTGCTGTCAGGCTCATCATTTTTGGTCTTAAAATGCTCATATTAACCCGCTTTACAGGATCCTGGTATGCTTATTTTGTATGTAAATCAAAATATGAACTTTAGATGCTATGATACTCACGGTTGGAATTCCTAATATGGAACTTGGCTCCAAATTGGCCCCTATAACTGCAAGCCTCGATGAGTTTCAGTTGACTGGAGCCGAACGCCGTGGGTGAAGTCACACTCCCTTAGTCCACTTCTTTATACAGTCTATGCCTGTAACTTGGCCTGGTGACACCCCCTACTTCGCTACATGGAGCTAGATAAGTTCAATGCCACACTGTGGAACATTCCAGGCAAAGCAGTAACATCAACACAAAGACGAACAGATGGCAGAGCCTCCACCACAAAAGTTACATAGTACACCTTTTATTCTAAAGGCTTACAAGGAATCTGCATTTTCTCATCAAAAGACTATATAAATGTGCATTTATATTTGTTTATTTATATTTCTTCATGGTTTTTCAGAATGATGAATAATGTGGACCGTTGCCATAACAATTAACAATTCATAGTAGTATATTTTGTCAGTAAAAAATCCTTAAAATTGTGTCCATAACTGAGACCCATGAATTAAGAATACAACTGACAAACTGCAAATGGCATTAATTTATTTTTTTAAATGGTACATCTTTCCTGCCACCAGAAGTAGAAGATGATCATGCCATACATTCTTTTATCAGAGTACCCTTAATCTACTGCCACCCTAAAACACAATGAGTGCGAGTATTACATTTATTGTTTCAAATGTTAAATATGGCTCTTTTTCATGACTTATTGTTTCATAACTATATCCTCTGATCTTGAAAAATGTGCCTTTGTCCAGGCCCAGAGCTCAGGGAAGTTTTCCCAGTGAGGAGCTGCTGAGTCTAAAGAGAGAGTTTCAACATCACAAAGACAAAATCCACGAGTACAACATCCTTATGGACACTATGAGCCGGACCGAAGGTGAGCCTTGTAACCACTGCATTTAAACATATTATTATAGGCCTATTTCCACTTCTGTTTTTTCATAGCTCCAATTTTGTCAGATACCAACCATCGACTATTTTTGCTCTAAAAGGAAATGTATTCATTTGAGACATTTCCCTTTTTCTTTTTGTGCTGCCACTCACATACCAGTGTTTCAATAAAATTATTCACTTAAATTGGTGTGACAGCTGAGAAATACAACATTTAGCTTTTTTTCCAGTGATTTCTTCTCTGTATTTCTGAAGTTTGTCATACAGTTTTCAGAGCATGACACAGGTGGCAGAATTAGACCGCTCGTCCTGCTTAGTGCTGTGAGAGTGGCAGGTCTTGTCACATCTCGCTGAGCTGTGAGTTTGCGGTCACGCTGACAGACACGAGTAGGCGCTGGGCAGATGTTCGCTGCCGCAACCTTTTTTGTCATGTGATGTTTTTGCCTTCAGAAGCAGCCGGTATTTTTCTGGTTGTCGAGTGGATTTAAAATTTAAGCCAATCTCATGTCACCTCGAGGGGCAGAGTCCATGCACCGCTCCATCTTCTTCATTTCTTCTTTTCGGCTCTTCGTCTTTGATCCAAATGTCAGCTGTTCTTTGATTCGCTGTGGCTGTGTCTGACTAGCTTTTATCTCTCCTTACTTTCTCCTGCAGCCTAGGAAAACCACTGTCATGTTGTTATCTCCCAGGAGCTGTTTTACTTCAATAATGGAAGCAGCAAAGCAAACAGCACTTCTTTGTCATCGATACAGTAGCAGTATTGGAGCACAATGCAAAAATGTAATTACTGAATAATAGCAATGTACTATGAGATAACTTTCTTTTTCTCCTAATTTTCACACTCATTGCTGGGGCAGGAATGTAATCTTTAGGGCCGGGATACACATTATATTGTGCCTGTTGTACATCCATCCATCCATCCATTTTCTTCCGCTTATCCGGGGCCGGGTCACGGGGGCAGCAGTCTAAGCAGAGACTCCCAGACTTCCCTCACCCCAGACACGTCCTCCAACTCCTCCGGTGGGACCCCAAGACGTTCCCAGGCCAGCCGAGAGACCTAGTCCCTCCAGCGTGTCCTGGGTCTTCCCCAGGGCCTCCTCCCGGTGGAACATGCCTGGAACACCTCCCTAGGGAGGCGTCAGAATCAGAATCAGAATCAGAATTACTTTTATTGATCCCCGAGGGGAAATTCTCTTCGTTACAGATGCCACCGACCACAAAATAACATTTTTTAAAATAAGTAGCGTCATAATAATTCACAGTGTTAAAAACAATAAGAATAAAATAGAGTCAATAAATAATTGAAAGAGAGTGTATAAATAATTTACATAACAACATATTTGCATAAAAGTACAGACAGTAAATGGGATATTGCAGTACTTGTATGTGATCAGTTACAGCGAAGAATTGAACAGTTTGATGGCGACAGGCAGGAAAGATTTTCTGTGTGTCTCTCAGTGGAGCAGCGTGGCAGTAACAGTCTGTGGCTGAATGAGCTCTTCTGATTGGCCAGCACCTTGTGGGGGTGGAAGGGAGAGTCCAGAATAGTCCTGATTTTGGCCAACATCCTCCTGTCCAGGAGGCATCCTGAGCAGATGCCCGAGCCACCTCAGCTGGTTCCTCTCGACGTGTAGGAGCAGCGGCTCTACTCCGAGCTCCTCCCGTGTGACTGAGCTCCTCATCCTATCTCGCCCAGCCACCCTGCGGAGGAAGCTCATTTCGGCCGCTTGTATCCGCGATCTTGTCCTTTCGGTCATTACCCAGAGCTCATGACCATAGGTGAGGGTAGGAGCATAGTTTGACCGGTAAATCGAGAGCTTTGCCTTTCGGCTCAGCTCCTTCTGCACCGATCCGCCTGTCAATCTCACGCTCCATCCTTCCCTCACTCGTGAACAAGACCCCGAGATACTTGAATTCCTCCATTTCAGGCAAGGACTCACCACCCACCCGAAGAGGGCAAGCCACCTTTTTCGGGTCAAGAACCATGGCCTCAGATTTGGAAGAGCTGAATCTCATCCCAGTCACTTCACACTCGGCTGCAAACCGCCCCAGTGCCTGCTGCAGGTCCTGGCCATCAGGACAACATCATCCGCGAACAGCAGAGATGAGATCCTGTGGTTCCCGAACCAGACCCCCTCCAGCCCCTGGCTGTGCCTAGAAATTCTGTCCTATTGTACATATTATATTAAACCTGCTGTGGGATGAAGCCAAAGCACCCAGAGACCACCCACCAAACATTTAACTCACAATCTCTGTTTTTACCCTAAAGTATCTTAAAGGTACACTCCGCAACTTTTCTGGGGCCTGCCACCTACCACAGTGGAACTGTGTAATTGCTTTGGAACACTGACAATGCAATCTACTGGGAGACCAAGTGGGTGGAAGACCCTCCATTAGAAAAGTTACATAGTGCATCTTTAAGTACTACTGTAGAGGTAATAATATACATCAAAAGGGTCTAGTAAAAATAAAATAGCAGGATTGCTTTATTCTCGTTACTTTTTCTTTATGATACATGCCTTAATTGCATTTTTGAAAGGGACCATGTACAGTTGGAACATAAATATTGCTATTTGATGCATTGTACCACAGTTTGCCTTAGACTAAGTTGCATCTGTAAGTCCGACTTAGCTGCTCCTTTTCCGCCTTTTTTCCCCTTTCCTGTTAAATTATGCCCTCTGCCTCTCACTGTCTGGCCTTGTCTCATTTTTTATGTCCCATTGAGCTCATGCAATCCCTATAACCTGCTCTGACTCCGCCTCACTGTCCTGACGTGAACCTTTTTATTTCTCCAGAGATCCATAAAAATGTGATCTCGCCACTTGAGGGCGATATCAAGGAGCATGTCCTGCATCAGAAACACACAGACCTGAAGAAGAAGATGAAGGACCTGACGCAGGGCTTTGAGAGGCTCCGAAAGATCAGTCACGAAGGCTTCACCGAGGACAGTGGTGAGGGCAAACGCATGGGGACACCACATACATCAGTATACTATTTATATCTGCTAATGTAGAACATGTATTCACATGACAGAACTTTTTTCTAGAAAGCCTATAGTTTTAAATTGAACTTGAGTACATGTTAGAATTCTATGGAGGAGTTTGCAGGTGTTTTGAAGGTTTATGGTTGGTATCTCTATATTTACTGGGCATGTTCCCATGAAACACAAAGTTCAATATTTTTCTCTTGTTATGGGTTAGGGTTAGGGTTAGGGTTAGAAACCTCCCAATGATAACAATATTTTTTTCAAAAATAAAAACTTAAAATGCACTGTTCCAAATTATTATGCACAACAGAGTTTCAAACCATGTTATTGTTCTAAAGAACTGAAAATGGCCATTTGTTTATTTTTCAATTAGAAGCATTAGCATATTACTGAAATCGAAAGCTATTTCAATCATTTTCACACCTGCGTTCACACCGCGGCGTCAAAAACGCGCTGGTCGCCTCTATTTTGATGCGTGTCCATTTGAGGCCAGACGCTTTGGAAGCGCGTCCAAGCCGCGAGTCCAGAGAGCGCGTCTAGAGCGTTGAGTGTTTTCCTGCTCCTTTTGTGCACAATGACAGACCATGTTGAGAGAATAGCTCTGGTTTATTTACTGCACAAAAGTCATCAACGGAGGCAATCGGCTCGGCGGCGGCGTGTCTGAACTAGTTGAACTTTCGAGGCGTTCGACGCTTGTACGCTTGGGCGTCTGAACGCGTAGACGCGTGGAAGCTCAAGACGCACCGCGCTGACGCCAGATTCGCACCGCGTCCACCATAGACTTTGAATGTGAGCTTGACGCATTTGACGCACCGGTGTGAACGCACCATAAGGGGGCCGATCAGCTCTCTTCCTATAATTCTGGCCCAAAACATGACTCCGACACCTCCTTACTGACATTGCAGCTTTGTTGGGAAATGGCCACCACTTCTTCCATCTGGACCATCCAGGGTTGCACAGCACTCATCAGTGAACAAACCTGTTTGAAATTTAGTCTTCATGTATTTCTGGGCCCACTGGAGCCGTTTCTGCTTGTGAGCATTGGTTAAGGGTGGCCGAATAGAAGGTTTATGCATAACTGTGAGCCTCTAGAGGCACCTTGATGTTCGTGGGACTCCAGAGGCACCAGAAGCTTCAAATACCTGTTTGCTGCTTTTTAATTACATTTTAGCAGCTGCTCTCTTAATCCGATATATTTTTCTGGCTTCCTCATTGTGAATTCATCTGCACAAATCCATGTGTGCTTTGAATCAGCTACAAATCTGTTAATAGTACGATGATCACACTTAAGTTTTTGTGAAACATCTAAGGTTTTCATACCTTGTCCAGGGTATTCAACTATTTCATGCTTTTTGGCACTAGAGAAATCCTTTTTTTTTTCCTATATTGCTTGTAAATGGTGGTTTGCTTAATAATGTGGAACATCCTTCTTAAGTAGTTTTTCCTTTAATTGGACTTACATGGCAAACTAATTGGCACAGGTGTCTGAGATTGATTTCACTGACCCAAAGAGCCCTGAGACACAATACCATCCATGAGTTTCCCTGGAAAACAAAACATTTTACCTTTATGACACTTAAACACAATTTGCATAATAATTTGGAACACGGTTTAAAGTCCTAATATAGGCCCCTTCCCTCCATCTGCAATTATGGCATCATGAAATTCATTAATGACTCATTCATGTTGATAAATTAATAGTGTGATCTTGAAACATATTTGTAAAATGCATACAATTTCATACATTAGCGGGCTAGATTTTTTTTTTCCTCTTCCCTCTTTCTCTTCTTTCTCTTCTCTTCTGATGCTATCCCTGTCTCCTTTTCACCTGATTGCTACAGAGTTTCGGGAGCCTCGTGTGATCGAACTGTGGGAGGCTGCCAAGAGATCCAACCTCACCCAGGACGAGCTGGACTCTCTCAAGGTAATGCTCCTGCACCAGACACTGCCATTCACATTTTCTTTAATCAGGAGATGAATTTAAAGCACAGTGTGAACAATAGTGTATTTAAATGAAGGGTGTTTAGTGGCAACAGTTTCATGTCCTTATTCAATATTGTCTTATTTACATTTTTTTGGTTGGGATTGACTATAATCGATGTGCAGAAGACTATGTACAATGAACTTGCAAGAATCTTGATATATACTACTTAATTGAAACACACTATGCTGTAAAGTGGTTATTTTATTACTCCCTTATTGGTAATGTCCAATTACCTACTACAATTATGTCATATATTTAAAGCCATTCCTATACAATCTTATTTTTTTATTTACTCTTTAATATGAGGGAACAGGCTGTATAAGAGAGGATCAGATGTAGTTGTAATTTATGCATTGCCACTTTTAAAGAAGTCGGTATTCCCTCCTCTCAGGTTGCTTCTTTCACCTTTTGTCCCATCAGTGGAGAATTGCAGTGAACGACGCCATTTAAAATGCAATTTCTCAGCTATATACTCAGAGCAGATAGAATCAGGTGTTAGATGAAAAACATCTAGTCCCGCTCATTTTGACATTTTCCATCTTGTTACCTCTCAGAATGACAGTTATTGAAGCAAACTAAATCCACATCTTTTCACACTTTCTAATACACTTTTCTGCGCTGTAAAAGGAGGAACTGCGGCATTTTGAGACGAAAGTGGAGAAGCACAACCATTACCAGGAGCAGCTGGAGTTGTCCCATCAGAAACTACGACATGTAGAGAGTTTGGGAGACAAAGAGCACATCAAGAGGAACCAGGAAAAGTACAACACGCTCGCTGAGAAAACCAGAGAAATTGGCTACAAGGTGAGTGGAAACTATATAGTGTATGGTGGAAGTACAGCCCATGTACAAGGCTCAATAATGGGCTTTCTACATCAGGGCTGGACAGTCGTGTAATGCGTTTTTTACTGGGTTATATAAATACGTGCTGTATATCCAGTCTCGATTGAAATACCACATGATCTTTACACTGTCTGGAAATTAACAAAGTTGATTAAGATACCATTCACACTTGTTCTGGTTTGGTCCTGCTTTGATCTTGGTTTAGTCCAGATGGACACTTGTTTTGGTCCTGTTCTAGGACGTCCTGGTACAGGGTTGGTAAGGGTTCACTTTCCGGGTTTAAATTCAGATATAGTCCTGTTTTAGTCGCAGTTTTGATGTGTTGCGTGTAAATTTGAATTCAGTCTGAATTTCAGTTTGTGTCAGGAAATTGATAAACAAAACTAACTTTATTGATCCATAAGGGAAATGACTGAAAATACACATTAGTGAATCTTGAAAACAGATAATTCATTATATTGATCACAGGATACTATTCTTTATTGTGTTTGTAAATCTCACAATTTTTTCTTTGGTTTCAGATGAAGAAACACATGCAGGACTTGACCAACAAAATCTCCCAACAAGGACTCCAGCACAATGAGCTGTGAGAGGCTCAGCTTGTGCTAAAATAATAATAATGCCGGTTACTGAAAAACTTTGACCAATCCACACGCTGCCTACAGTAGGTACTTCATTCCTCATTCAGCTGCTGTAAAACATATGCACATCACATCAAATTTGTTTATACTTTAAATTATCCCAAGTATTATTGATCAGAACGATGAATAAATGTGATTGTAAAACAGATTTTATTAATGAAATTATATGGATGGATTTTTTAAGATTTTAGTGAAATAACATGTCCGGTTCTCATGATTTTTGCAAGTGGTCAGTATTATATGGTGAAAGAACAAAACACTTCATAGATCAGTAAATTAAACTTTTTTCATAGCATGTGCGTTATCTTTAACTATGTCTGGGTTTTAGATGACATCAACATTTAATTTGCCAATAATATTTTTAATACAGACGGCGCCCCATCTGTTACTGTGACATTACTAATTAATGAAAGCCCAAATGTCCATTGTTGTAAATTATTTCACTGTGTTTTTAAATACCACCGAATATTCTAATGCACTGTGCATGCATCTGTACATAATTAGTACACTAGCCCACAAATTATTGCCTTCTTTCATTCGAAGCCCCACATTCCCATGTTTAAACCTTTGTATAGCCCTTGTTTATGGAGTGACAGTCTCTCGGTGAAGCCTTCAGAGAAATGAAGATGTAACAATTGTGCAGTGAATCGATGTGGGAGGTCAGTGATGGTGCGTCGGTGGTGAATGACGCACCAGGGCTGAAATAATAATACTTTTTCCAGATTATTACTGACACATTAACACTGGGGCTGCCTGTCCTGTCAACCTAAAACAGGCAGCTCTGTGTGACTATGGCAGAAGATACCACACTAGAAAGATATATCGCAAACAAATCAAAATGTGCTGCAAATCACAAATACAGTACTGCAATTATATAAATAACTTCCTCTGCAAACAACTAAATATCTTGTCTTTTTCCGTATAAAACCTGCTAAGCCAGTAGTTTAAACCTCATGAAATGCTTATCTTAAATGTTCCTTGATGAGTTTAGATGAGTCAGGAAAAAAATTAGATTTTCCAGTGATTTTCCTTTTTTGTCTGTGTAAATCCTCAGTTGTCCAGGTCTGATCCAAGGTAAAACAAAACAAAAAAAGCCAAAGATAAATCTGTTGGTTCAGACCAAACAAAGAAAACAAAGCAAACAAAGAAAACAAACCAGCCAGAGCCATTAAGGCTGAATCTACATTCATCCCATCAGGCTCAAACTGTAAACAATAGCTGTTTACAGTTTTAGTGTCGTTAGCCCCTCCCTTCAGATAAATATAAGGCAGTCTCCACCAGCAATCTGATCAGAACTGAAGAAGCAGCTTGGATGAGCAACGAAACATCTTCACTCCTTCAATTTTTTGTCCACTTGACAGATTTAACTTTGGCTTTTCCTTTTTTTTGTTAAATTATATATACATCTATATATATTTTTTAAATAGGTCAGCCTTGCTCAAAAGGGGATACTAAATTAAAAGAGGTACAGAAAAAGTGACACTATAAAACTGAAAAACCACAGCAGCTGTATTTTAATAAACAGTTTAAAAATATAGATAATTTATGTATTCATTTCAGTAATAAAAGCAAGCTTGGATTATATATACAAACTAAAACAGTTCTGTCTGTCATTTCAACTCCAATACAGTAGCAGCTTTCAATATATTCGACTTATACAAGCACATAAACAGGTCAACAGTTTAAACATATAATTTAACCTGAATACACAATCATTTGTATAAATAAAACCAAGCTAGTATGTACACACAGGGATATTACAGTTCTTGTATTAATTTCAACTTTCAACACACACACACCACTGTGAACTGCCTCCATAAAAATAAATAAGCGTTGGATATTTATTGGCCTATTTGTCTGGATGATTTCAAAACGGTGTGAAAAATGAGTCCGTAGAGTTTTATTCTTCACTTCCTGCTCCCTCCGGTTCACCCGCAGACATCGATTATAGTCATGACTGATGCTACTATGTTAGAAACTACTCCCTCATTTCCTCCTCTGGCCGCACAGGTTTTGATAAATGTCGTTGTGCACCAAGGTATGACTCAACGTTTCTTATTTCAATCGAATCTTTTGATGTGGAGTGATGGCCGAGTGAGCAGGGACTCTTAACGTCAGTTGTAAGGTACCGAGGGCCACCAAAGGGTCAGATTTGTGCCAGCATTTGAGATGGATATGAACATATTTAATGTTTATGATCTGAGGATAGTTATGCTAGGTGAAAATTTCTCACAGCCAAGTAAAAGTAATATAGCCCAAAAGCAAATATAAATGGATAGTTTGCAATGATCAGACCACTGACAGTTGAAAAGGAAAATGTAATATCTGTTCTTATCAGTCAAGTATCAAAACAAACTAAACCTTGGTCTGAAAAAAGAATCTAATAAAGAAAAAAAGTAGGTTTAAGTCAAAACTGCCCTGATGCTCTGGGAGGGTTTATAAGTGCCCTGTTGTCCGGAATAAGGAGAATAGGTTAAGGTTAATAGATTTTTTTTTTTTAGGTAGTTTAGTTTGTTTTCATACTTGACGGTTTCAACTGCTCACTAGCGGTCTTCCTCAGAGTGATGGATTTTGGGGAGTGTCCAGTCAGCTGATTTAAGCAGGTTTTGGTGTTGTCTTCCTGCGTGACCACTCCGAGGAAGACCGCTAGTGAGCAGCCGGAACTGTCAGGTGTGAAAACAAACTAAAGCTTGGTCTGGAAAAATAAACTATTAAAATAACTTAACCAGATGAACCTCATTGGATTGAATAGAATATAACTGTTCCTCCTTGCACCTAAACTTGGGAGTAATACAATTTGGCCCAAAAGTCACTGACACTTTTAAGTCTTCAATAGCTCCTATAATTTTTAAGTTATACTGACCAAATTTTAGCAGTAGGTAAACTGAACTTTACGAGATTTTTGGCAATATATATGGTTATAATTGTTCACTTACACTTGAACTTATCACTACTTAAACTAGGGGAAGTAAAAATGACCAAATTTTTAAAAAGAATGTTTTTTAAGTGCCCACCATTTTCGATTGGCATTTTCGCACTGAATTGCCCGATCCAACACACTTTGCATAACATTCGAAAGCATTTCTGGGCTTATGGCTCTGATTTGATCCTCGATATAATGTTTTAAATCATTTATTTTCTGAGGTTTATTCACAAACACCTTTTCTTTAAGATAGCCCCACAGGAAGAAATCGGGACTAGTCAGGTCTCGAGAGATCACATACTGCCCCTTGTCTTTGAAAACCACTCATTATTCCTTTAATAGCATTTACGCTTGGGGCATCTCTGGTATTAAAATGTCGACGGTAACACCACTGGATTTCTGAATTTGACCCAAGTACCACTGTACAATGAGGGTTCATTCCTCAGTGCTATATTTGCTCATATTAATGTCAGAGGGGTAGGTCTAAATGCTCTTAAAAAATAAAATAAAAATATTTAGAAACAAAAGTGAATTTTTTTCAACTGTCAGTGACTTTTGGGCCCTATATTTTACGTTTCAGAAGCAGTACAAAAGTAGTTGCAGTTGAAAAAGCTTGACTGGCCATCATGACTCAAAAAGAGTTTAACATTTTTGATTTATTATCTTAATTTTAAGAATGTGACTGTTGGAACTTATGACCAGCTCCCTTCTAATATGGATTCTGAATCTATAAAAAATTCTGGTTTAAAGAAAAGTAGAAAAGTAATTACAAAATTCATTGAAAGTCATTGATCAAGTGGGGTGTGAAGGCTGCACTTTGAGTCAATTGCACAATTATTGATAGTGGACTTTTTCTTTCATTTTGGGTTTAAAAAAAATGCAAATGGTCATAATGTTTGGCCTGAGAGATGTTTGGTGAACTACCAACAGCAAACATTTTATACAAACTTGTCCTGAGAGAAAACAAAAGACTGAAAGCTTATCAAGACACGTCATAGCCAACAAGTAACTACTGGTTTTCTATATTAAACAAACTGATAAGAATTGCGAGTGCTTTTGTTCTGAAGACACACTGAAGTTTAAGCTGCAGAGTGAGGATAGTATAAATAGGAATGGATGTGTCATGGAAGTCTCTGTGCCACTCAGAGAAGTGGGTGTGAGGCAGGTGGGTCACTGTTGGGTCCTGGGTTGTCTGCTTTGAGTCAGTCTGTCCCAGGGTCTCCCCCCTCCGCCCTGAACGGACTCCGCCCCTCTCTGAGCCGTCTCCATGGCACTGGGGTTGAGGTGGGCAGTAGTACTGGTGGAGCCCTCTAGAGGTGGGGGAACTAAATAAAGAAAATTGACATGGTGTCACCTCATAGCACTGATAATAAATGTCTGCTACTGATTGTTTTAAAATTTGTTGAATGCTTGAGTTCTGGTTAGAAGAAATTTAAAATCTGAAAATGCTAATGCATTTCATTTTTGCATTGTAATTGACTTAATCTTTGTTCTTTATAAATAAATGTATACAATTATAATGGTCCCATTTTTATATTTAGCATTTCCACCTTCAAGACACTCAAATCACTTTACATCAAGGAAACACTCACCCATTCTCACACATACATACAGTGTAAGCAAACACTGGGAGCAAGGTGGGTTAAGTGCCTTGCCCAAGGATACAACAGCTCTATTCATCTGCTAACCTGTGCGTCAGTGGATCCGACTACCAATGATGTTTCTGTCATGAGCGGGATTCGAACCATCAACCTTTGGATCAGTGGACAAACTACCAACTGAGTTACCAGTGCATAACTCCCTGTTTATTTTAAAATGATAATGAGTTCTGTGGTCAACATGTAGCTGAAACTTTCTGATCATTGTGAAGAAACCTAATCTGCTAATTTAGTGTAAAGCATGGATTTATTAATAATAATAAATGATAATGGCTTCTCTGAAAGCAACCTTTTTGCATATTTGAATAACTTTGCTGACAATGGAATTGTTGTGAAAATGAAAGACAGTTTAAATACATTTTTGTAAAGTAAATAACTAAACAGATAAAATAACTGTAATATTACCTCTGTGAGCGACTTGCGGATTGGCGATCGCAGCAGGACTGGAGCACAGGAGGTTTCTGTTAGCTAACATAGAACTAAAGGGAAGGTTGACGTAATGAACTGTGTTATGGAGGTACAGGCTGGGGTCCAGGAAGGTGGAGGCTTTACTGTCGGTTCGAAAAATACCTGAAAAAAAAATATAAATGACATCAAATATGCTACAAATATATTAAGCAGAAGTTAGGGAGCACTTCAGGGATGTAAGTCAAATTGGTCGGGTGCTATTTGGAGACCGTGCGGGGAATTCAATTAAAGGTTACTATTTGCCTAAGGTGGAAAAATGAGCAGGGACTCCAAGGCACTCCAATAACCTCTGTTTGAAATGTGAATAATATATTGTTCAAGATACTGGTGATGCCAACCACAATCTAGTCGTATCATTTTAATCAGTGGTGGAACATAATAAAGCAAATGTAGTAAAGAACTGTACTTAAGTAAAAATGTTAGGTATCTGTACTTTACTTAAATGAATAACTTTTACTTCACTACATTTAAAAAATGTAATGGGGTAGAAAGTACAGATATCTGTACTTTGTATTTTGAACTGGACTGAAAAGTAAAAGTTTTTTTTTTTTTTTATTATTGGCTTAGACCCGCTGAAAAGACTAGGGGTTAATATTTAAAACATTTGTAGTTTGAGCAAACAAAAACATACAAACAAAAACGGCTAGGAAAAAAAAAAATTTCTGCTGAAAAAAAAAATCAGGACTGATCTTTTCAAAAAAACACTATATTTGAAGCTTTATTAGATCTCAAAATCTGCACAAAATACTTTTTGCCTTTTTAAATGGGCACTTTGATACTTAAGTATTTTTTCATGTAATACTTTTACTTGAGTATTCTTGCTCAAATTTGTTGTTACTTTTTAGTAACAAAACTGAGTACTTTATCCACCACTGATTTGAACAAATGAGATTCACTTTCATTATATGTATCTATTATCTGTTTATTTTATTTTATTTAACCTTTATTTAACCAGGAAAGTCCCATTGAGATTAAAAACCTCTTTTTCAAGGAAATCCTAGCCAAGCGGCAGCAGCAAATAAAAAATAGTCACATAATTACAAAGAGACAAGAAAATAACAAGAAAAGACAGACTATGAAAAACAAGTGCATGTTGTGGAGTCAGCCTCGAGACCTCTCAGTTTAGCTTTAAAAGCATTCAAGGAAATCAGCTCTGTCAAGTTCCAGTCTTTCTGCAACATATTCCATGCATAAGGTGCACAGTGGACAAAAGCCTTTTTGCCCAGTTCAGTGCGAGCAAATGCAACAGAGAGCAACACATGATCTTGTGAACGAAGAGAACAAGAATCAGCCCTTCTCTGTGACAGTAGGGAACAGATGTGGGTCAGTAGTAGTCCAAGCATTGCCTTATAAATGAAAGTGTACCAATGACTCCTCCTTCGAATGGCCAGGGACGGCCATCCCACTTGAGAATAAGTCACAGTGATGTGTCATTGCTCTACAGTTAGTAATAAACCTTAGAGAAGCATGATAAACAGTGTCAACCATCTGAAGACACTGAGCTGAAGCATTCGTATAAAACAGATCTCCATAATCCAACACAGAGAGGAAAGTCGCAGCGACATAATATAGTATAGTTTACTCGTTTTACTTGTTACTGAAAATTCCTGAATCCCCCAAACATCTCACAGCACATTAGACCATGGAATTTCCAACATGCACATCGACTGAGAAAAGTTTGGTCTAACTAGCTCTCTGGAGAAATCAGACTATAAACAGACAACAGTCATGGCTGAAGTTCTGAATATAGTCGTAGAATGAAAAGCTGGAGGTAGTTTTTAAGTTACAGGAATGGATAGGATCAGGAATAAGCACACCATAGGAACGGCTCATGCTCGATTTTTAGAAAAGGGGGCGCTAATTTGTGCACCTGGGCAAGGTAGTATACACTGGAAGGAAAGTAAGAAAAGTAAAACCTAGATGAGCACTAGAATATAGATTTATAGCTGGAGGGAAGAGGATCTGAAGTTATTTGGTGGATCAGATGGTGCAGATAATGGTTCAAATGTAAACAGTCAAAAGTAAACAAAATGCACACCCAAATGACAAAACTAATTTAAAAATGCTGCATACATACTTACCACAGGCTGTTACGGGCCGGGTGGGCACAGCGAGAGGAGCAGGTGGTGGAGAAGAGGGCATAGAAAGTTTCAGTCGTGCCAACATATTGCCTAGAGCCCCATAGTTCTGTTCATCTGTCAAATATATAAATAGTCACAATTTGTACAAACACTGCAATGAACCATTAGGAAAACAAACCTGGTTTAGATATGTGTGTGGTTCGCTCCGGTGCTGACTTCTCAACCTGCAAAATTGTTCATAAAGTCAATTTTATACCTATTTCATGCTTCTGTGCATTGGAAATACTAGCCCCTCCCCCACAGAGCTCAGAGGTGCAGACCACCTGCCCTTCATAAAGTAATACAGGCAGAAAACTTACCTTTTTAGAGGCTGTGTTTCCGGCAGCGCGCCACTGCTCTGAGGTGATGTAATTGTCTGAAGCGTGACCACACTGCTGAGGAGAGAAAAGAGGTCACAACAGGTTAACTATTCAGCACCTTAAGCAATGATATTCACATATTTAGTCTTGTCTGAGTCATAAAACTTCTACTCTCAGCACATGGCATGTTTTGGACTTTTTGCATAGACCAGAAAACGAGTACTGTACTCATTTACTAAATTAGTTGACCATTATTTCGATAATGAATTAGTCGATTGCAGCACTATATGTTCACAATAACACCATATTTATTTTACTTGTTCTGCATTTTTTTATTCTAGTTTTCACAGTTGTGTATCACTTTGGTCACCTTTGGTATTTGTAAAGTGCTATAGAAATAAAATCTGATTGACTGTGTCTTTGTAACACTGCCAAATCCTTTTAAAGTGGGTATATCTAAACATCTAAACAAGCCAAAATGATGCAGGCTTTATTATTTATTATTAACCAATAGATTAATTAATTATTAACCTGCTTTGTTTGTGTCTGTGGTTAATATAAGAACCTAACATAGCCAGTTAAACCCAGCTTTCTCCCCATTAGCCGAGTCAACGGGTGAATTTTAGGACACCGATCTGCTGACCCAGGTATCAGACGCGTGCTTTGACAAGAGATGGGAATTTCAGTCTGTTGCATCATTTTTTCTCACTAACACTCACTTGTATCTGTGGCCTCTAAGACATTACAAATAGTAGTAGCAGTAGTAGTAGTAGTAGTAGCAGTAGTAACACTATTCTATTGATAGTAATGGTAATGAATCTAATTTCTCTGTACTACAAAATACAAAAACAACATATTGAACTGTTGAAACGATAAAAATCTGTGCTGCTCTTATGGCTGTGCAATTAATCACATTTTTATTGGATTTTAATCATTTCTAATCGTCAATGATCAACTTCAGTCTTTTTAATCAAGAGCTAATCCTAAAAGCAGGTGGTCTGCAGCGTTCAGACTCTGAAGGAAGAAAGTTGAGTATTTTATGTGTTTAAAGGCAATTGAGTTGAAGTTTGCCTTATTATGTTCAGGAAATAATTGCAGACATCTTATTTGTATTAATAAGCCAAAATAAAACTGAATTAAAAATTGTTTTTTCTCAATTATCGATCATTTTTTTGTCCAATCGCCCTGCTCTATATTCTTCATTTCTATTTTTGCAGAAACAATGTGAAAATTAGGATTTTTATTTTTTTTTTGCACTTTTGGGGAATTTTGGGTTATGTTTTGGCTATATGATGAGATTCATGCCGTATAAGGTTGAATAAATAACTTCTATGACTCATTATTGATACAAACTATGTACTACAGCGTTTAATTCTGCTGTTTTAATTATTGCAGATCATTATTTTTAACAATATTGTAGATTTAGAAAAGTTTTGGTGGGTTAAATCTGCTGTCAGTGGCATAAATTATTTTCAAAATTATTGTTTATCGTCTATATTTCTTCCTCAATATATCGCATATCAAAATTTGTTCTCGAGACAGGCCGAGTGGACATATAATAGACCCTTCACCAGCATTCATAATATATCAGAAACTCAGTTAGAGCCAGTTCAAATGTGCAATTCCAAGGCTTTTGATTAAAAACGTCAAAACAGCTATGACAACACAACAATGCTTGGTGAAGACTTTGCACTTCTATGTTTTAGAGGCAGGTCACACACTGAGGTGGGAGCCAATCAGATTCCTGTCAGCACTTTACTCCAAGTATCTGATTATGGCCAATGATCTGAAGATAATAGCTCATTTTAGTTTTTAAGTGTCTGTGACTTGCATTCCCATTTGTACTTCTTAAGAGCACTGCATGAAACTACTTTCAGTTTTCAAAAAAAATAGTCTAAATTAGCATTTTGTAAGACTCCACAGTTACCCAGGCTTATTATAATGATAAATAACACGTCGCACTGTATTGTGAAAAGCTAGATAATTGTTGCATGGCCTATTAAGGCAAAACAAACACTGCAATAAAAATGATGGGGTAAACGTTACACTTGCAAACACACAGAATCATCGTGGCACTATTATGTAAAATAACTTGGTATAAGACTAGGTAATATTATCCGACATAGAGGCTGCATTTACGCTTTTTAATCTGGGTCTTTAATTTGAGCCCAGTTTAGCTCTGCTGGTTTTAGTCCTGGTTTAGTTCTGGTTTAGTTCTGGTAGCTTTAGTCCTGGTTTAGTTCTGGTTTAGTTCTGGTAGTTTTAGTCATGGTTTAGTTTGGGTAGTTTTAGTCATGGTTTAGTCCTGGTTTAGTTCTGGTACTTTTAGTCCTGATTTAGTCCTTGTTTAGTCCTGGTTTAGTTCTGGTAGTTCTAGTCCTGGTTTAGTTCTGGTAGTTTTTAGTCCTGGTTTAGTTCTGGTAGTTTTAATCCTGGTTTAGTTTGGGTAGTTTTAGTCCTGATTTAGTCCTGGTTTAGTTCTGGTAGTTTTAGTCCTGGTTTAGTTTGGGTAGTTTTAGACCTGATTTAGTCCTGGTTTAGTCCTGGTTTAGTTCTGGTAGTTCTAGTCCTGGTTTAGTTCTGGTAGTTCTAGTCCTGGTTTAGTTCTGGTAGTTCTAGTCCTGGTTTAGTCCCAGTTTAGTCCTAATTTTAATATGAATTATATACAAGAAATCCAAAATCCAAAATGTCTCTAGTCTCTAGTGTACTTGTTACGTGACCAAAATGTCATATTAATTTAGAGGCGAACACACAGAATACTCAAATGAACTTGGTATTCTGCCCAAATAGTAGTAACAAAGTGAGGGATTTTAATGTTTAATGTGAGCCCCTTGCCTGCCTGTGGACTTAACCAAGCTTATTACAACAGATAAGTAGAGCTCATTTATTGGGGCAAAAAACTGTGAAGAGTTTAATAAGTGCAAGGACATTAGAGTCTTTGGGGTAAGGTTAAGGCTGGTGTGATTCGCTAATCATTTGCAAATACGCTTGCTCCACTGTTCCACTGTGAGCTGAATATTAAATGCAAATTGTAGTAAAAGTTCCTGGAAAAATAGAAAGTAATACTTCAGCAATAAAAATATTAAAAAGTTAAGTGGGCTCCGATCATACTCTTTTTCAAATAGGACACTTATGCCTTAACATTCCTTTGATCTGTTATTAAGTTTTTGTATTGTAATTATGCAAAGCTATGTGAAGGCCTGGTCTCATTCTATTAATGTGAACTGCCTATTTATCTCTGGCAATAAAAGTTAAAAAAGAAAATAAAATGTGCTTCTTAAGCTACTCTCTACAGGATGATGTATTTGTTTTGCTTATTGAGTGTTTTACCTGTGTTTTTCCACTGAATAAGCAAGCCGCAACTGACTGTGGTCTATTTGTAGATTGTCGCTCACTGCCCCCTGAGTTGGAACGCTGAGTTATAACTTTTGGTGGGCCTCCACTCCACCAAAAATCCTCAGTATTTGAACTGTCCCGGCCCGGTTCAGAGGGGGTGTTAGGGGTGGGGGTGTCTCGAAGAGATAACAGGCTTCTAGGAGTGTCATAGCGTAGTTTTAGCATGGTAGGTATATGGTATTCATCACTGTGTCTCTGTGATATACGAGTGCTGCACCTGGAGGAGGGGCAGGTGGATGGGGGTGGAGTCTGGGACAGGTGTGACAGGGGTGGGCGAGGCCCCTGTGGGAAGAGGGGGCGGTGTGAGGGGGGCAGCAGCTAAAGGTTGAGGCAAAGCTAAACTGGGCGCAGATCCAAACTCCTCCGCTCCTTGGGCAACGGTGGTGTCCAGACTTTCTGTATATGACGAGAAGCTGCCTGATGATTGGCTGCTCGCTGCGATGCCAATCCCACTGTCCAATGAGCTTTGCCGCCCGCTGTCATGGAGACCACGAGAGTGAAGCTGAGCCGAAGATGGACGTGGCCCTGCATTTCCTGTTGCCGCAGCGTACAAGCGATCATCTGAAGCTGTCAGTGCTTTCAATGTAGAACTACTAGATGCTGTATCGTTGGAAGAGTGAAGCCTGGATAGAGACTCGGGCCAAAAGGGAAGTTCTGGTCCGTAGCTGGCCTCTGATTGGCTGGAGGAAGAGCTGGAGATACTGCTGTGGTCATCCCCAGCAACAGATGTGCTACAGCTAAAAGTGGAGGCTAAAAAAGATGTTAAAAATGTATTACCAAAGATTTATTACCAAAGAAACAAGGACACATGAGTCACCAGTACAATAATACTGCTGTACAGTATACATAATCCTGGAGGACGAATATGCAAATCACGTCTGCAATTCGCTTCAGGTGCAAAATGCTACAACCTTTGCAAAGTCATTTTCAATAACGACTCTAATCTGTTACGGATCAAGTCTCAGGCGAATTTTACTACACAGAGCATAATTCATAGAAGATTTGTGTCAGCAAGTTAAGCTACCAAGACTCCAAGATGTGGGACTACACTAACAAGCCAAAAATAAACAGTACTGCCCCATCTAGTGTTCCAGCTGCCTTCTGCTGCAATGTTTTTCTGTTAAAAGTGCACTATGTAACCTTTCTGAAAATGGCTCCACCACCTGCTTGTCTCCTTGGAGATGCTAATTCTTGCCTAATTGTTAATTTTCCACAGTATGACATTAAACCTATCTTCATCATTTATAAATCATGTAAATATAGGTGTTTTTTTTAGCTGAAGAAACATTGAAAAACATGCCTTCCCCCAGATCTGGTGAGATTAATGCCATACCATGGAACCTTCCAGACAGAGCAATCACATCTCTATGAATGCAAGCTGCTCCACAAAGGTTACACAGTGTACCATTAAAAATTGGCTGTGTACTGTTGCGTGATATAATACAAAAGCAATGTTGTTTACCTGTGCTGCTGGCCAGGCTGCAGTTGGACAACCTGCTCAATCTCTTCTCCAGATCTGATGTTTCCTGGAGGATTCGTTCTTCTGCCGAAACTGGATTAGCATCAGCTTTGTTACAAAAGAAGGAGCAAATGTTTTGTCTTCAGTATAGTTTCTACAATTACTTTTGCAACTTTTTACTGGCACAAGAGCATAGTTTGTCTTAATCGTAACCCTGCAAATCACATTTACTTTGGAAATATAGCCCCTCTATTGCAGTGAACAGATGCAGAATTTGTAAGGCAGCAGCATAAGTTAATCAGTGCTTTAGATGAAAAGTAATGGACCTTTAGAATATATGATTTGAAATAGTGTTTATCATTTTATTTTTTAAACTAAAATGTATCTTCATCAGTGTGACAGTTACACTGACAATTTAAAACTTTATCCACAAGGGGTCAGAGCAGACGTTATTTTCTTTCTCAACGCTGGACAGATGAAGAGGGTAGTATCAGGGAGGACATCTAACAAAGGCTACAGTTCACATATGTCCTGGTTTAGTCGGGGTTTAAGCCTGAGTTGGTCCTGGTGAAGGCTTGGTTTGGTCCCAGTTTAGTCCTAATTTTAATGTGAAGTGCATGTGTGAACAAAATCTTATTTCAAATTCCTCCTGGCAACTATAAGGCACGGAGATTTAGGTCTTGTCATCCAAAATGGAGGGGAAAATATGTGTATGAACTAACTTGCTTTATGGGAATTTACAACTTCAAAGTTTATTAATGCAAGAATTTGAACAAAAAAAACAGCTCCAATTTTCACATTTAGAGCAAACGAGTATTATTCTTAGCAGGAGGAGTGTGAGGGGAGGGCAGTGGGTCGGTGTGTGCAAGTGTCAACAACCTGAGCCAGAATCTGGGCACCAACTAATGCTAACACGTGGTGCCAACTTTCTTCACTACGCTATGTGAACTGTCAGCTAACGTTGCTACTTGGCGCTAATTATAGTAGCTTCACAGCAGCAGTGTGTCGAGGGTGACAAAGGGCCCCACAGTCTCCAGTTTAGGCTCTAGGACAGTGTTTACATGGACACTAACACTGATTTTAGGAATTAAAAGTTCGTGTTGCCGTATGTGAAATTATTACACTATATACTTGCACCTTAGAGATAGACCGATGTCGAATTGGCCTTAAATCTTCAGCAGAGGCAGATATTTTTGTTTTAGCTGACCTGCTGCCAAAAAAATACACATAAAGTTTAATATGAACACTTGGGTGAAAATATAACTGCAATTTTCAGATGCCAGTTAAATTAATTTTATGTTACAACAGTCACAAGTCCCAGACAAAGCCCTGACCCCACAGTCCAGCGCTGACCCCAGGGGACAAAGAGCACGAGCTGTTTCCGTGACACCAAACGTGTTTGGCTATAGAACACACGCCACCTCTAGCCTTTAAGTCATTCAGTCACGCAACACAGAGTTCTTGGGCATGTTTAAGTTAATTTTAGACAGAAATATATACTTTCAGTGGGTGTAAAAGGTCAAAGGTTGTTGATTTTATGAGTGGTTGTGATTTTTACCTGGATTGGCAGGACGTAAACATTGTGGGGTCCGATTCAGGCCGATGCCTCTCACGATACAGTCGACCAGGAGACTGATCTGCTCCCCTTCTGAGCATGACAGGTAAAACACTCCGGCCCCTAGGGGCAAACGAATGAAATATTAACAATAATTCAAGTGCCATTTTCTAATATTGACTGATTTAATCTTAAACATTTTCCAAATATTTCATTTGAAGTATATATATATATATATATATATATATATATATATATATATATATATATGGCACTTTTGCTTTTTCACACACCAGCATTCTTTTATTCAGCACCTGTATCACTGCAAACATACATTTTTTTTTACCAGAAAAGGATAAAAGGTACATTGCCCCACCCTACGTGAATGCAAGATTAAATCTTGAAGTTGAAGTTTGTAATAGGTTTGAAAATGAAAAACATTCGTCTGAATAGTATTTTGAGGTCAAATGAGGCGTGGTTCACAAGGCTGTAAAAAACTGCTTTTGAGTGAAGAGTTAGCATTTCTGTATTGAGGTTACAAGCATTCAGAGTATTCTCTGCTCACATCACAGAAAGCCATGATCATTGAGATACATCAAACCTGCACATATTGAAAAGATAACTGTTTAAATATTAATGAAGTAACTATGTATATTTACATGTCACTGAGATAAGAGTGATTGCAGTACACAAGTACACATGTCCTTGTTCCAATCCATGATCAACAGGTTCAGTCAGGAACAGAGATGGGCCACTGAATTATCAAAATATTATACATGTTAATGTTTATTATATTAATTTGCATATTGGGTATATTGTTTATAAGTAAAAATTAAATAAATCTATAATCTGCAAATAAGAGATATCTTTAGGGTAATTTTACAGTTCTTTCACACTTGTCTGGTAGTTACATTTAAATACACATTTCTGTTTGTCTGAATGGATACTGCAAAAATATGAAAATATAATTTTTTTTTACTGGATGCTGCAAAAAATATCGAGTCCCCATCCCAACTCAGCAAAAGCATCTGGTGTAAAATCCTATACCAAATCCTAAAAACATCTTATAATCATTGCTGTGAAGATGGACAAATTACACTAGAAAAGTACACCACACTAGACTAACACTGCAAATAAAACAATAAATGCAGATACCAGAGCTAGTATGAAACTATATACTCATTTGATCAGGTACACATACTGGAAAAAATAGGAAATAGGACAAAAAAATAGTGTCCTCAAATAGGACAAAATTGGACTTTTCCTGAATAGTTTTAGGATCAACCAGTATATCAGAGTGTTTTTATTTATCATTGTGCTGTGCAATCAGTATTGAGCATAGACCCTTTTCTTTAGTATCAAAATGGAGGTTCACATTTTACTATCATGACACTCGCAGATACAGTATCATGTTGTGTGCTAGTTGACCTCATTACACTTTTACACTAATACTAATTTTAGTCACAACTAATCACCCTTGAGCCAAATGTTGGCTACTGTCTTGGTGAAACTTCATCCTTATTTGGCAAAGATTTGTGAATTCCAATAGTGAACAAATTGATCCAAAAGACTCTGGTCAGGTTTACTACAGCTGGCACAAAATGATATTCAGCTAACTTAAAAAAACATCAAGAGAATATTTCCTTTTTACAGCACATGGAAAGTTGCTGACGTATTCAAAATAGCATTTCGGGAGATCAGAGGAGTTGACAGCCATCCAAACAGTCCAGTGGATCCTTATTACAGTGCTGCACGTGTCCCTCTGTGTGGGGGCCTATAATCCTCCAAATATCTGACCCACTACGACACAGGCCTTGATCCAAACAGAATGTGACCCCCATTTTTTAAACTGAATGAAAGTGAACCACACTGACTTTGTTTTGACATTCACAGTTGCGTATTGTTATTTTTCAAGGTTTTCTGGAAATAGAAAAATAATTGCCTTTACTGAGAAACTGACTTAGGTAGTTTATGTTTATTGGTTGTAAAAAAAATCTTTCTGATTGGCCAAGGACGCAGCCAGTGCACAGATGCTGCACAGTCTGGAAAGTAGATTGAGGCTGATAGGTTTTTAAAAATCTCCCATGAACAAATAAGTGGCTATAGGATGTGGTCATGGAGCTTATGTCAAAATTAACTGTATGGATAGCATTAAAGGATTTGTAGGGTCACTTTGGATTAAGCTTGTTGTTACCATATCATCCAGTTGTCCACAGTGAAAGTGTACCACTCCAAAATGTATATTGTGCATAATGATGGGGTCACATATGGTGTGCTCTCTGTATCAGTCCCAGACCCACATAAATGGAGTAGTTTGCACTGACAAAACCTGAACCAAATCATTGGAACAGATGATTTTCTTTGGTGACCTCTCAAGAGAATATTCATGTTATGTTGTGAATAGTAATGTACTGCTTACAGAATGTCAGCCTGGGTAAATGAATCTGAATGTCCCACTTGTGTAAGAAGTGGAATGTGTTCCCATATGCTCAAAATACAAACAAACATGTACAAACGTAAACCTACACTCAAGGTTCAGTCATGCAAGAAATGCAAGAAGACATCTTATTTGTGCAACTCCTCCCTCTAATGGAAGCTCCCTCAGTTGAGAGGATCGGCTGAATGCCGAGAATCATTTTCATTACACAGCCATGAAGAGGGGTTTCTTTTTACTGATCTCAAAATACAATAAAGGAAATAGGCCCCTGGAGGACCATTGAATTGAACAAACAAAAGCACATATCACAAGTGTGTGTCCCTTAAAATTATATGTTCAGTATAGTTAACTGAATGATTGGAGCAGATGTTTCAGATTTATATTTGCAGTTTGGGATGTGGACCTCTCTTCCTCACTCACTATAGTAAACTGGACATAACCTGGACCGGCTGTACTGACAAAGGCCATGTGATGGGCTAAGTGAGCACTGAGGTTGAGGTATTAATAGTTGCTCATGAGAACAGTGAAATCAGAGCCTGAGGAGCTCCGTTTCTCCAGAGGGGCCTGAGGGCTGCGGGCTGCACACACATCCTCAAATACATCACTATATGTCGAACCATAGGAAGGGAAAGTATTGTAGTAACATAAACAAGGGTAAATGAAAAGTGTCCATGACATCACTAAACAATACGGGGCAACTTTAGCTCAGTAGGTAGAGTGGTCCAAAAAGTCGGAGGTTCAAATCCTGCTCTCAACATAAAACATCATTGATAGAGTGGTTTAATCAAGTGTCCCACAGGTTGGTGGTGCAATTCTAGCTCCCACAGATGAATGCTGTTGTTGTTGTCCTTGGGGAAAAACACCTAAACCCCCCTCGCCCCCAGTGTCTGCGTACATTGGTGTATAAATGTGTGCGTGTGAATGGGTGAGGGGTTCTTTTGATGTAAAGCGCTTTGAATGCCCTGAAGGTGGAAAAGAACTATATATTTAAAAAATCATACAGCGGAAAGGAGCATACAATATACACAATATATGTGACATGATGTTTTTTTTTCTAATGGGATATGTTTTTTTTTTTCCTTAAAGGATGGTAGTAGAAAGACAGGGCATGTTGTCATCTGTTTAATGCAGAGAGCAGCTGTGATGAACAATAACATAAAGACATTATTAACTTATATGTATATATGTTAAGTTATATGAATATACAGTAATAAGCTAATGCACATACACACTGTACTACAATAACGCAGAGGTCAGGAGGTTCAAAACAGTATCTTATATCTAACTGCATGTGTTGTCTACACACCCATCACCAGACTGCCTGCCATTCTTTACATAGAAAGCAACTTCAACTAGACTCTAACAAAAATGCATTAGGGTCATTTATAGACAGTAATCCAACAGCTGTGTTATAATGCTTTGATACATAATCTACCAGCGGAGCACCAACTCATAAAATCTATAAAATGCTATAATGTTCAATGGAGACTTATACGGCCACTTTGGGCACTCAACAGGTAAAATAAAAAATCTGAATGCATAAAGTTAAAACAGCTGCTCATCTTAATGCTCTGAATGGGTGGATGCTACGAGGGTGGTGTTAAAGGCTAATGGGTTTATTAAATTAAATTGTATATTTTTAGTGACTTTAACCAATATTTCCTAATGATCAGTGTAGTAGGTACTGTTACTCACAGTAGCCACAGCGAGTCCCCCCCTCAAACACAAATCCATTAGGTACAGCGCCATATCGTCTGAGGGCGGAGAGTTTCCAGTGTCCTGTGACCACGGGGGGTAGACCTGAAGTGAGGACCAGCAGGCTGTGGCACAGTGAAGCGAGGCGGGCCCAGTCTCCAGTTTAGACCCTGGTTCCACACTCACACTAAACCTGTGGACTAGAGAGAAGGAGGGCAAGTTTATGCAACAATATGCAAGAGTAAATAGTAAATAGTAGTGTGTTTCATTTTACATAACATGCTATACATACCACACTTTTTCTCCAACTTGGGGAATAATCATAAACTCTTTTGCTTTTTTAAAGAAGTAAAAAGTTTTAGCTATTACTTACCCATAATAATTAAATGGAAGATTTGTGCTATATTGTCCCTATAAGAAAATATGTCTCTGCATTTGACCCATTTGACCCAATTTTTCAGCCTTGACATTTTATGGAGTAACGTGTTAAGAAATTGTAATGTTTATTTTTTGGGGAGATAGAACATTATTTTTTTTATTATTTTATATATGCCAAATACATAAGAGAGATAATGCCAGTAACTTGGTATTTGAGAAGTAATACGGATGTCTCCCTTTTACCTTTAGTTCAGTAATGTTATTTTTATGCCACAGTATATTCACGTGAACACAATATTTAGCTACTGTCCACTGAGCGTAATTAATATCCAGATCATAAATCACACATAAATAAAGTGACAGGGTGTGTGTAACATTTGGTCCATGTGAAAGTCACATAGGGACAGTTGGTGACGCTGATGAAGCGTTTCTGAGCTGGAGCGGCTGCACTTTGTCATCTGTCACTCTGGCACATGCAGCAGCTGTGCATAATAGACATGGGACATACAGGACCAGGACTCTACTGTACATGTGTTTGTATGTGGTGTATGGCTTGGTTTCTATAGGCCAGTTATATTTTATACAGATAGATTTTTTCTTCAGAATTGGAAAACCTTTTTGACAGTGTTCACTACTGCGTGCCTTGTGTCTCCATGATAACTGCTGAACATTCCACCATACAGATACATGTAGAACACCCCCAGTGTGATGTCACTACAAAGTATCAATAGGGAAATTATTTCTTGTCCGACACCCTGGGAGTATCACATTCTCGAATCTAAAAACCACCAATTATAGCTGTGCGCTATCCCATTACCAAGAGTGGTATCTTAATTTTCTTTATACAATTTTAAAGGTGGAGGGTCTAAGATGGCTTGTCTCCATGGAGATGTTGTTGCATTTTCTTCTGAAATGTTCCACAGTATGACAATAAACAAATCTATCTAAAGAGATACAAGCAGGTGATGCCATTCTGTGTTCTAGGCAAAACAAAAACCCTCTCCATTGTTGCAGACCCGCAACCAGAAAAGTTACACAGTGCACCTTTAAGAAAACCCCCAAATAGAGTCATTTGGGTGTAAGTAAAGAAAACATAATAATATTGAAGCATCGTGTTGTACAATATTTGAGTCCATTTTGTATTTTTTTAAAGGCACACTATGTAATGCCACCTGCAGATGTTACTGCTTTGCCTAGATTAGACAGGTCTATCTCCATGGAGACAAGCGGGGTGATACCTTGATGCCCTGTAAGTGAACAAATATGGCAAACAGTATAAAGTTTAATGCCATATTGTGAAAAAAACAAAACATCTCTTTGGCGACAAGCAGATATCAGGCCCCTAGCAGAAAGTTACAAACTCAAGGTTTCCAAGCACAAAAAAATCACTCCAAGCATAAAAAAACATCTGAAACAAGTTTATAATCTTTCACGCAAATTTTAGGTTTTAATCTTAGAAACTACTATTTGTATTACCCCAGGTAAGTCATTAGAAAAAAACATTTACAATGCCATCACATGTTATAATATAGTGTGGATGCAGTGAACTTTCCAATGTTGAGATGAAATTGAAGTGTAATAGTATAATCAGACCTTCTCCGAGGTGGAAGCGTATGCGAGTGTCCCAGGCCAGCAGCGCTTCTCTGCTGCTGAAGCCCAGGACCAGAGTGTGGGACAGGCACAGGACTGACAAACTGTAGGACACACCATCAAACCCAGGGCCTGGCTCCACTCCACAGATGCCCTGAGGAAACACAAGACACTGCCATGGTGACAAATGCCACAGTGAAGAGTAGATCAAGTAGTGATGGGCATCCGGTCATCCGAAATAACAAGGACACAAGTGAAGTGATGATGATTATGAAGTATGTATCCAAGGAAAGCTTACAATGAGCTCCATCCACTCCCACAACACTACAGAAAGGATTTAGTGTTCCCTGAGGAGTGAGGACAGAACCATGAAATGCTGTGGATTATAGCATTCCACCAATCAACAGGGGAGGCACCACTGTTCTTCACCAGTGGAATAAGTGTAAGTGTAAACCCCATTACATTTGTATCCGTCTAGCCAAAGTAACTTATATAAAAATTAAAAAACAGGCATTTGTGTTGTCATTATTAATAATAAATGCATGAATATTGTCATCATAAATTTTCTTTTATTGAGTATTTTTATACACCACCATACACATTTTTATACCCCACCATACCAATTATTATTAATAATAATTTGTATAATTATTATTTCAGAAGTTTAATGTAATGTAACCTATAATGGTGACAGATTGGTGGCAAATTTGTTGATTTGTTGATAGGCCTGTCATGACAAATACTTATCATTTAATACAAGAAAGCTGGAACAATAATTTTTAGGGCCAACATTTCTTGTGTGTACATTTTCAATGCACCACTGGGACATTTTTGGTTATTTTTTGGCTATGCAATAATATTTTACCCATAAAAGTTTGAATTAATAACTTCTATGACTAAATTACAAATGCAAAATTAAGTACTTAAGTGTTTCATTTGGCGGTTTATTTATGCAATTCGTGATTTTTTTATTTTTATTTTTTACAATATTGCAGATTTAGGATAATTTTTGTGGTTTAAATCTTGGGTAATTGTGTCAGTGGAATACATTTGTGTCAATATTATCATCTATTTTATTTCAGCAATATATCGCACTTCAAAATCTGTTACATACAACAATACAACATACCTCTAGTGTTAAACTCTCCTTGTGACCAATCCCCTTGTTCCCTTTCTTCTTCTTCTCCTTTTGTATGCCAACAGGAACAGACAATCTGCAGCAGAGACACACAGCACAGACACAACAAGCTCAGGCTTAAAAGTCAATTACAGTGATTATTAATAGAACGCAAACTAACTGTACTGTTGTAATCCTGACTGCGTGCCTACGAGCGTTATCACACAGCTGTCAAAACAAACTCTAAAACAATGAGTTGATCCACTGCAGCAGCTGATAAGCAAAATCCAATCGTAACAAAAGACAGGTGACAATTAGAGCCACAGCAAGTGTCTAAGACGAGACAAGACACTGAAAAACACAATTGTTTACATTAAGACGACTTCTCTGCACTTTTATCTGAAACTTATGCTTTACATTTTTCTAATCTAGCATTTTAAGTTAATTGAGCAATGCTGGAAGAACAACGTTGAGGTTAGAGCTGCCATTCCTGTACGGAGAAAGACCAAAATGCTTGTCACTTGTCAGTTGCGAATAGAAAGCAAAAAGGGACCAGTAACATGTTTATTGTCTATTCACTGGTCTCACCTTTTACAAAGAAGATATTCAGGAAAATAACCTACCTAATAACAGCCTAGTCAAAGTAGTTTTTCATCTCCATCGAACAGTAAGTAAATGAGGTTTGCCATCCATGACCCATTCTCAGTCTGATTTTTTCACTCCATTATCACAGTAAATTACTCAGTGTATAGTTTTTTTCTCCATTACACAGTAAGTCCTGATGAGTGAGTGATTAAGTCAAAATGGGTATGTGCACATGACCCATAAGGCTTTAAAAAAAAAAATCCTAAACTTAAAAAGATGCTGTTGTTTAGAGACAAACTTACTTTTTCGGCACTGTCACTTGTTGGACAGTGTTCAAATAATTAAAACCTGTCACTGAGCTGGCAACAAAATCCTGTGGGAATTAATATCCTGACTGTGGTTCAAGGAGACGCGCGAGATTTTGCTAAACCAGTCCAATCAATCACTACTGCAAAACATCGCGAGGAGTGAACATGGTACAGACTTAAGTTTCACAAGTTTGAAAACTGCTGATTCACATTTGGCAACACAGAAGGTCAGTTAAGTATCCCTTTAATATTAGTGACACTGAAAATCCTGAAACTTATTCCAGACTAACTTATATCGTACTGAAAAATAAAATAGGCCAGTGCTGTCTGTCAAAGGACGGTACTTACCTGCAACTGGAGAGGGCTTTCGGAGCACAACCCAACGCGTCTTCCACTGTGAAAAAATAGAAGAAAGAGTAAACATGCAGGTCTGAATTTGCAGAATAAACTCGTGGGTATGTATAAAACTGATAAACCCATGAACAAACCTTTTTTCCATCTCTAAACTTACTTGTCCCTCCGCGACAACTGTATCCGTCATCTTCAGTCATGGTTCCGAGCAGCTGAGGGCACTGTCCCCTGAGCCGGACCCAAACCACAGACAGCGGGGAGAGGGAGGGGCGAGGGCCACGGTTCAAAATAGCCTCTTACTGCCCCCCCGGCCCCCACCGCCAGACTGCACTCTCTCCAGCCCCCTATCCAGCCCCCCATCGTTACCAAGTTAGTGCAGTTGTCATCGTGCGTCAAGTGCGTATTGTTTACAATGTGGCCAAAGTCAATTAAACAGCCATGGATTCTTCCCGCTGCTGGTGCGGCTAAGACTTGAAATTGGCACTAATCTGGTGTTAAACTGGCCTGGTTTATGTGGCTTTAGGCTAATAAGACAGGTCTCAAGTCTGATTGTAGAAAGCCCCTTTAATCTGTTGACGTTTGCGCAAAAATAATCACTTCAGATGGACAAAATTAGCAAATAATCTATTGTACAGTTACATAATTAGGTTTTGAACTTGCCGCCTTATGTAAAAGATTTAGATCTATTTCTACCTGTTTAAAACTGGTGACTAAAATAAATGGGATCTTAAATTTGAATTCACTGAGTTTGAATAGGCAAGCTACACTGATGGATGCCAACAATGTGAGGTACACAAAAACACTTTTTATTAGACTCTGTATGTTAAAAACTTTACATGTTGTATTACCATGTGTTTAGATATTTGTGCCTTGAAGCTTTTTAGTGACTTTAATACTGCATTCATTGTCCCAGGGTACATCTTACACTTTTACACCGATTGGCCTGTATTGCATGTGTAACTATGCCACACACTTGAGTAGTATCTTTGAGCTGTCTTCCTAATAGCATCCTCTGAGGGTGCAAAGTGGAGCAGCTGCAGCAGTGAAAGACACACATCCCTTACTTTAAACAAACGTGGCTTTGAGTGTGGCCCGGTCTACATGCCCTTTGACCTCTTTGGTGTCTGGATGTCTCTTGGCTGGACCATGGAGGGCATGTCTGAAGTCTGGTACACCGCTGACCTCATCCTGCTTCCACGCCCCCTTAGCTCCATGGCCACACCCTCCCACTTCCTATCCAGCTCGGAATCCCGCTGGTAGCACCGTAGGTCCCGGGACCCCCTTCGTGTTGGCTTGAGATTGTCTTCAGGGTCAGACGAGTTCCCTATCCTGTCCAAATCCAAGGCCCTTTTTGAGGCGTGCGATCTAGATGAAGGGGACTTGGACTTGCGGCGGGAGCGGACAGGTGCACGGGAGGGAGAGGGTGGAGCGGGTTTGTAGGATGCAGCTCTTCGGTCAGGAACCTTATAATCTCCACTGTCGCGGCTGCTTCCTTTCCAGTGGTTTCTGTCTTTGCCTAAATGAAAAAGTCTTGCTTATAAAATTGATCTAACAAACCAGAGGAAAGTGGCACAGCAGTCAGTGGCACCTCAAACATGCAAAACAAAACAAAACAGTAGGGCTCCCAACATATTTAGAAAAAAAACAACAACTTTTCAATATTGTAATAACTCTATACGTGATTAATTTTAAATGTTATGTCTCAGGCAGCACATTTTTAATAAATTATGATAAAAACTAGTGCTTCAAATGCTACATCAGCCAAAATAATTGATAACATAATGTTTCAATGACTGCTGACACATAAAGACACTTCTGAATACTTTTCATCTGTAGAAGCATTGATTTCTTATTAAAACACGCGTTTTATCGTGTTTGATCTGTCCACGTGACAGCTGGAGCCTGCTCAGCGTCACTTATTAGGGCTTGATGGCGAACCAACCGGACATAGTGGTGGTGGATAAACAAGAGCAAAGCTGTTGTGGTGGACATTGCAGTACCAAGTTATGGGAACATCAGGAAAAAGGAACATAAGAAACTAGAGAAATACCAGGGGCTCAAAGAAGAGCTGGAGACGGCCTGGAAGGTGAAGGCATCAGTGGTGCCCGGGATCATCGGAGCACTCGGGGCAGTGACCCCCAAACTGGAGGAGTGGCTACAGCAGATCCCAGGAAAAACATCAGACATCTCAGTCAAGAAAAGTGCAGTACTAGGAACAGCAAAGATACTGCGCAGAACCCTCAAGCTCCCAGGCCTCTGGTAGAGGTCCCGAGCGTGGAAAAAGAGGGGATAAGACCACAAATTCAGAATTGTGCAACATCTTGTTCTGCTGCCCCTGCACTTGTGCTGTTGCAATAATACAAACTTTTCACTGTGAGACAAATACAGTTAGATGATGTGTGCCTCCTGAACCCTCCCTCATGTTTCACCGTTATTTTCTTCACTTGCTTCCTTTGAGTTTTTGGGACACCACTTAATATGGCTAATTTCATTAACGGCTAAAAACTGGAGGATCAATGAGAGGAATCAAGGAGAAGGAAGTGAAAAAGAGTTGAGATTTAAGACGCTGGCCGGCTCTTGTAGCACGAGACTGTGCTGTAGTATCTGCCTCCCTGAGCCTCGCGCAGAGGCATGTGACCCATTCATGCAGGCTGCTGCCATCTACTGGCCATGAGAAATATGTCAGAAAAGTACACGTTTCAGTTTTGAATTTTCCTTTCAAAGACATTATTTAAGCTAATAAATTATCATTTTCGCACCATTTTATTTAAAACAGTCAAGATATTCTCACTATTGTGTTACCTGTAACTGTACTGTATTTATTATGAAACTCTGTATTTTGATACTTGCTAAGTGCCTTATAAATGCAAACACATTTTGTATCAAAAATGTTATCTACGTTGATGCTAAGTATTTGTTTGAACGCATAAGAATGTTGTTCCTCATCAGCTCTCCCTTTGATACTTCCTCTCTTCATTTCACCACCAGCAGATGGTGCCATTTGAAATAAAAGTATCTAATTGGACTGGAGCTCAAGGGAGCAATTACTGTTTGGCTCGAATGTGGATAGACTCTGAGAAAAGGTCTATAGAACTTCATTTTATAGCTTATAATAGGTGGGTTTGCCTGGACTGATTGAAAAAGGTTAGGGTTTAATATAGTATTAATATACTTTTTGTGTAGAGCACCAAGACCTCTTTAAGACTTTATCTTTATTAGTTGGCTTGTGTTGGCACTGTCTTGCTGACTGTTTTTGGCACAAGCTTGTTCTGATTTTCTGATCTGGCTTTCAGACAGTCACTCTGGCTGTGATTTGTCTCTTAAGTCTATAATCTTCTGAAATAACAATATTTCCACACTCAAAGTTTCAGCAAAGTGATAGAGGACATCTGTCAAAGCGTCCCTGCATTTCCCAATAGAATTACTGTGTTGATGGGAAGAAGCGTGTTTTGTTTGAGCAGTTTTAAAGGGACCAGCATGACAAAGCTTGTCTAACAAGGCATGGAGCTGAGGGGAACCCATGCATAACTAATGCCCCAGGACCCCAAAAGCTTTTGTACCCTCAAACAAAAGTGCTGTCCTGCTGTATCTAGGGACACAAACAGGGAAAGATGGAGATAGCAATGCAGCAGTAACGTCAGATTATCCCAGGATGCACTTGTTTTTTATTCTATCTTGATGACTGCAGAATATTAATCTGCACGGATAGTCATATTTTCTGCCTGTTAGCAGAGAAGCGCTGCAGGCCACAGTGAGGCATGTAAACACATGACAAACAGCCAGAGAATAGAACAAATCAGAGATTGTTTTTGTCTAAGAAAAGAAACGGAGGCCGCTCACATGAGGCTCCATGGAGAGTTCAACCTCTAACAACCATTTATTAGATCTATTTACAAACAGTACAGGAAACTCAACAGAGGAGAGGCATTTTCTATTGAAATACAGCTCAATGCAGTTCAACAATAACTACTCTTGTATGGTTGACTATATACAAATTAATACTTTTATTTAACAGAAAGTAAAAGGTATAAATTACCACTTTACTGAAAATATAGAACATGATAAAAGATAAGATAAACCTTTACAAAGTGATGCAAGTCCCCTTTTCCAGCTAAGAGTGTTATCGGATCGAGTGAATGTATTGCATGATGTAGTGCAATAAAAATACCTATGAAACTAAATAGACTGATTTAAACATTCGCATTGGAGTGGCAAGTATGAGTCATAGTTCGTAAATGCAGTGTACATTTAGTGCTGACACAGGAGGTGATTGGACAGAAGATGCTCTGTGCTCTAATCTAGGTCCAAGGTGGCATGTGCACTGGGGCTGCAATTATTTATTGTTTTATTGACTAGCCAAAAGATGATTTCAATTGGAGATGTTTTAATACACCTTTACCAGTTTAAATGAATTTGCCAACAGAGGATGTCTTGATTAAAATTATAGATAAAAAAAATATGTTTCATCGGATGTACTAAATTCTGTTCAATAACGAAGCAATCTTTGAGATAAAATTCATTTTTCATGCAGCTGGCACAGTGATCCGATAGGTTGTTGCAGCCCTAATGTACAAATATGCACTAAAAAGAGTACATGGGTCTATAATGTTTGCGTTTCTATGACTTTGAATACCGTTTTTATTGTAAGGAAACATTCCTACTAACATAGCCACTCACTAACAATAATAATAAACTCTAAGATTAAATACAAAAACGTGTTGGACCAATAAAATGTAATATTTCACTCGTAGCTGACTAAAGTGCATTGTGAAAGATGTCCTCTGGTGAAAGGGCGGTTGGCACAAACTCATCCTTGAGGTCTATATTATCATAAAGAAAATCCACAGCTCAGAAGTTCACACAGATGCACACCACACAGTAAAGTTCAGCCCAATGCATCCACTTGAAACTTGATTATTTTCACTGTTTTACAATAGAAAAACTTCCTTTACTCCTGTATTTAATTACAGTAGTTTTATAGTACATTTGTTTGCAGAAATATGTGCACAAATGAATTTGGTGATCAGACTGGTCAATAAAGGTTTTAAGCTCAGGATGCATACTGGGCAGTTCAGACCTTTTTAAAGATCTGATTTGAAAGTGACATCTCAAAAAGACTTTAGGAGGCCAGAGTCAGGAGGAGAACACAGAGGTGAAGAGCACTTCACAGGGTCACACAGCTGAGGTACCTGAGCTAGGCCTAGTGTCCTGTGCTTGGTGTGGAGGGCGCGAGGGGGGTTTGCACTGTAGGGCAGAGGGAGTGACATAGTTGAGGCTAGGGCTGTTTATGTCTCCTTCTCCCACTAAAGTCAGGTCAGACAGGGTGTCCTCCTCCAGCATCTGCACAGATTCCCCCCTGTGAGAGTCCATCAGCAGAGCCGAGTGCCTCTGATTGCCCTGGGGCGGGCGGATGGGCGAGATGTTGCCGGGGAACAGGGGAGGAGCTCTGCCTCTCCTCCCTCCCCCACTGTCGTTGCCCAGTGCAGAGTCCAGGCTCTGGGACTGATGGCTTGCATTGAGCAAGTGCGTTCCCCCTCCGCCTTTGTCGCTGCCATTGGCCTTATTGCCCCGGCGGCCACTGCTGGGGAAGCTGCCGTTGTTGGGGTGATGGGAGTTAGGGGTGGAGCTACTGGGCTCCGTTGGCGACAGGCGCAGGAAGTCAGGGAGCTGCAAGTCGTTCTTATTTAGCAGGCCTCGCTGGTCGTCTGCTCGGTTACTCTGAGCTTTGGATATGAGGTCGAAGAACTCTGGAGATGCACATGCACCAAAAAAAACAGCGTGCACACACAACATTTGGGTTAAGTACTTCAAATAACATGTAACATTAAGGAGTCACTATTTGAAAAAACATGCAGAGAAAGTTAGTCAAGGCAAAGCTACATTCACTGTGAGTGTGCTACACGTAGCTAGCTTTGAAAGCAATTGCAGTAGAGAGGTAAAGGTTAGTGAGGTACAGCGACACGGCTACAGAAACTACACATCACAAAAGAATAGAGCTTGTTCAGTGGTTACCTTCAGCTTCATCTATATTAATCTTTTTCTGCTTTCTTTCTCCGGAGCCTTAAGGAGAGAGACAGAGTGTGGTTGGGTAAAAGGCTGGCTGCTTGTATCAGAGCTTGGCCGAGGTTTGCCGTTCTCCCCATGGGAATGGGCTGAACCGGCTTTCCCTGAAGGCCTGTCCTCCTCCTGAGGGCCACAAGGAGAGCGAAGGGGGCATTAGAGCCCTGGAAGTCACCGAGTTTCAAGTACGGCAAATGTGATGACAACATGGCCACAGCACATATGAGGCTTTGTTTTAAAACATATTCAAAACATAGTGGTATGACTTCAAAGATAGTGAGGATGTTAAGTTGAGACAAATGTCCAATCAACAACACACACTACACCACTAACAGATTAGACCAACTACCAGCTAGAACCAGTCATACTGGAGGATCACACTACTAAAGTACAATCTATAAACTACTGACTAACTCCTAACACCAGGTTCAGTTCATGTTGAGTTTAGAGGAGAATTTGTGATGAAAGATCAGGAGAACAAACGCAATCGGCCAATAGTGAGACAGACATAGAGTCATGTGGCATCACATACAGTGCACATACTGTTACAAACAGTTGCAGCATAACAGACGTTACACCTGAACAGGTTTAACATAAACATAAACGTGGTGGGCTGAGGACAGCGGGAAAGACACTTAGTGGCGTGGCATCGTAAACAGGAAGTGGAGACATTTGTTGTTATGGAACATTCCAGTGCAAGACAATAACAAAAACAGAGCTGGAGGAGGTCTTACTGTTGTTGATTGATTTCTGCTCGTTGAGGCAGAGGCATGGCTCTTAGGAGGCCCGACTTTCTGCTTATCTGTAGAAAACATACAAGTGAAGAGAATGGACAAATGCAAAAATCCATTGCAGTTCTTTGATCAATATGGTCATTATGTGTATTACCTTTCCCAGGAAATTGATCAGCTACATCTAATACCACCCGTAGTCCATCCAGGTTGGATATAGGAAGACCTAAATCTAACGGCTCTGACTCCCCACTCTGTATCACAGACAGGAACAGGTAAAATGAGGACTTTTCACAAAAATACTGTTTGTACACATTAATGTGGAGATCCATACATACAATATGTGCAACTAAGTCTGAAAGGTGCAGGCCATATTTGGCTACCACAGGCCGGAGGACCTCAGTCACTGGTTTGGTGGGCTTTGCCTTTAATCCCACTGAACGGTTAATGGGGACTAAATCAAGTCTGTTGTTAAAGAGCAAAACAATGTAAATTTGTAGCACAATATCAATTGTTTTAATAGTTCAGTTCAACAGTCAGTCTGACATTACCTAAAAAGAGTGCGTTTTTCTAAGCGGAGGTCTCGAGAGCACAGGGTCATACAGTCTTGATCCAAAACCAATGGCTGCAAGGAGACAAATACAAGTTCAAGTAGTCTACAAATAACTACAGTTGGCTGTATGCGTTTGAATTTAACTGTAATTTAATTAACTTTTCACCATATTGCATTTTTACATAAGGGGTGCTTTTATGTACCTTTTCTCCTCCCACCAGAAAGAGGTCTATAGCTGCCAGGTTGATGCAAAGCTTCTCACAGAGTCCCAGCATCAGATCTCTGATGGACACTCCAGACCTCAGGGGCACAGAGCAACACGAACCGTCAGGCAGACTTATATTACACTGCCTCAAGGGGGCACTGCTGCCTCCTCGCTCTGCACCACGAGACACATCCACCTAACCACCACAACAGAGAAGCCAACAAGTAGAGCTTTTAGAACATGCTGTATCAATTACTATTGCAATTTCAGTCAATTATATTACATACTGCTAAGATATGTTTTGAATTGTTTGGCCAAACCTCATTTTTTCCTGATCCAGATGTCCCAAGCTCTAAACTTGTTCCTGATGAAAGAGAGCCCTGAGATTCTCGACGTCCATTGCTTCCAGAATAATCTGAAAGAGTAAAGTCAGTCGGCTGCGCACATGACATAGTAGCAGTTATGTTTATGGCTATTAGACTCACTGTAGTTGAAATCGGCCAGCTCACGTTTCTTTGGGCCTTTTCCAAAGCTCCTGTTGCGTGACCAGGAGAAGAACATGCCTTTCTTCCTGTCTGCTCCATCATCACGACTGTCCTCGTTCAGAGAGCGGCCTGACTTGCTCTTTTTATCCTCCTGTAATACCAGCTGACCAAATTAGGATGTGCAAACCCAGATGCACACACACTAACAAACTGTGTTGCTAACTTGGTTACAGCTCAAACAGAAGCATATTATATTCAGTTATTAACCATAAAATGTAATTTACTGAATCTAACCAACATGCTCAGATTTCCACAGAGGGAAAAAAGTACCTTCTTGGGAGTGGAGAGATTGGAGCGGTCCGATCCTGTGGTGCTGTGCTTTGACGTCGGGCTGCTGGGGATGTGATAGGGGTCTGGTAGGGGTCTGCCCTCCACCTCCGCCAGCATACACTCTTGATAGAGCAAGGACTTAAGGAACCGGGTGTAGCTGTCAAACTTCATTAGATTAAATATCTAAAGGGGAGAAAACAAATTATATCAAAAATATTGTCTGTGGCAGAAAAATACATACATTATTGATTTTAAAAGCACTTTGTAGGAGCCATATGTGTTGCCATGGTAATGCGTAAGGGGCGGGGTTCACATGGGCAAGGGTGACGCACGGGGAGGTATAAAGGCACCAGGTTTCCTGCTTGTCTACAGGTGAAGAGGGGAGACGCCGGGTAGCCGTATTTTCGTTGACCGTTTTATTTTACGCCTTATTTTCACTGCATTTATTTTACTTGTTACCTACAACCTACTATCTTTGTATGAGTAACCTGTTTAACTTCCATTTCAATCACCTTATTAAAACCACCAAAACGCCACACCACGAGTCATTCCTTTCATTCAAACAGCAGCGCGTCAGGACGAGGTACTGGACTCCTCTCGAAGCGAACACAGGCTTATGGTCGCTACACACTTAAAGTAAAGACCATGTGTAGTTTTGACCTAAGACATGAATGAGTGTTTTGTGAGCACAAGTCACATGTGAATATGTTTAATATGAGACATACCAAGCCTTGTGGATATCCTTGAGCCTTGTGACACTTATCAGAGTTTAAACATCTGAGCTCAGCAGACAAATCAATAGCCCTTTTAAAAAAACTTTCCCTCTTTGCAACAGACTAATCTACTCACTTCCATGAAGCTAGACAGCTTGACAGCAGGCTGACCTGTGAGTGCTAAATCTTATTATAATTTAATGGTAGTGCTTTTGATGCACTTTTATGTGCCCTAATAGTTTCCTGCTGGAAACTGTTCCTCACATGAGAGCTTGTCTTGCACATCCTCTGTTTATAGTTGTTGTTTGACAAAGGCTACAGATGATAGATGTATAATATGTAGAAGACCTGCAGTTGTTGCTCCTTGAACATATCGGGGCGCGGGGCGTTGAGAATATCATCGGCAAGCTGAGCCTGACTGTCTATGTTCACCGGAGTCGTGGCTTTACTTGACAGGAAGCTGTTGTAGATCTCCCGTGCACGCTGAGACAGCTGTAAGAAACACAGGGCTTGTGTTTGACCAAACAAGTGTTATGGGCCAAACTAAGAGGAACAGCTTGTTTATAGTCTTACCTGCTTCTTGTCATTCTCAGGGACATGACTGAAGAACTCACAGGCCTGCCAGAACAAGATGTTCTCCTCACTAAACTCCTTCTTGAGGAACTCCTGCAATCCGTGAGAGATGAAGGTAAGACAATAAACAGAGCTGATGTGCTGTATGACAGGTGTTGTACAATGGCAGTACCGAAAAGTATCGCACTCCCACGGGGTCCTGCAGCAGTCTCTCGAAGCACACGGCCCAGCTCGCCACTCTGCGGTCGGTGTGGCGGCGGTGGCTCTGGACGCTGGGCAGACTGGCATTACTGTTCAGACTGTTGTCACTGCTGCAGCCCTGCAGCTCCACACTGTTCAGCTCTGCACACCAACCATGGTCATGGTTTAATCATTGATAAGTGCATGGTGAGTGACAGAGCATAAATCAAGCCATAATGATGAATAAATATGGCTCATCTGTACCATCCAAATTAAAATAATGCAAAATGACACCTCTGGCCCAGCTGAATTCATGTCCCTTCTCTCATGAATCTAACCAACTATTTAAAAAAAATTGCAAGAGTGGTTACACACATTACAGATAGCATTGCTTTTTGTGATGGGTTATGATGAAATTTGATCATGACACTGGTAAATGTAATTCGAGTCTTAATACAGCTGAAGTGGTTCCACACAGAAATAAACCTCCATAGTAAGAGTCGGTATAATATAGGAACAATAATAACATTTTATAGTTAAAACGTTGACGAACCACCAAGCATCCTTATAACTGTATATATAACTGTTTTGAGCAAAAAATAGTGCTTCTGTGTGAAAGATCCCAGTATTCAAACTTGAAGACTTTCAGAGCTACATGACCAGGCCTGGAGGAAAACTGAAAATAACTCCAATGATGAGGCTGGAGGACACTTGAACTAAAGTGGGCTGCTCAGAGGAGATAACGGTGAATACAAGGACATCCAGAGGCAGAGTGCTGATCAGGTGCCCTGCCACAGTATAATCCTGTAAATATACTGATCTGTCCTCAGCTACTGTCATATGTGATTTTCCACTGAAAACGTGACAACTAATGGACATTTTCAGTTAGCTGGTCACACATTCATATATATATATCATTTTTTTTTTGTTATGGATTATTCAGCTCATAATGCAGCCTTTGTTGTTAAAGTAAACTTTAAGATAGCTTTGAACGATAAAGGACGTTCAAGTTACATTTTTGTATTATTATAATCATTATTATTATTCATTTTGAATATGATCATTCCTATTTTTTATTGAATGAACAGTTTCAGTACTTTTTACCTCCTTGTCATTGCCCTATCTCGGACATTAAGAAGGGTTGGGCTGGTTGGATGGGAGACCACTGGGAATACCAGGTGCCACTGAAGTAGTGGCACTAGTGTCAAATTGTCATTGTGTCCTTAAGCAAGACACTTCATCCACCTTGCCCAGTATGAATACGGTGTACGTGAGTTTTGGTGGTGGTTGGTGGAGTCGATGGCGCAGGTCGGCAGCCTAACTGAACACCATCGAGCGTGGAGTGAATGAATAATGCACAAAATTGAAAAGACTACTGAGCGTGATTATTATTATTTGAACAAGTATCTTGTGTAATGTGGCTTTTTCACATTTTAAAATATTAAATATAATGGGGAAACCAGTAAAAACAATTAATGTTTTTGGTGAGGACACAACATTATATGAAATGGTTAAAAAGCTCTGAAAAGGTGGCACATATTTCTATTCACACTATCACTCTCACAATCTTCTGTTAAATAATGTATCACATAATCCTGGCTAAACCTACTCATACATACAAACAAAGTAAACAAGCCTTCCTTTAGCTTAAAAAGTGACAATACATCATAGCTTTGTTAGCTTCCAACTTAAATTCTCTAGCAACAATTGTCAGCCCATATACATTTTACATAACGTAAATTTTGGTATGTAAAAAAAAAAAAAATACTGAGCGCACCTGAATATAGGCCAAACCAGCAAAATTTGAAAAGAAAATAAATTTTGTACATATATAGGCCGCACCCAAATATAAGCCACATGTTACAAATATGTTATGTTATGTAACATGAGATATTTACACAGAAAAGACAGTACACACAGGTTTTGTAGAGTTTTAATTTAAGACACACTTTTTTTGGTCCCTGAAAATTGGCAGTACGGCACCAACACGCCATCAACATGGGATGAAACATACATGCATGTTTAGAAAAATAAAACAGCACCAACACGTGCTATCTGTTTTTTTGTTGTTGTTGTTTTTTTACACGCTTGCATGATCCCACAGCCTGGGAAAACTGTAGCGGCTTATAGTCCAAAAATTACGGTACATTAAAGTGATGAACTGATAATACATAAAAATATACTCTAGAAGATGTTTAAAAACCTTACACAGACCCAAGGCCACTGTAGCTACTGAAAGAAATCAGCAGCCTTTCAACAAAACTATAACAGCTTTACCAAAGAATACAGTTGCTCTCTGCTTATATATATATAATATATATATATATATATATATATATATATATATATACATATATATAAACTTGGGAGAAACTAGAGGTAACCGGGAAAGGAACAATCATCAACATTAAAGCCATTCCATAGTTTGAACTCACTCCCATCTCACCTGGATAAAGCTGGTAGGAGCCCGAATGATGCCAGCGAGGCAGGTAAACGCATCCTGAGGGCCCCAAGTCCCTCCATAATCCATACTCAAACTCCAGAAGCATCACATAGAAAACCATACAGACTAGCAGGCATCAGAAAGACATAAGACAAACAGAGACAGACAAAGAGATTTGGAAGAATGCTGAACAAGAGTAGGGTCACAACATGCAGCTACAGAGAGGTAAGTGATCCACGCACACAAGCCACGGTACAGTGAATAATTTAGAAGGAGAAGGAGGAGGTAGATACACCAACACCCACCTGTATACAAACTGCAGTATTTATGGACAGAGGAAGGCCACTACTAATGAGATGCCAAGACCCCTGTGTCGCCAGAGAAAAAAAATCCATAATTGCTAACATAGATTGTAGAGCTGTTTCATAACCACATTTTGACCAGAATAGATGGTATAAATAGACAGTGCTATAGGGAGCAGTATATCAGTGTGTTGCTGTGATGTTGGCAAATGTAATGTTGCTCCATTTAAAGGCGAACTTCTGAAGAGGGTTCCGCTGTGTCTCAATGAAGATGCCAATGCTTTGCACAGAATGTTCACAGTATGGCATTTGACATATGTAGTTTACATGTTATTCAATTGTGTGTGTTTTATCACAAAAAAGATGCCTTGAAAAACATGAGAGCAAGGGTTGCCTCGCCACTTGGCCTAGTGACGTCACCTGCTTGTCTCCAAAGGAATACACACACTATATACACATAAGCTTAATGCCATGCTGTGGAACATTCCAGCCAAAGTCATAACATCTGCATGGAGACAAGGAGGTTACATTATACCCTCCATCAGAAAAGTTACATAGTTCACCTTTAAAAGAAATAAATTGAAATGTTGATAAAAAATAATCATTTCAAATTCAAAGATAAAAAAATCCTTAAAAAAATCCTAGAACCTTTATATATATATATATATATATATATATTATATATATATATATATATATATATATATATATATATATATATATATATATATATATATATATATATATATATTAAAAGCCGCTTAAAGCAGCAGCTTATCACACAGCAGCAGTCTGATGCGCGGTGATGGCACCAGCCGTTTGCCTCACCGCACATCTCTTCTCAGGATTTCAACGGTAAATGTAAAAAATCAGCGATTTTTGAGTTTAAAAAAAAGAATAAAATTGCAAAGTAAATAGAAAATAACTTTATAGAGCAAACCATTGGATAAATATAACCATTCATTTATTTTTTCTCTGACCGCACGTCACTGTATATGTGTGTGTGTGTCTGTGTGTGTGTGTGTATATATATATATTTTTTTCTTTTTTCTCTATATTCAGGACAAAAACAATGCTAACTGGTGTGAACCAGTGTGTTCTTACCCAATTCTAATTCTAATTCTCCCTTTGAGATCTGATACGGCTCCACTAAAAATGTGTTGTGTGTCTGCTAAAGAACATCAGTGTAACATACTGCCAAAGAGAAAAAGCTGGAGATGTTGTAACTTCTGGCACAATAATTAGCCTGGTGCACCGTAATCAAATATATTTTGAGTGTGTTCGATCAGAAATGTTACATAGAGTATATGCTACAGCAGGTTCAGTTATGTCACGACAGGACAAAAAGAATTAATGTGTTGGCCGCTCCTCTCAGCAGCTTCTTCAGTTCAATGTGCCTGTGTTTACAATAATGAGCCTGTCTGTGGCCATTTAACAAACTTGTGCTTTATGTTGTCTGGCTTGTGCTCACATTAACCAACAAGTTCCCTTTCTCTACACGTTTCCTTTTGTCAGTTTAACGGTTTACCAGTTTGATTTGGACTAAGCTAGCCAAAGAATAACCTTCTTCCTTTCTCTTCTATTGCTATTTCTCTACATTCACATGCACATTTTGTATTCTTTATTTCAGACACAAATATTATTCGGTCAATAGTTTAAAAAATAAATAAAAAAAATATATATGAGGCAAACCAAATTACTCCATAAGGGTCATTAAAGAGTGTGAAGCTTGCGTGCCCAGTGCTTTCTCAGAGCAGAGGTGTAACGGCATGAGCTCATTTGAGGCTGGTCAGAGTCAGTATGATGGCATTTTCAGACACCTCCAGGCGCGGAATAAATGTGTATGTTAAACCTGGAAGTAAACCGAACTAGATCAGGACTAGGACAGAACCAAACCAAGTCTACATCAGGACTAAACTGGGCTCAAACCAGAACAAAACAAGGGTGAAAGCACCTTAAACTAGTAACACAATTGTAGTGCCATCACAAAATAACTAATAAATATACCAAAAACATATATTTCTACTGATATCTGTACTGGCTCACCAAAATTTAGTCAAAATATGTCAACATTTAGATATTTTAGCATGCCCTATTTTAAAGAATCAAAAAAAATTACTTTGTAAATATTTACAATGCTACAGTTCATCTTACTTATATTTGCCTCTCAAAAACTTTTCTGTGTCATAGTCACAGTTTAGTGGAAGTAGATAACAGCATTGTACGATGTCATACTCTTTTCAATCAGTACAAGTCAAGTCAATATTTTTAATTCTGTTACAAATGTTATTTAAGGTAAAATGCGTTAAAGAAATAGACAAAGTAAATATCATCCCACAAGTTCCTCCAATCAACAAACTTACAAAGAGTCACAAACAAGGAGCTGTTAGAGTAGCATTATTAATTAGCATTTCATGTTATCTCCAAATGATGAAGGAACACAAAGAAAGCACTACTCTTTTCCCAACAATCACACAAAACTTTTCAGATGTAAATTTAACAACCTTCAGCAGCTTCTCATGGGCAGACTGTCACAATTCATAAAAATAAACCAATGTGCCATAATGTAATTCCATCCAATTCTGAGGCTCAGGGTGTGAAGGAGCTGAAAACATTGCATCTCTGATTACTTGTACACCGCTATTTGTGCTTTTTCTCACCTCCTCTTCCACCTTGTACCTCCTGCCTGCTGTAAAATGTGCCTTTTATCTTCACTTAGTTGTCGAGGGTATTTTTCAAAGCTGTGGAATGAGGGAATTGAGGTTTTTACTATTGTGGGCTCAAGCTAATGACTTGACAAAAAAAATGACTTAGTAAGTTAACAGCTAAAGTAATCTAAAAATTACTTTAGTAAACATCTTGATTTTTAAAACATCTAGATGACCACTCCAAAACGAATCACTGATTACAGTTGGAGATTAAGTTGTGTCTTGGTATGCATTGGTATGCACACTTTGCTGGTACATACTTCCTGTTGAATATAAATCATTGGATATTTTGGTCTAATGCCTTTGTCAGTTTCACAGTTTACCTGTTTAAATTGAACAAAAGCTAGCTAATACTCATTACCCAAAAAGGTTGCTCAAATACCTACAAATGTTTATACCACTGATTGTACAAGTAGCTAGTAGATGTTACGTGAAAAACAAGACAATAGGGGAGAAAATCAAATGCTAACCCAAAACAGAAACTAAATAAATCTAATTAAATATTGTTAGATTTATGTATGACACTTTTTTTGTTTGTTTTTCAGCGGAGCCAGAGGTGACGTGGGGCAAGGCCATATTGTACAGTGTATGTCGTGATTGTTTTGCTGGATGTAAAATGTAGAGAGCAACCAAAACAAACATACAAAATTGATATTTGTGAAGCGGACTCACTCCATCGGAGACTGCAGCAGACTGTAAGAAAGCACAGAGAGACATGGGTTAGCGTGGTCCCTCATCACCCGCTCATGGGACAATGCACAAGCTGTCTGGACATGTTTAACTAAGGCTCCATCAAAGTGAGAGCACTTTCACATCAGGAGTCAAGAGAGCGCGCCCACACCACTGTCACGTGTGTGGGAGCAAGGAGGAAGAGCTGAACTGGCTGTGCTGGCTTTACAACTTTACCTCCTCACTCACTCAATCACTCACAGACAGACACATGGGTGTGGTCTATGTGAAAAGGGAACTCTGGGTCTGAACCTGCCCCCAATTATGAGTTAAGTATAACGATTACCTGCAAATCTCACATTCTGCAGGTATACATTTACTAGACCATGGGAAAAATATAGAGACAATGCACTAGAAATATTTCATATCAAGTTGTTCATTTCATTTATTTATTTGAATTAGGACAGTGCATAGTAATCAAAATGTGTCAGCCAGCAGCTTCAACATAAACAAGCCGAGTTAGCACAATAGCTACATTTCATCCATTGTACTAAGGCAGGTAAAATGTTACACACTCAATTAGACAACAACACACACATTATATAACAAGTTATTAATCACAAACAGACATACACGTGACACACACATCTGACAAATTACAAAGAAACATTACTTGAAAGGCATCATTAAAAAGCATAAGATCATCCATGGGTTATTTTTCAACCAATTATGAAGAATGTTTTGAAGTTTGTGCAACAGTGTATTCCAAAATGATGTGCCTCTGATAGACATCCATCTTCATGGGTTTCGGCTAGGTGACATTTTGAAGACTTTTCACCACTGAAAAGAAGTCAAATTTTGTTTTAAATTGTTAACTACTATGGTCCCAGTCCCAGTTTTTCATCATTCATTCTGAAACAGTATTTGTTTTCATAATCAATCAGAAATACCCATGTTTAATACTGAATAATACTGAAGAGAAATGTGCAATACTATTGTTGGAGAGCCTCTTTTTTATGAGTAAAGGTGATGAGGATTCAAACTGTATCAAGGAGGAAAAAAAACGTGACCAAAACTGTAGTTGTCAGTCAATAAGGCTTCTACTGTTTGCCCTCTAAACCAATCATCTTACAAGGGTTTCATTACAGCTGGGTGTTATGCCTAAAAAAAAGAAAAACTGATCTTGAATTATATTTTTTTTATTCATAAAAAATATATATAAACAATAAACTCATGAACATGAGAATAAGTTTTAAAAATAAAGCTCAACTTCCCACTCCAGTGCAGTTTAACCACATAAATTCCTCAAAAGTCCAAACTCTGCTCCAAACTAGATGCTTTAACAGACTATGCATCTGTATAGCCCCTTGCTCATCACTGACATTTTCATTAACTGCACAGCCCTTGTTTTCATATAAATGCATTTTTCTCATCACCTTCATTCTATATTCTCAGTTAAGTTCCACAACTCTCCTCTTTCCCATCAGCCATCTCTCCATCTCTTTCCCTTCATGAGCCATACTCCCCTTTCAATGCAATGCATCTTCTACTGAGGTCTAAAGGCCAAAGTTGATTTATTGAGTTCACTTGTCTGTCCGTTTAGGGCGTCTCGAAGCTTACAAAATGGTTTTACTTTCTGTGCACAGGTCATAACAAATTTTAAGAACAAATGCATGGTTAGAACCAATGAAAACATTCTTGAATTAAATAAAATAATGTAAAAAGAAAGCCATTATAGACTTGGCAAAATGCTCTTCATACCTTTATCTGTGATTTCTCTGCAACTTCTTGTTAAACAGTTTTTCAAAATTACTCAAACAAGGCTGTTTTGAGTGGTTAAATGAGTATATCTAATGAGGGATCTGAAATGTCATTATTCTCAAAATAGCAGTTGTTATCAGTTCAAAAAGACATTTGTAGATTATAAATGATACAAGAAAACATTTTGATGATTCATTTAGCTCAGGGCTATTCAACTATGTGGTAACTAATAACCACAACGCCTTTAATTTCATTTAAAAGTCTGAATGTAACTTTACAAACTGCTATGCTATTAAACATTTAGCAAAAAGTTGAAATGCGTTTTTTTGATTGAAAATACATGCCACATAGCTGGTAAGTCATGTTTTTAAACTGCTAATATTTGACTCAAGTCTATGGGAGTTGTTGAGCTCCATTGCATTTTTACAATAAAAAGAAAGAAGAAAATGCATTCCACAGCTGAAACAAATTAACTCCAAAATATGATTATTAAAGTATTGAACTTCTCATAATGTTGCAAGTAATATATTAGACAAAAGGCTTTGGTGAATGTAAAGATAGTTGTGGTCTGACTGAGAAAATGACTTTGGCTTTAACCTCAGCAGAGGAAGCTGGTTACCCGATTCTCTCTCTGATTAAAGCAGTACATAGTTCACACATTTACCACTATAGACCTATGATGTTCCAGGGCATCTGGCTCACATCTGTTGGACATGTCTCTTGTCTTTTGTGGTGGCTGCATTCCTGAGCTTTTGTGAAAGTGTGTGTGTGTGTGTATGTATGTAACCCCCATCCCATTAAGCTCAAATATGATGGCTTCCCAGACATAGAGTGTGGTGTTGTGGTTTGGCCCAAAGTCCAATCCCTCCACCAAGTCCCCTCCTCAAGCCCCCTCTCTTTTCTCTTCTCTTACATGTATCATATAATCATATGTGATCACATGTGATTCTGATGTGGTTTGGTCTGTATGTTTACAAACCCAATTACATGAGTTGCTAACTCACTCGTTCCACTTATAAATATAAATATCAATAAATTCCATGCAAACTGAGGAAAGGGAAGATAATAATCATTTGCGGGTACATTTTATAATATTTCTGTTACATTAACATTTTGGTGTCTTTAATCCTTTGTAAAGTGTCCTTGAGTGTCATGTGCTGTTAAATAGCATTTATTATTAGTATATTATTGTTAAGTTATTATTATTATTATTATTAAACAAGGCTAATTGCCACTCAACCATCAGATTGTGCAGTAAAAGCTACTTATCCATGCTATTCTCTTTTAAATTATTGTTGTCTTCACTTATAACAAAGTACAATTCAATTTGTTTAAAACACAGAACTAATTTATCATAAGAAACTCAACAATTTAGTAATGAGCGTGTATTGTCTGTAACATTTTAAAAATTGTTGTGGTAATATTGTTAAATACAATATTTTGGCCATAATAATTGTCAACACACAATTTCAATATTGTCCCCATGCTTAAGTATGTTAATTGTACATCTTCATTTGTCATTTACCTTTTCTAAAACAACCTTGCCGTGTCTTTTTTTTTACTTATCCCTGAGACCCCGCCCCAACTACAGCCCCTTTGCTGGCACATCCACATCATTCCTGTCAGCCCACTGGGAACCAACTGGGGTTTTCCGGATTTTCCAAACTCAAGAATCTCACCTCAGACCAATATCCACAAGGAATCCATGTCACTGGAAAATTAGGACACAAAATCCTGTGGATGGATATGTAATCTGATTTTCTTATTGCAAATAATGAAAACCCGAAAATATTTCATGAGGACAATCTGAACCATTACAGAAAGGGACATTCTGTAAGTAGATTAATGGAATAAAAAGGACAAGCACATGACTAATTAACAGATAAGAGGTTCTGACCCTGAGTTTGCAATGCAAACTAATTAACTCATTATGGATCATCATGTGGTGTGTTTACACATGGGCACTAGTCATCATCACACCCAGGACATATGTAAATACATCATCATCACTGACCACTAAACCATAAGGCCTTACAGCTGGGAAATATGACAAAAAAAAAGATCAAAATTTTAGATTACATTTTTTTGAAGCAAATGGTTTCCATCAGTTTTTGAACAATAAACAACATTTTGATCATTACATAAAAAAAAGGAGGGAAAAAAAAAGGAATTATTTTGAACTGACAGAGGCTTAGCTGTGGACCCTGTGATTAAAAAGACCCAGTCATATCATATCATTGACAAACAGAATTAATGAATCTTGAACAATGATTAAAATTACAACCCTACTTTGTGCTCCTATAACGTGTCCAGCACTACATGGATGCATCACAACAATCTAATATGTAAAACTGAGGTGACGAGACAGCATTGTGAGTTCTGTGACCTACACTTTTGTGGGTTCATGTTGGATCACTGGGACATCATCACTGTCAGATCTGAAAACGCAACCTGGTATTAAATAGACGATGGTGCTGGAATCAAAAAGTAAGGATAATTGAATTTTGCGGTGGGGACAAATACAACTCGAAATGCAGGTAATCAGTTTTAAAGTCTATTATGAATATACCAAAACATCAATGATGAATACTGCATGCCCACTGGCCATGATCCTATTACAAATCCAAACAAGTGATTCCCATGCACAAACATGTTTGGTATCTTCATGTGAAATGGGTCGAATATTGATAGGTAACTTGACTGGTTTATGTCCGTTAATGGAGTACTGGAGGGAGGGAGCTATAGTCACACTGTGCTTTGGTCCCGAGCGCTTATTAGCTGCGTAATAGTGCAGGGAACGGGGGTGGCTTACATCATCTGTTATGGAAGGTTAAATATGCCAAAACA
>JAIEZT010001373.1:22421692-22636692 GCA_019594935.1 Periophthalmus modestus
GTAAACCAAAATTTTCCCATCACAAAACAAGCAGTCCTGAAATGATGTCCACTAAATAAAAAGACTCTTATTCCGTCCCTCCTGCGCCCAATTTAAATTAACTAGTTTGGCCTTGGGGGGGTGGGGGGGGAAAAAAAAAAAAAAAACCGTGGGGGAGTGTTAGGTCTTTGGATTATTTGATTTTTTAATAATAAAAGTTTTTGCTCCATAAACCTCCACATAAAGAGCGGTTCCAAACCTAGTAAGAACCCATCAACAAATACAACGGTAATTGCTCTGTGAAAACTTTTTTAGTATATTGATAGACTTTAAAAACTTTTGAAAATCCTCCCAAAAGACTTTTTTTCACCTTTTTTTTTTTTTGAAAGTTTTACTATTTTGTTTTGTTTTTGTTTTTTTTTGTTTTTTATAAATGGCAATTCCAGATATTTTTTTTTTTGTTGGGATTGGAGGAGAAAAGGTTTTTTTTTTTTTTTTTCTTTTCTGCCCTCAAATATGCCTGCAAAGAACAGAAAATCTGAAATCTAAAGAACATTTTTTTTTTTTTTTTTTTTTTTTGGTCTAATTTTTTATATAAAACAAAAATCAAAAGAGGCCAACCATACCCTTTAAAAGGGTTTTAACTTTTGCCCTAGGTTTTTTTTGTTCCAATGGGCCGGCTTGATTTTTCAAATAATCCTTGAACAATAATTTTACCAATTTTCCCTCCCACTTTTTTAAGTTCATTGTTTTCACATTTCATTTCATTTAACAACTTACTATGCATTTTTACACACATCATTAAACTTTGAACCAGCTCAAAAGTGGTAGACAACGATTTTTGTAAGGCAAATTGCCCCCCCTCTCCCGATTTTGTTTGTCCAGATAGGTCCCGCCCCTGCATTCGTCCACCTTGACCATACACGAATGGGGAAAAAAAGACCAATGTAAATTAGTTTGGGGTTTCACTTGTTACGTGCCTTGCCCTACCACCTCTTTAACATTTTGGTGTGGACCCTGCTCTTTAGGTGTCCCGTTTTGTTGATTCCATCCCCAATGACCGAAATAATGTTTTTGCTTTTTCCCAAGCTTTTCCTCCCCCAGAGTTACAAATAGTTTCCCAAACTCAAAATTCCAGAGGGGGCCAACAACAAAAACTGTGACTTACAGTCGGCGGGGCCAAATAAAATATTTTTTTATAAAAATCGTCACATATTTTTTTTTCAGAGACGGTGGGATTTAAACTTTTTTGAGGAGGCCAAAAACAGGTCTCACAAGATTCTTAATGAAAGTGTCCCCCCAAAAAAAAAAGTTGGTGGGGGGGCCGAGGCCCGCCCACACCCATCCTCAAAGCTGCCAGGTGGGAACACAGCTCCTTAAAACATATTTTTGAATTATGATCTCGCGGCCCCCAAAATTATAAATTATTAATCAAGGGCCAAAATTTGCCCACGGCCTGAGGTCCGGACATGTCCTTGCCAATTAGTAAACATCCCAATGTGGTTCGACCTGAAGCCCCCTTGAAGCCCTGATCAGCAAGAATTAAGTCATCGGGTAAACGGTTATCCGAAAAGCCAGTTTGCTGTTAATGTATTAATTTGTGGTTCGTCCTCTCCAGGCGTTACAAATGAAAGACATCATGCCTTGTGGAGTACTATCTACTACCTATCAAGTATTTTATGCTGTGGTGGGATTTATATTGAGAGTATCCCTGTGTCCCTGCTGTCACATTATTAGGTTTATCCATCATTATCTCACAGCAATCTACTATTGGCATGCAATGTTCAAAGGATTTTCTCCAATACACTGACATAGTCTGAATATGCTTTTTTGGGCCAGAACACACACAGGCACCAAGATATCATTCAGGACATCTATAACATTAATGAAAACTCTGGAAATGGTAGAACTAGGAACATCAAACAGATAAGATAAAAATGAAACTGGTAAGTTAACTCGGAGTCTCATTAATGTAATGATCTGTTGGAGACATGTCAGAGGTGTCTTTGAGAGCTGGCTTAATAAGTTCAAACACTGCCATAAGCACTTGACAGTTGTATAGTCCTGTAAGTGCCTTGAGCTGGTCTTCATTTTCTAAGAGATCGGAGTTCATGTTCTTTTTTTTCAAGTGTCTCACTCCAGAGAACCTGACAGTCGTGTTTCAGTGATTGTACTGTATATGTTCTGAGGTCAGGTCTGTTTGACACATTGCTTCCAGATGTGATATGCCACTATCACACAAACTCACCATAGCTTCACCCTCAGCGGGCTGTGTCATCTCAGCCGATAGATTCAGCAGAGCTGTCGTGGCCTCACTCATGACCAATAACAGCATCAGGTCCCTCTTCACTCTCCTCTTCCTCCTTTTTGAAGGAGGCTTCATGATATGTACAAAAACATAAGGCACAATCAGGTGACGAAGGGTCATCTCTCTTCTTTCCTGGTAAAAGAAATAAAGTCAGCAACAGCCTTACAAATCAATTTATAACAAAGCAATCAAAGAAAATTCACTCCAGTAAAAAATTCTATAAAATGCCAAACCTTCTGTTGTTGAGATATATTTGGGTTTTTTTTGTTATAGTGATATTTTGGCGATATATCGTGAGGCATCAATATATTTAACCTCCCTGGTTATTGCTTTTTGTCAGTCCTGCATATTGAATCTAGTCTCCAATGTAAGCAAATGTTAACTCCAAAGGAAATATTTTATCACACAGTCTACCATATCTGTTAATTTGAGAATATCTGCACTAAACTGGACTCTTTATAATACCGGTCAACTTACTAAGCCATGTTTGCACTGTTGTTCTGATGTTGCTGTTGTATATATTTACCTCTAAGTATTTTATTTTATCTTCAAGCATTTTTTTTCTTAACTTTATGTAGTTCCTAATTTGTGAGCTGTGTTCACTGACAATGGCAAAAAAAAGTCTTCTGATTCTGGTATCTAACTAGTCAACAAAGCCATTATTTGACTGAAAGTACTATGACCAGAATGTACCATAAATTAAGCACTTTTTGCAAACCACATAGCTATTTTATCTTACCACATAGCGAGTTTAGCGTATGTTACAAAGCTTATTTATGTTTTAGAAAAAACCACCTACAAGCCTCGCGTACTAGCGCGTGGATTCTTTCTATTTGTCCAGAGATTTCGCTGCCCTTGTTGCCGGGTAACGGCGCACAAAAGGCATGTTCGATTTGTAGTTTTTATGAAAGTGTAATCCGTTTGTAAAACCTCCTGAGCATACTGAATTTAAACTTCAATCCCCAGAATGCAAGGCAGGAAAGTCCCCCCCCTTTAATCACATGACTGCTACTTCCACTTCCACATACCGCTGCCAGACAAAACAACAGCTAACCTCGCTGCTGCACTCCTTTTTGTTATTTTTTTGTACGTTTTATTCGTCTTTTTTCATTGTTGTTGTTGAAAATGAAGCTGGCCTGTTTAGTTTCTCTTGTATGCCTCGGAATTGGCGCGATGGCGAGTAAATATTCCCGGGACATGAATGAGCCCAAGCCGAGTGGCAGTGATGGGAAAACTGTGGAATTCAGGATAGCAAAGCTCAACCAGGTGTGGGAGAAAGCTCAGAGGGTACGTACAACAGGATCAACAGAGTCAAATACCCCAAATCTACGGGTTCTGCTTTGATGCCATCTTACACATAGCTACTGTAATTGTGAGCATTTTAATCACCTTATTAACCATAACTTTTATTAAAGGGCAAATTCGTTTTTCCCTTTCATTCATAAAGAGGACTAAAACAAATGTGTCTGTGCATATGTCATATTAGCAAGCATCTTATTACAGTTGTGCCATTTGAAGCCTAAAGAATAACTTCAAGGTGTAAAAAAAAATGTTTTTCACATACATGCAAACAATAAAAATAAACTGGATCAGGATCAGGAAAGAGATCATGCCTTGTGGAGTACTACCTACTACCTATAAAGAATTGTATGCTGTGGAGGGATTTATATTGAGAGTATCCCTGTGTCCCTGCTTTCACATTATTATGTTTATCCATCATTAGGCAAACAATAAAAATAAACTGGATCAGGATACAGCTATAGTTTGAGTTTGCATTCACCACTTAACATGTTGTTTTACAGATGCAGTTGTCTCCAGGGCGACTTTCTGAGTTGCACAGTGACCTGAAGATCCAGGAGAAAGATGAGCTGCAGTGGAAGAAGCTCAAAGTTGAGGGAATGGACGAAAACGGGGAGAAGGAAGCACAGCTCCGGCGCAACTTTAACGGTAATATTTTTTTCAAGTACTGTCATGAAAGAATAATGACATAAAGTGTGATAAAATGCTCCAGATAATACAACTTAACAGGCTCCTTTTTGCCATTGATAAAAGCATGATAATATTGTTTCTATATGAACTTAATCATGAGCAGTAATAAATAAAGAACACAATAAAAAACTATTGACTGACAATGTCGTAATATTAAAGTAAATTGCAGAATTATTAATCCAACTAGCAATTTGTCTTTAAACATTTTTTTTTTCATGTATGTCATTAAATGTATTTAATGACATACATGTGTATGTATAATGTTAAATTTTGTTTCAAGTGTACAATAAAATAAACAAAAATATTTAAAATAAATAATAATAATAGTATATAAATTAAAAATAAATGAACATTTTTGCTTTAAATTTACAGTTTAGAAAATAAACACGTAAACCACTAATTAATTTTATGTTTGAAATATCATTTATATGTTCTTTTACTAAATGCTCTATTTTTTTGTTCAAGTGATCCTATAAATTCTCCATAATAAAGCGCTTAAAAAAATCACATGTACAGAGTGAATTAACACACTACCAAGTGCTGTTGATGTCTGGTAAATAATATCGAGTATCTCTCTGGGCTGTGTGCCGATCAGTTCTTAGAAATGGTGTATTTTTAGCATACTCTTGTTCTCTATATAGGACGTATGCGTTCCCATATGCTGAGTTTGCATATTGATTACACGAAGGATACAAGAGTATGCCATTTTTGCACTAATCGAATCCAAGGATGCTGGTTTGCTTTTAGTATAACTGTAATTTACTGTACTCACTACTCATAATTAATAGTTAATCTACGTAACAAATCCACTGTGCTGTAGACACACAGTGCATACCCTTTTAAATTGTATTTTCTATGTCACTCAAGGTCAGTGCCATTGCCTTTACCTAATAATACTACACATATACAGAGAATGACTTTAGCACAATAAGCCTCAAGTTACAAATCTTTTACATAAAAAAAGTCCTTCAGTCAGCGGGCCAAGGTTAATAAGTGACACGGAGGAGTTATTAACATTTAAATAGTGCTGAATCAGGTCCATAAAGAAAAGTTAGTCAGGCAGTTAGAAAGTCAGGAGGTTAAAAGTCTTGAAAGAACTGTATTCGTTTAAACAGTGGTGTCATTTAAATATGCATTGCCAACAATTTCTGATTATGTTTTTCCCCCATTCCCCTGTAGTAAACATTGCTAAAGCTCATTAAATGTGTCTTGTTTTTGTTTTGTTCTGAGACTGTGAGTTGCTTTGGAGTCAATGGCCTGATTTTGAGTGCTTTAAGTTGCATTAGATTATGTAGTTAATGCAGTTGTGATGTCTCTTTTGCACAGTGATTCTGGCCAAGTATGGGATGGACGGGAAACGGGACACTCGGACCATGGAAAGTAACTCCCTGAAGGACCACGACATCAAAGAGGGCGACCAATTTGACGATCCCAGACTCGACAAACTCTGGAATAAGGTGTGAGCTCTTTCATCTGAGGGAAAAATGAAGGAGAGAAGATTTATTTTTTTTGGCTATAGGCAAAAATATTAATGGCTTTTGAATGTTATAGTTGCATTTCTTTCAACTTTAAGGTGTGCTATGTAACTTTTCCGGTGCTGGTCTCTATGGAAATTTAATATCGCTTTACCTGGAATGCCTAAACTTGTCTATCTAGGAGTTATTCATGTACAACCTGATCCGACCTGAACCATAAACTGTATATATAAATGGACAGTCCAAATAGGACGTGAGCGTGGGCGCACTTCCAGCTCCATTGACTCAGGCTCCAATTCACTTTACATTACAAAACTGTTGCCCCTCCCTCTGTAAATACTGCTGTCAGGCTCATCATTTTGGTCTTAAAATATTCATATTAACCCGCTTTACAGGATCCTGGTATGCTTATTTTGTATGTAAATCAAAATATGAACTTTAGATGCTATGATACTCACGGTTGGAATTCCTAATATGGAACTTGGCTCCAAATTGGCCCCTATAACTGCAAGCCTCGATGAGTTTCAGTTGACTGGAGCCGAACGCCGTGGGTGAAGTCACACTCCCTTAGTCCACTTCTTTATACAGTCTATGCCTGTAACTTGGCCTGGTGACACCCCCTACTTCGCTACATGGAGCTAGATAAGTTCAATGCCACACTGTGGAACATTCCAGGCAAAGCAGTAACATCAACACAAAGACGAACAGATGGCAGAGCCTCCACCACAAAAGTTACATAGTACACCTTTTATTCTAAAGGCTTACAAGGAATCTGCATTTTCTCATCAAAAGACTATATAAATGTGCATTTATATTTGTTTATTTATATTTCTTCATGGTTTTCAGAATGATGAATAATGTGGACCGTTGCCATAACAATTAACAATTCATAGTAGTATATTTTGTCAGTAAAAAATCCTTAAAATTGTGTCCATAACTGAGACCCATGAATTAAGAATACAACTGACAAACTGCAAATGGCATTAATTTATTTTTTTAAATGGTTACATCTTTCCTGCCACCAGAAGTAGAAGACGATCATGCCATACATTCTTTTATCAGAGTACCCTTAATCTACTGCCACCTAAAACACAATGAGTGCGAGTATTACATTTATTGTTTCAAATGTTAAATATGGCTTTTTCATGACTTATTGTTTCATAACTATATCCTCTGATCTTGAAAAATGTGCCTTTGTCCAGGCCCAGAGCTCAGGGAAGTTTTCCAGTGAGGAGCTGCTGAGTCTAAAGAGAGAGTTTCAACATCACAAAGACAAAATCCACGAGTACAACATCCTTATGGACACTATGAGCCGGACCGAAGGTGAGCCTTGTAACCACTACATTTAAACATATTATTATAGGCCTATTTCCACTTCTGTTTTTTCATAGCTCCAATTTTGTCAGATACCAACCATCGACTATTTTTGCTCTTAAAGGAAATGTATTAATTTGAGACATTTCCCTTTTTCTTTTTGTGCTGCCACTCACATACCAGTGTTTCAATAAAATTATTCACTTAAATTGGTGTGACAGCTGAGAAATACAACATTTAGCTTTTTTTTTTTTTCCAGTGATTTCTTCTCTGTATTTCTGAAGTTTGTCATACAGTTTTCAGAGCATGACACAGGTGGCAGAATTAGACCGCTCGTCCTGCTTAGTGCTGTGAGAGTGGCAGGTCTTGTCACATCTCGCTGAGCTGTGAGTTTGCGGTCACGCTGACAGACACGAGTAGGCGCTGGGCAGATGTTCGCTGCCGCAACCTTTTTTGTCATGTGATGTTTTTGCCTTCAGAAGCAGCCGGTATTTTTCTGGTTGTCGAGTGGATTTAAAATTTAAGCCAATCTCATGTCACCTCGAGGGGCAGAGTCCATGCACCGCTCCATCTTCTTCATTTCTTCTTTTCGGCTCTTCGTCTTTGATCCAAATGTCAGCTGTTCTTTGATTCGCTGTGGGCTGTGTCTGACTAGCTTTTATCTCTCCTTACTTTCTCCTGCAGCCTAGGAAAACCACTGTCATGTTGTTATCTCCCAGGAGCTGTTTTACTTCAATAATGGAAGCAGCAAAGCAAACAGCACTTCTTTGTCATCAATACAGTAACAGTATTGGAGCACAATGCAAAAATGTAATTACTGAATAATAGCAATGTACTATGAGATAACTTTCTTTTTCTCCTAATTTTCACACTCATTGCTGGGGCAGGAATGTAATCTTTAGGGCCGGGATACACATTATATTGTGCCAGTTGTACATCCATCCATCTATCCATCCATTTTCTTCTGCTTATCCGGGGCCGGGTCACGGGGGCAGCAGTCTAAGCAGGGACTCCCAGACTTCCCTCACCCCAGACACGTCCTCCAACTGCTCCGGTGGGACCCCAAGGCGTTCCCAGGCCAGCCGAGAGACCTAGTCCCTCCAGCGTGTCCTGGGTCTTCCCCAGGGTCTCCTCCCTGTGGAACATGCCCGGGAACAGCTCCCTAGGGAGGCGTCAGAATCAGAATCAGAATTACTTTTATTGATCCCCGAAGGGAAATTCTCTTCGTTACAGATGCCACCGACCACAAAATAAAATGTTTTAAAATAAGTAGCGTCATAATAATTCACAGTGTTAAAAACAATAAGAATAAAATAGAGTCAATAAATATTTGAAAGAGAGTGTATAAATAATTTACATAACAACATATTTGCATAAAAGTACAGACAGTAAATGGGATATTGCAGTACTTGTATGTGATCAGTTACAGCGAAGAATTTAACAGTTTGATGGCGACAGGCAGGAAAGATTTCCTGTGTCTCTCAGTGGAGCAGCGTGGCAGTAACAGTCTGTGGCTGAACGAGCTCTTCTGATTGGCCAGCACCTTGTGGAGGGGGTGGAAGGGAGAGTCCAGAATAGTCCTGATTTTGGCCAACATCCTCCTGTCCAGGAGGCATCCTGAGCAGATGCCCGAGCCACCTCAGCTGGTTCCTCTCGACGTGTAGGAGCAGCGGCTCTACTCCGTGCTCCTCCCGTGTGACTGAGCTCCTCATCCTATCTCTAAGGGTGCGCCCAGCCACCCTGCGGAGGAAGAAGCTCATTTCGGCCGCTTGTATCCGCGATCTTGTCCTTTCGGTCATTACCCAGAGCTCATGACCATAGGTGAGGTTAGGAGCATAGCTTGACCGGTAAATCGAGAGCTTTGCCTTTCGGCTCAGCTCCTTCTGCACCGATCCGCCTGTCAATCTCACGCTCCATCCTTCCCTCACTCGTGAACAAGACCCCGAGATACTTGAATTCCTCCATTTCAGGCAAGGACTCACCACCCACCCGAAGAGGGCAAGCCACCTTTTTCCGGTCGAGAACCATGGCCTCAGATTTGGAAGAGCTGATTCTCATCCCAGTCACTTCACACTCGGCTGCAAACCGCCCCAGTGCGTGCTGCACGTCCTGGCCATCAGGACAACATCATCCGCGAACAGCAGAGATGAGATCCTGTGGTTCCCGAACCAGACCCCCTCCGGCCCCTGGCTGTGCCTAGAAATTCTGTCCTATTGTACATATTATATTAAACCTGCTGTGGGATGAAGCCAAAGCACCCAGAGACCACCCACCAAACATTTAACTCACAATCTCTGTTTTTACCCTTAAGTATCTTAAAGGTACACTCTGCAACTTTTCTGGGGCCTGCCACCTACCACAGTGGAACTGTGTAATTGCTTTGGAACACTGACAATGCAATCTACTGGGAGACCAAGTGGGTGGAAGACCCTCCATTAGAAAAGTTACATAGTGCATCTTTAAGTACTACTGTAGAGGTAATAATATACATCAAAAGGGTCTAGTAAAAATAAAATAGCAGGATTACTTTATTCTCGTTACTTTTTCTTTATGATACATGCCTTAATTGCATTTTTTGAAAGGGACCATGTACAGTTGGAACATAAATATTGCTATTTGATGCATTGTACCACAGTTTGCCTTAGACTAAGTTGCATCTGTAAGTCCGACTTAGCTGCTCCTTTTCCGCCTTTTTTCCCCTTTCCTGTTAAATTATGCCCTCTGCCTCTCACTGTCTGGCCTTGTCTCATTTTTTATGTCTCATTGATCTCATGCAATCCCTATAACCTGCTCTGACTCCGCCTCACTGTCCTGACGTGAACCTTTTTATTTCTCCAGAGATCCATAAAAATGTGATCTCGCCACTTGAGGGCGATATCAAGGAGCATGTCCTGCATCAGAAACACACAGACCTGAAGAAGAAGATGAAGGACCTGACGCAGGGCTTTGAGAGGCTCCGAAAGATCAGTCACGAAGGCTTCACCGAGGACAGTGGTGAGGGCAAACGCATGGGGACACCACATACATCAGTATACTATTTATATCTGCTAATGTAGAACATGTATTCACATGACAGAACTTTTTTCTAGAAAACCTATAGTTTAAAATTGAACTTGAGTACATGTTAGAATTCTATGGAGGAGTTTGCAGGTGTTTTAAAGGTTTATGGTTGGTATCTCTATATTTACTGGGCATGTTCCCATGAAACACAAAGTTCAATATTTTCTCTTGTTATGAGTTGAAATTACTTTTTATCCAATTTTATGATCCACAAATGTTGAACCTTATCACTATTTGATTTCTTTTAAAAACAGTAAATTTCTTCTACACTGTGTTCCAAATTATTATGCAAATGATATATTTCTCTGTCATTTATATTGACAATTTGGCAGATAATGTTCAAGTCATCAACCTATGTTATTGTACAAACCTCCCAATGATAACAATATTTCTTTCGAAAATAAAAACTTAAAATGCACTGTTCCAAATTATTATGCACAACAGAGTTTTCAAACCATGTTATTGTTCTAAAGAACTGAAAATGGCCATTTGTTTATTTTTCAATTAGAAGCATTAGCATATTACTGAAAACGAAAGCTATTTCAATCATTTTCACACCTTCAGGGATCCTGATGCTGCGTTCACACCGCGGCGTCAAAAAACGCGCTGGCCGCCTCTATTTTGACGCGTGTCCATTTGAGGGCAGACGCTTTGGAAACGCGTCCAAGCCGCGAGTCCAGAGAGCGCGTCTAGAGCATTGAGTGTTTTCCTGCTCCTTTTGTGCACAATGATAGACCTTGTTGAGAGAATAGCTTTGGTTTATTTACTGCACAAAAGTCATCAACGGAGGCAATCGGCTCGGCAGCGCGTGTCTGGGTTCACGACATAATTCAGAGGCGTTCGGAGTTTGGCGAGTTTCATCACTTGCTCCAGGAGCTCCGTCTGGATGATCAGCGCTTCCAGCGGTATTTCCGTGTGACCCAGGCCCAGTTCGATGACCTGCTGTCCCGCACTGGTGCGGATAACGTCCCTGTCCCCTGTCCCCGTCACTGTTTGTGTTTGTGACTCCAGTGCTTCAGAATGACGTCGCTGTGTCACTGGAGCGTGGTCTCTGATTGGTTGACACGCGCGTCGACCGCCTCAAAAGTTCAACCAAGTTGAACTTTCGAGGCGTTCGACGCTTGTACACTTGGCCGTCTGAACGCGTAGACGCGTGGAAGCTCAAGACGCACTGCGCTGACGCCAGATTCGCACCGCGTCCACCATAGACTTTGAATGTGAGCTTGACGCATCTGACGCACCGGTGTGAACGCAGCATAAGGGGGCCGATCAGCTCTCTCCCTATAATTCTGGCCCAAAACATGACTCCGACACCTCCTTACTGACATTGCAGCTTTGTTGGGAAATGGCCACCACTTCTTCCATCTGGACCATCCAGGGTTGCACAGCACTCATCAGTGAACAAACCTGTTTGAAATTTAGTCTTCATGTATTTCTGGGCCCACTGGAGCCGTTTCTGCTTGTGAGCATCGGTTAAGGGTGGCCGAATAGAAGGTTTATGCATAACTGTGAGCCTCTAGAGGCACCTTGATGTTCATGGGACTCCAGAGGCACCAGAAGCTTCAAATATCTGTTTGCTACTTTTTAATTACATTTTAGCAGCTGCTCTCTTAATCCGATATATTTTTCTGGCTTCCTCATTGTGAGTTCATCTGCACAAATCCATGTGTGCTTTGAATCAGCTACAAATCTGTTAATAGTACGATGATCACACTTAAGTTTTTGTGAAACATCTAACGTTTTCATACCTTGTCCAAGGTATTCAACTATTTCATGCTTTTTGGCACTAGAGAAATCCTTTTTTTTTCCTATATTGCTTGAAAATGGTGGTTTGCTTAATAATGTGGAACATCCTTCTTAAGTAGTTTTTCCTTTAATTGGACTTACATGGCAAACTAATTGGCACAGGTGTCTGAGATTGATTTCACTGACCCAAAGAGCCCTGAGACACAATACCATCCATGAGTTTCCCTGGAAAACAAAACATTTTACCTTTATGACACTTAAACACAATTTGCATAATAATTTGGAACTCAGTTTAAAGTCCTAATATAGGCCCCTTCCCTCCATCTGCAATTATGTCATCATGAAATTCATTAATGACTCATTCATGTTGATAAATTAATAGTGTGATCTTGAAACATATTTGTAAAATGCATACAATTTCATACATTAGCGGGTTAGATTTTTTTTTTCCTCTTCCCTCTTTCTCTTCTTTCTCTTCTCTTCTGATGCTATCCCTGTCTCCTTTTCACCTGATTGCTACAGAGTTTCGGGAGCCTCGTGTGATCGAACTGTGGGAGGCTGCCAAGAGATCCAACCTCACCCAGGACGAGCTGGACTCTCTCAAGGTAATGCTCCTGCACCAGACACTGCCATTCACATTTTCTTTAAACAGGAGATGAATCTAAAGCACAGTGTGAACAATAGTGTATTTAAATGAAGGGTGTTTAGTGGCAACAGTTTCATGTCCTTATACAATATTGTCCTATTTACATTTTTTTGGTTAGGATTGACTATAATCGATGTGCAGAAGACTATGTACAATGAACTTGGAAGAATCTTGATATATACTACTTAATTGAAACACACTATGCTGTAAAGTGGTTATTTTATTACTCCCTTATTGGTAATGTCCAATTACCTACTACAATTATGTCATATATTTAAAGCCATTCCTATACAATCTTATTTTTTATTTACTCTTTAATATGAGTGAACAGGCTGTACAAGTGAGAATCAGACGTAGTTGTAATTTATGCATTGCCACTTTTAAAGAAGTCGGTATTCCCTCCTCTCAGGTTGCTTCTTTCACCTTTTGTCCCATCAGTGGAGAATTGCAGTGAACGACGCCATTTAAAATGCAATTTCTCAGCTATATACTCAGAGCAGATAGAATCAGGTGTTAGATGAAAAACATCTAGTCCCGCTCATTTTGACATTTTCCATCTTGTTACCTCTCAGAATGACAGTTATTGAAGCAAACTAAATCCACATCTTTTCACACTTTCTAATACACTTTTCTGCGCTGTAAAAGGAGGAACTGCGGCATTTTGAGACGAAAGTGGAGAAGCACAACCATTACCAGGAGCAGCTGGAGTTGTCCCATCAGAAACTACGACATGTAGAGAGTTTGGGAGACAAAGAGCACATCAAGAGGAACCAGGAAAAGTACAACACGCTCGCTGAGAAAACCAGAGAAATTGGCTACAAGGTGAGTGGAAACTATATAGTGTATGGTGGAAGTACAGCCCATGTACAAGGCTCAATAATGGGCTTTCTACATCAGGGCTGGACAGTCGTGTAATGTGTTTTTTACTGGGTTATATAAATACGTGCTGTATATCCAGTCTCGATTGAAATACCACATGATCTTTACACTGTCTGGAAATGAACAAAGTTGATTAAGATACCATTCACACTTGTTCTGGTTTGGTCCTGCTTTGATCTTGGTTTAGTCCAGATGGACACTTGTTTTGGTCCTGTTCTAGGATGTCCTGGTACAGTCTTGGTAAGGGTTCACTTTCCTGGTTTAAATTCAGATATAGTCCTGTTTTAGTCGCAGTTTTGATGTGTTGCGTGTAAATTTGAATTCAGTCTTAATTTCAGTTTGTGTCAGGAATCTCTCGTTGCATCTTTTAAAAAATCAACATCGAAATTGATAAACAAAACTAACTTTATTGATCCATAAGGGAAATGACTGAAAATGCACATTAGTGAATCTTGAAAACAGATAATTCATTATATTGATCACAGGATACTATTCTTTATTGTGCTTGTAAATCTCACAATTTTGTCTTTGGTTTCAGATGAAGAAACACATGCAGGACTTGACCAACAAAATCTCCCAACAAGGACTCCAGCACAATGAGCTGTGAGAGGCTCAGCTTGTGCTAAAATAATAATAATAATGCCAGTTACTGAAAAACTTTGACCAATCCACACGCTGCCTACAGTAGGTACTTCATTCCTCATTCAGCTGCTGTAAAAACATATGCACATCACATCAAATTTGTTTATACTTCAAATTATCCCAAGTATTATTGATCAGAACGATGAATAAATGTGATTGTAAAAACAGATTTTATTAATGGAATTATATGGATGGATTTTTTTTTTTAAGATTTTAGTGAAATAACATGTCCGGTTCTCATGATTTTTGCAAGTGGTCAGTATTATATGGTGAAAGAACAAAACACTTCATAGTTCAGTAAATTCAACTTTTTTCATAGCATGTACGTTATCTTTAACTATATCTGGGTTTTAGATGACATCAGCATTTAATTTGCCATAATATTTAATACAGACGGCTCTTGCGCCCCATCTGTTACTGTGACATTACTAATTAATGAAAGCCCAAATGTCCATTGTTGTAAATTATTTCACTGTGTTTTTAAATACCACCGAATATTTTAATGTACTGTGCATGCATCTGTACATAATTAGTACACTAGCCCACAAATTATTGCCTTCTTTCATTCGAAGCCCCACATTCCCATGTTTAAACCTTTGTATAGCCCTTGTTATGGAGTGACAGTCTCTCGGTGAAGCCTTCAGAGAAATGAAGATGTAACAATTGTGCAGTGAATCGATTGTGGGAGGTCAGTGATGGTGCGTCGGTGGTGAATGACGCACCAGGGCTGAAATAATAATACTTTTTCCAGATTATTACTGACACATTAACACTGGGGGCTGCCTGTCCTGTCAACCTAAAACAGACAGCTCTCTGTGTGACTATGGCAGAAGATACCACACTAGAAAGATATATCGCAAACAGATCAAAATGTACTGCAAATCACAAATACAGTACTGCAATTATATAAATACTTCCTCTGCAAACAACTAAATATCTTGTCTTTTTCCGTATAAAACCCACTAAGCCAGTAGTTTAAACCTCATGAAATGCTTATCTTAAATGTTCCTTGATGAGTTTAGATGAGTCAGGAAAAATTTTAGATTTTTCATTGATTTTCCTTTTTTGTCTGTGTAAATCCTCAGTTGTCCAGGTCTGATCCAAGGGTAAAACAAAACAAAAAAAGCCAAAGATAAATCTGTTGGTTCAGACCAAACAAGAAAACAAAGCAAACAAAAGAAAACAAACCAGCCAGAGCCATTAAGGCTGAATCTACATTCATCCCATCAGGCTCAAACTGTAAACAATAGCTGTTTACAGTTTTAGTGTCGTTAGCCCCTCCCTTCAGATAAATATAAGGCAGTCTCCACCAGCAATCTGATCAGAACTGAAGAAGCAGCTTGGATGAGCAGCGAAACATCTTCACTCCTTCAATTTTTTTGTCCACTTGACAGATTTAACTTTGGCTTTTCTTTTTTTTGTTAAATTATATATACATCTATATATATTTTTTTTAATAGGTCAGCCTTGCTCAAAGGGGATACTAAATTAAAAGAGGTACAGAAAAAGTGACACTATAAAACTGAAAAACCACAGCAGCTGTATTTTAATAAACAGTTTTAAAAATATAGATAATTTATGTATTCATTTCAGTAATAAAAGCAAGCTTGGATTATATATACAAACTAAAACATTTCTGTCTGTCATTTCAACTCCAACACAGTAGCAGCTTTCAATATATTCGCCTTATACAGCACATAAACAGGTCAAACAGTTTAAACATATAATTTAACCTGAATACACAATCATTTGTATAAATAAAACCAAGCTAGTATGTACACACAGGGATATTACAGTTCTTGTATTAATTTCAACTTTCAACACACACACCACCACTGTGAACTGCCTCCATAAAAATAAATAAGCGTTGGATATTTATTGGCCTATTTGTCTGGGATGATTTCAAAACGGTGTGAAAAAATGAGTCCGTAGAGTTTTATTCTTCACTTCCTGCCCCCTCCGGTTCACCCGCAGACATCGATTATAGTCATGACTGATGCTACTATGTTAGAAACTACTCCCTCATTTCCTCCTCTGGCCGCACAGGGTTTTGATAAATGTCGTTGTGCACCAAGGTATGACTCAACGTTTCTTATTTCAATCGAATCTTTTGATGTGGAGTGATGGCCGAGTGAGCAGGGACTCTCTTAACGTCAGTTGTAAGGTACCGAGGGCCACCAAAGGGTCAGATTTGTGCCAGCATTTGAGATGGATATGAACATATTTAATGTTTATGATCTGAGGATAGTTATGCTAGGTGAAAATTTCTCACAGCCAAGTAAAAGTAATATAGCCCAAAAGCAAATATAAATGGATAGTTTGCAATGATCAGACCACTGACAGTTGAAAAGGAAAATGTAATATCTGTTCTTATCAGTCAAGTATCAAAACAATTTAAACCTTGGTCTGAAAAAGAATCTAATAAAGAAAAAAAGTAGGTTTAAGTCAAAACTGCCCTGATGCTCTGGGAGGGTTTATAAGTGCCCTGTTGTCCGGAATAAGGAGAATAGGTTAAGGTTAATAGATTTATTTTTTTTTAGGTAGTTTAGTTTGTTTTCATACCTGACGGTTTCGACTGCTCACTAGCGGTCTTCACTAGCAGTCGGAACTGTCAGGTGTGAAAACAAACTAAACCTTGGTCTGGAAAAATAAACTATTAAAATAAATTAACCAGATGAACCTCATTGGATCGAATAGAATATAACTGTTCCTTGCACCTAAACTTGGGAGTAATACAATGTGGCCCAAAAGTCACTGACACTTTTAAGTCTTCAATAGCTCCTATAATTTTTAAGTTATACTGACCAAATTTTAGCAGTAGGTAAACTGAACTTTACGAGATTTTTGGCAATATATATGGTTATAATTGTTCACTTACACTTGAACTTATCACTACTTAAACTAGGGGAAGTAAAAAAGACCACATTTTTAAAAATAATGTTTTTTAAGTGCCCACCATTTTCGATTGTCATTTTCACACTGAATAGCCCGATCCAACACATTTTGCATAACATTTGAAAGCATTTCCGGGCTTATGGCTCTTATTTGATCCTCGATATAATGTTTTAAATCATTTATTGTCTGAGGTTTATTCACAAACACCTTTTCTTTAAGATAGCCCCACAGGAAGAAATCGGGACTAGTCAAGTCTCGGGAGATCACATACTGCCCCCTGTCTTTGAAAACCACTCATTATTCCTTTAATGGCATTTACGCTTGGGGCATCTCTGGTATTAAAATGTCGACGGTAACACCACTGGATTTCTGAATTTGACCCAAAGTACCACTGTACAATGAGGGTTCATTCCTCAGTGCTATATTTGCTCATATTAATGTCAGAAGGGTAGTTCTAAATGCTCTGAAAAAATAAAATAAAAATATTTAGAAACAAAAGAGTTATGAATTTTTTTCAACTGTCAGTGACTTTTGGGCCACCCTATATTTTACGTTTCAGAAGCAGTACAAAAGTAGTTGCAGTTGAAAAAGTTTGACTTTGGCCATCATGACTTAAAAAGAGTTTAACATTTTTGATTGATTATCTTAATTTTAAAAATGTGACTGTTGGAACTTATGACCAGCTCCCTTCTAATATGGATTCTGAATCTATAAAAAATTTCTGGTTTAAAGAAAAGTAGAAAAGTAATTACAAAATTCATTGAAAGTCATTGATCAAGTGGGGTGTGAAGGCTGCACTTTGAGTCAATTGCACAATTATTGATAGTGGACTTTTTCTTTCATTTTGGGTTTAAAAAAAATGCAAATGGTCATAATGTTTGGCCTGAGAGATGTTTGGTGAACTACCAACAGCAAACATTTTATACAAACTTGTCCTGAGAGAAAACAAAAGACTGAAAGCTTATCAAGACACGTCATAGCCAACAAGCAACTACTGTTTTTCTGTATTAAACAAACTGATAAGAATTGCGAGTGCTTTTGTTCTGAAGACACACTGAAGTTTAAGCTGCAGAGTGAGGATAGTATAAATAGGAATGGATGTGTCATGGAAGTCTCTGTGCCACTCAGAGAAGTGGGTGTGAGGCAGGTGGGTCACTGTTGGGTCCTGGGTTGTCTGCTTTGAGTCAGTCTGTCCCAGGGTCTCCCCCCTCCGCCCTGAACGGACTCCGCCCCTCTCTGAGCCGTCTCCATGGCGCTGGGGTTGAGGTGGGCAATAGCACTGGTGGAGCCCTCTAGAGGTGGGGGAACTAAATAAAGAAAATTGACATGGTGTCACCTCATAGCACTGATAATAAATGTCTGCTACTGATTGTTTTAAAATTTGTTGAATGCTTGAGTTCTGGTTAGAAGAAATTTCATATCTGAAAATCCTAATGCATTTCATTTTTGCATTGTAATTGACTTAATCTCTGTTGTTTATAAATAAATGTATACAATTATAATGGTCCCATTTTTATATATAGCATTTCCACCTTCAAGACACTCAAATCACTTTACATCAAGGAAACACTCACGCATTCTCACACATACATACAGTGTAAGCAAACACTGGAAGCAAGGTGGGTTAAGTGCCTTGCCCAAGGATACAACAGCTCTATTCATCTGCTAACCTGTGCGTCAGTGGATCCGACTACTAATGATGTTTCTGTCAAGAGCGGGATTCGAACGATCAACATTTGGATCAGTGGACAAACTACCAACTGAGTTACCAGTGCATAACTCCCTGTTTATTTTAAAATGATAATGAGTTCTGTGCTCAACATGTAGCTGAAACTTTGATCATCGTGAAGAAACCTAATCTGCTAATTTAGTGTAAAGCATAGATTTATTAATAAAAATAAATGATAATGGCTTCTCTGAAAGCAACCTTTTTGCATATTTGAATAACTTTGCTGACAATGGAATTGTTGTGAAAATGAAAGACAGTTTAAATACATTTTTGTAAAGTAAATAACTAAACAGATAAAATAACTGTAATATTACCTCTATGAGCGACTTGCAGATTGGCGATCGCAGCAGGACTGGAGCACAGGAGGTTTTCTGTTAGCTAACATAGAGCTAAAGGGAAGGTTGACGTAATGAACTGTGTTATGGAGGTACAGGCTGGGGTCCAGGAAGGTGGAGGCTTTACTGTCGGTTTGAAAAATACCTGAAAAAAAATATAAATTACATAAAATATGCTACAAATATATTAAGCAGAAGTTAGGGAGCACTTCAGGGATGTTTGGTTTATTATAAGTCAAATTGGTCGGGTGCTATTTGAAGATCGCACGGGGAATTCAAATAAAGGTTACTATTTGTCTAAGGTGGAAAAATGAGCAGGGACTCCAAGGCACTCCAATAACCTCTGTTTGAAATGTGAATAATATATTGTTCAAGATACTGGTGATGCCAACCACAATCTAGTCGTATCATTTTAATCAGTGGTGGAACATAATAAAGCAAATGTATTAAAGAGCTGTACTTAAGTAAAAATGTTAGGTATCTGTACTTTACTTAAATGAATAACTTTTACTTCACTACATTTAAAAAATCTAGTGGGGTAGAAAGTACAGATATCTGTACTTTTACTTTTCAGTCCAGTTCAAAAGTACAAAGTTTTTGGTTTTTTTTACTATTGGCTTAGAACCGCTGAAAAGGCTAGGGGTTAATTTTTAAAACATTTGTAGTTTGAGCAAACAAAAACAGCTAGGAAAAAAAATATTTCTGCTGAAAAAAAATCAGGACTGATCTTTTTCTACACTACATTTGAAGCTTTATTAGATCTCAAAATCTGCACAAAATACTTTTTGCCTTTTTTAATGGGCACTTTGATACTCAAGTATTTTTTCGTGTAATACTTTTACTTGAGTATTCTTGCTCAAATTTGTTGTTACTTTTTAGTAACAAAACTGAGTATTTTATCCACCACTGATTTGAACAAATGAGATTCACTTTCATTATCTGTATAGTTATTTTTATTTTATTTAACCTTTATTTAACCAGGAAAGTCCCATTGAGATTAAAACCCTCTTTTTCAAGGAAATCCTAGCCAAGCGGCAGCAGCAAATAAAAATAGAGTCACATAATTACAAAGAGACAAGAAAATAACAAGAAAAGACAGACTATGAAAAAGTGCATGTTATGGAGTCAGCCTCGAGACATCTCAGTTTAGATTTAAAAGCATTCAAGGAAATCAGCTCTGTCAAGTTCCAGTCTTTCTGCAACATATTCCATGCATAAGGTGCACAGTGGACAAAAGCCTTTTTGCTCAGTTCAGCAAATGGAACAGAGAGCAACATATGATCTTGTGAACAAAGAGAACAAGAATCAGCCCTTCTCTGTGACAGTAAGGAACAGATGTGGGTCGGTAGTAGTCCAAGCATTGCCTTATAAATGAAAGTGTACCAATGACTCCTCCTTCGAATGGCCAGGGAAGGCCATCCCACTTGAGAATAAGGCACAGTGATGTGTCATTGCTCTACAGTTAGTAATATAACCTTAGAGAAGCATGATAAACAGTGTCAACCATTTGAAGACACTGAGCTGAAGCATTCGTATAAAACAGATCTCCATAATCCAACACAGAGAGGAAAGTCGCAGCGACATAATATAGTATAGTTTACTCGTTTTACTTGTTACTGAAAATTCCTGAATCCCCCAAACATCTCACAGCACATTAGACCATGGAATTTCCAACATGCACATCGACTGAGAAAAGTTTGGTCTAACTAGTTCTCTGGAGAAATCAGACTATAAACAGACAACAGTCATGGCTGAAGTTCTGAATATAGTCGTAGAATGAAAAGCTGGAGGTAGTTTTTAAGTTACAGGAATGGATAGGATCAGGAATAAGCACACACCATAGGAATGGCTCATGCTCGATTTTTAGAAAAGGGGGGGGCGCTAATTTGTGCACCTGGGCAAGATAGTATACACTGGAAGGAAAGTAAGAAAAGTAAAACCTAGATGAGCACTAGAATATAGATTTATAGCTGGAGGGAAGAGGATCTGAAGTTATTTGGTGGATCAGATGGTGCAGATAATTGTAAACAGTCAAAAGTAAACAAAATGCACACCCAAATGACAAAACTAATTTAAAAATGCTGCATACATACTTACCACAGGCTGTTACGGGCCGGGTGGGCACAGCGAGAGGAGCAGGTGGTGGAGAAGAGGGCATAGAAAGTTTCAGTCGTGCCAACATATTGCCTAGAGCCCCATAGTTCTGTTCATCTGTCAAATATATAAATAGTCACAATTTGTACAAAACACTGCAATGAACCATTAGGAAAAACAAACCTGGTTTAGATATGTGTGTGGTTCGCTCCGGTGCTGACTTCTCAACCTGCAAAATTGTTCATAAAGTCAATTTTATACCTATTTCATGCTTCTGTGCATTGGAAATACTAGCCCCTCCCCCACAGAGCTCAGAGGTGCAGACCACCTGCCCTTCATAAAGTAATACAGGCAGAAAACTTACCTTTTTAGAGGCTGTGTTTCCGGCAGCGCGCCACTGCTCTGAGGTGATGTAATTGTCTGAAGCGTGACCACACTGCTGAGGAGAGAAAAGAGGTCACAACAGGTTAACTATTCAGCACCTTAAGCAATGATATTCACATATTTAGTCTTGTCTGAGTCATAAAACTTCTACTCTCAGCACATGGCATGTTTTGGACTTTTTGCATAGACCAGAAAACGAGTACTGTACTCATTTACTAAATTAGTTGACCATTAGTTCGATAATAATGATTAGTCGATTGCAGCACTATATGTTCACAATAACACCATATTTATTTTACTTGTTCTGCATTTTTTTTATTCTAGTTTTCACAGTTGTGTATCACTTTGGTCACCTTTGGTATTTGTAAAGCGCTATAGAAATAAAATCTGATTGACTGTGTCTTTGTAACACTGCCAAATCCTTTTAAAGCGGGTATATCTAAACATCTAAACAAGCCAAAATGATGCAGGCTTTATTATTTATTATTAACCTATAGATTAATTTATTATTAACCTGCTTTGTTTGTGTCTGTGGTTAATATAAGAACCTAACATAGCCAGTTAAACCCAGCTTTCTCCCCATTAGCCGAGTCAACGCGTGAATTTTAGGACACCGATCTGCTGACCCAGGTATCAGACTCGTGCTTTGACAAGAGATGGGAATTTCAGTCTGTTGCATCATTTTTTCTCATTAACACTCACTTGTATCTGTGGCCTCTAAGACATTACAAATAGTAGTAGCAGTAGTAGTAGTAGTAGCAGTAGTAACACTATTCTATTGATAGTAATGGTAATGAGTCAAATTTCTCTGTACTACAAAATACAAAAACAACATATTGAACTGTTGAAACGATAAAAATCTGTGCTGCTCTTATGGCTGTGCAATTAATCACATTTTTATTGGATTTTAATCATTTCTAATCGTCAATGATCAACTTCAGTCTTTTTAATCAAGAGCTAATCCTAAAAGCAGGTGGTCTGCAGCGTTCAGACTCTGAAGGAAGAAAGTTGAGTATTTTATGTGTTAAAAGGCAATGAGTTGAAGTTTGCCTTATTATGTTCAGGAAATAATTGCAGACATGTCCAATCGCCCTGCTCTATATTCTTAATTTCCATTTTTGCAGAAACAATGTGAAAATTAGGATTTTTTTTTGCACTTTTGGGAAATTTTGGGTTATGTTTTGGTTATATGATGAGATTTATGCCGTATAAGGTTGAATAAATAACTTCTATGACTCATTATAGATACAAACTAAGTACTACAGCATTTAATTCTGCTGTTTATTTATTGCAGATCATTATTTTTAACAATATTGTAGATTTAGAAAAGTTTTGGTGCGTTAAATCTGCTGTCAGTGGCATAAATTATTTTCAATATTATTGTTTTATCGTCTATATTTTCTTCCTCAATATATCGCATATCAAAATTTGTTCTCGAGACAAGCCGAGTAGACATATAATAGACCCTTCACCAGCATTCATAATATATCAGAAACTCAATTAGAGCCAGTTCAAATGTGCAATTCCAAGGCTTTTGATTAAAAACGTCAAAACAGCTATGACAACACAACAATGCTTGGTGAAGACTTTGCACTTCTATGTTTTAGAGGCAGGTCACACACTGAGGTGGGGAGCCATCAGATTTCCTGTCAGCACTTTACTCCAAGTATCTGATTATGGCCAATGATCTGAAGATAATAGCTCATTTTAAGTTTTAAGTGTCTGTGACTTGCATTCCCATTTGTACTTCTTAAGAGCACTGCATGAAACTACTTTCAGTTTTCAAAAAAATAGTCTAAATTAGCATTTTGTAAGACTCCACAGTTACCCAGGCTTATTATAATGATAAATAACACGTCGCACTGTATTGTGAAAAGCTAGATAATTGTTGCATGGCCTATTAAGGCAAAACAAACACTGCAATAAAAATGATGGGGTAAACGTTACACTTGCAAACACACAGAATCATCGTGGCACTATTATGTAAAATAACTTGGTATAAGACTAGGTGATATTATCCGACATAGAGGCTGCATTTACACTTTTTAATCTAGGTCGTTAATTTGAGCCCAGTTTAGCTCTGGTGGTTTTAGTCCTGATTTAGTCCTGGTTTAGTTCTGGTTTAGTTCTGGCAGTTTTAATCATGGTTTAGTTTGGTAGTTTTAGTCATGGTTTAGTCCTGGTTTAGTTCTGGTACTTTTAGTCCTGGTTTAGTCCTTGTTTAGTCCTGGTTTAGTTCTGGTAGTTCTAGTCCTGGTTTAGTTCTGGTAGTTTTTAGTCCTGGTTTAGTTCTGGTAGTTTTTAGTCCTGGTTTAGTTTGGGTAGTTTAAGTCCTGATTTAGTCCTGGTTTAGTCCTGGTTTAGTTCTGGTAGTTTTAGTCCTGGTTTAGTTCTGGTAGTTTTAGTCCTGGTTTTTAGTTTGGGTAGTTTTAGTCCTGATTTAGTCCTGGTTTAGTCCTGGTTTAGTTCTGGTAGTTCTAGTCCTGGTTTAGTTCTGGTAGTTCTAGTCCTGGTTTAGTTCTAGTAGTTCTAGTCCTGGTAATAATTCTGGGTAGTTCTAGTCCTGGTTTAGTCCCAGTTTAGTCCTAATTTAATTTTAATATGAATTATATACAAGAAATCCAAAACCCCAAAAGCCTCTAGTGTACTTGTTACGTGACCAAAATGTCATATTAATTTAGAGGCAAACACACAGAATACTCAAATGAACTTGGTATTCTGCCCAAATAGTAGTAACAAAGTGAGGGATTTTAATGTTTAATGTGAGCCCCTTGCCTGCCTGTGGACTTAAGCAAGCTTATTACAACAGATAAGTAGAGCTCATTTATTGGGGCAAAAAACTGTGAAGAGTTTAATAAGTGCAAGGACATTAGAGTCTTTGGGGTAAGGTTAAGGCTGGTGTGATTCGCTAATCATTTGCAAATACGCTTGCTCCACTGTTCCACTGTGAGCTGAATATTAAATGCAAATTGTAGTAAAAGTTCCTGGAAAAATAGAAAGTAATACTTCAGCAATAAAAATATTAAAAAGTTAAGTGGGCTCCGATCATACTCTTTTTCAAATAGGACACTTATGCCTTAACATTCCTTTGATCTGTTATTAAGTTTTTGTATTGTAATTATGCAAAGCTGTGTGAAGGCCTGGTCTCATTCTATTAATGTGAACTGCCTATTTATCTCTGGCATAAAAGTTTAAAAAAGAAAATAAAATGTGCTTCTTAAGCTACTCTCTACAGGATGATGTATTTGTTTTGCTTATTGAGTGTTTTACCTGTGTTTTTCCACTGAATAAGCAAGCCGCAACTGACTGTGGTCTATTTGTAGATTGTCGCTCACTGCCCCCTGAGTTGGAACGCTGAGTTATAACTTTTGGTGGGCCTCCACTCCACCAAAAATCCTCAGTATTTGAACTGTCCCGGCCCGGTTCAGAGGGGGTGTTAGGGGTGGGGGGTGTCTCGAAGAGATAACAGGCTTCTAGGAGTGTCATAGCGCAGTTTTAGCATGGTAGGTATATGGTATTCATCACTGTGTCTCTGTGATATACGAGTGCTACACCTGGAGGAGGGGCAGGTGGATGGGGTGGAGTCTGGGACAGGTGTGACAGGGGTGGGCGAGGCCCCTGTGGGAAGAGGGGGCGGTGTGAGGGGGGCAGCAGCTAAAGGTTGAGGCAAAGCTAAACTGGGCGCAGATCCAAACTCCTCCGCTCCTTGGGCAACGGTGGTGTCCAGACTTTCTGTATATGACGAGAAGCTGCCTGATGATTGGCTGCTCGCTGCGATGCCAATCCCACTGTCCAATGAGCTTTGCCGCCCGCTGTCATGGAGACCACGAGAGTGAAGCTGAGCCGAAGATGGACGTGGCCCTGCATTTCCTGTTGCCGCAGCGTACAAGCGATCATCTGAAGCTGTCAGTGCTTTCAATGTAGAACTACTAGATGCTGTATCGTTGGAAGAGTGAAGCCTGGATAGAGACTCGGGCCAAAAGGGAAGTCTTGGTCCGTAGCTGGCCTCTGATTGGCTGGAGGAAGAGCTGGAGATACTGCTGTGGTCATCCCCAGCAACAGATGTGCTACAGCTAAAAGTGGAGGCTAAAAAAGATGTTAAAAATGTATTACCAAAGATTTATTACCAAAGAAACAAGGACACATGAGTCACCAGTACAATAATACTGCTGTACAGTATACATAATCCTGGAGGACGAATATGCAAATCACGTCTGCAATTCGCTTCAGGTGCAAAATGCTACAACCTTTGCAAAGTCATTTTCAATTAACGACTCTAATCTGTTACGGATCAAGTCTCAGGCGAATTTTACTACACAGAGCATAATTCATAGAAGATTTGTGTCAGCAAGTTAAGCTACCAAGACTCCAAGATGTGGGACTACACTAACAAGCCAAAATAAACAGTACTGCCCCATCTAGTGTTCCAGCTGCCTTCTGCTGCAATGTTTTTCTGTTAAAAGTGCACTATGTAACCTTTCTGAAAATGGCTCCACCACCTGCTTGTCTCCTTGGAGATGCTAATTCTTGCCTAATTGTTAATTTTCCACAGTATGGCATTAAACTTATCTTCATCATTTATAAATCATGTAAATATAGGTGTTTTTAAAGCTGAAGAAACATTGAAAAAAACATGCCTTCCCCCAGATCTGGTGAGATTAATGCCATATTCCGTGGAACCTTCCAGACAGAGCAATCACATCTCTATGAATGCAAGCTGCTCCACAAAGGTTACACAGTGGTACCATTAAAAATTGGCTGTGTACTGTTGCGTGATATAATACAAAAGCAATGTTGTTTACCTGTGCTGCTGGCCAGGCTGCAGTTGGACAACCTGCTCAATCTCTTCTCCAGATCTGATGTTTCCTGGAGGATTCGTTTCTTCTGCCGAAACTGGATTAGCATCAGCTTTATTACAAAAAGAAGGAGCAAATGTTTTGTCTTCAGTATAGTTTCTACAATTACTTTTGCAACTTTTTACTGGCACAAGAGCATAGTTTGTCTTAATCGTAACCCTGCAAATCACATTTACTTTGGAAATATAGCCCCTCTATTGCAGTGAACAGATGCAGAATTTGTAAGGCAGCAGCATAAGTTAATCAGTGCTTTAGATGAAAAGTAATGGACCTTTAGAATATATGATTTGAAATAGTGTTTTATCATTTTATTTTTTTAAACTAAAATGTATCTTCATCATCAGTGTGACAGTTACACTGACAATTTAAAACTTTATCCACAAGGGGTCAGAGCAGACGTTATTTTCTTTCTCAACGCTGGCTGGACAGATGAAGAGGGTAGTATCAGGGAGGACATCTAACAAAGGCTACAGTTCACATATGTCCTGGTTTAGTCGGGGTTTAAGCCTGAGTTGGTCCTGGTGAAGGCTTGGTTTGGTCCCAGTTTAGTCCTAATTTTAATGTGAAGTGCATGTGTGAACAAAATCTTATTTCAAATTCCTCCTGGCAACTATAAGGCACGGAAATTTAGGTCTTGTCATCCAAAATGGAGGGGAAAATATGTGTATGAACTAACTTGCTTTATGGGAATTTACAACTTCAAAGTTATTAATGCAAGAATTTGAACAAAAAAAACAGCTCCAATTTTCACATTTTAGAGCAAACGAGTATTATTCTTAGCAGGAGGAGTGTGAGGGGAGGGCAGTGGGTCGGTGTGTGCAAGTGTCAACAACCTGAGCCAGAATCTGGGCACCAACTAATGCTAACACGTGGTGCCAACTTTCTTCACTACGCTATGTGAACTGTCAGCTAACGTTGCTACTTGGCGCTAATTATAGTAGCTTCACAGCAGCAGTGTGTCGAGGGGTGACAAAGGGCCCCACAGTCTCCAGTTTAGGCTCTAGGACAGTGTTTACATGGACACTAACACTGATTTTAGGAATTAAAAGTTCGTGTTGCCGTATGTGAAATTATTACACTATATACTTGCACCTTAGAGATAGACCGATGTCGAATTGGCCTTAAATCTTCAGCAGAGGCAGATATTTTTGTTTTAGCTGACCTGCTGCCAAAAAAATACACATAAAAGTTTAATATGAACACTTGGGTGAAAATATAACTGCAATGTTGTTAGAACTGTAACTGTTTTCTTGGTAAAAAAAAAAAAGGGGGTTGTGAATGAGTTTGTCGTAAATTTGAGTAAATTTAAAGTACAGGAATTGACCCAGATTGCTTTGGATTCTAAATAATCAGTATTGGCATCGCCCATGAAAAAACAAACAAACATATTGGTCAAATTCTATTGTACATTTGTATTTTTTCAAGTGCAGAAAATTAAATATGTTGACATTCAAAGTAATAGTACATATGTATCAGTTGTATGCAGCACTGAAATATGAACAAACTAATTTAAGAATCACATTTCATGTTTGTCCAGATCTGAACTATGGGTTAGTAGTTTTTATGCAGAATAAGAAGGCTAATTCTTATTCTGCATAATGTGTGTGTGGGGGACATGGTACTTCAAAAACTGCAAGAAAATTTCTGTTTTTGCAGTGCTAATTCAAATTTATATTTTTTTTTTCCCCAGAATTGATACATATTCAATTGAGTGTAGTTTTGAAGTTTTATTATCGATTAGTAGGCATGCATTATTGTTTGTATTTCTCTTTCCCCAATATTAGGCATTATGTGGGGAGCTGTCACTTCTTCCTGGTGATCTTCACTAGTTTGCCTCAGTTCACCTGTCCTGAGTCTTTCTGTCAACATGTTTATGCTTTTCAGATGCCAGTTAAATTAATTTTATGTTACAACAGTCACAAGTCCCAGACAAAGCCCTGACCCCACAGTCCAGCGCTGACCCCAGGGGACAAAGAGCACGAGCTGTTTCCGTGACACCAAACGTGTTTGGCTATAGAAACACGCCACCTCTAGCCTTTAAGTCATTCAGTCACGCAACACAGAGTTCTTGGGCATGTTTAAGTTAATTTTAGACAGAAATATATACTTTCAGTGGGTGTAAAGGTCAAAGGTTGTTGATTTTATGAGTGGTTGTGATTTTACCTGGATTGGCAGGACGTAAACATTGTGGGGTCCGATTCAGGCCGATGCCTCTCACGATACAGTCGACCAGGAGACTGATCTGCTCCCCTTCTGAGCATGACAGGTAAAACACTCCGGCCCCTAGGGGCAAACGAATGAAATATTTAACAATAATTCAAGTGCCATTTTCTAATATTGACTGATTTAATCTTAAACATTTTCCAAATATTTCATTTGAAGTATATATTATATATATATATTATATATATATATATATATATATATATATATATATATATATATATATATATATATATATATATATGGCACTTTTGCTTTTTCACACACCAGCATTCTTTTATTCAGCACCTGTATCACTGCAAACATACAGTTTTTTTTTACCAGAAAAGGATAAAAGGTACATTGCCCCACCCTACGTGAATGCAAGATTAAAGCTTGAAGTTGAAGTTTGTAATAGGTTTGAAAATGAAAAACATTCGTCTGAATAGTATTTTGAGGTCAAATGAGGCGTGGTTCACAAGGCTGTAAAAACTGCTTTTGAGTGAAGAGTTAGCATTTCTGTATTGAGGTTACAAGCATTCAGAGTATTCTCTGCTCACATCACAGAAAGCCATGATCATTGAGATACATCAAACCTGCACATATTGAAAAGATAACTGTTTAAATATTAATGAAGTAACTATGTATATTTACATGTCACTGAGATAAGAGTGATTGCAGTACACAAGTACACATGTCCTTGTTCCAATCCATGATCAACAGGTTCAGTCAGGAACAGAGATGGGCCACTGAATTATCAAAATATTATACATGTTAATGTTTATTATATTAATTTGCATATTGGGTATATTGTTTATAAGTAAAAATTAAATAAATCTATAATCTGCAAATAAGAGATATCTTTAGGGTAATTTTACAGTTCTTTCACACTTGTCTGGTAGTTACATTTAAATACACATTTCTGTTTGTCTGAATGGATACTGCAAAAATATGAAAATATAATTTTTTTTACTGGATGCTGCAAAAAATATCGAGTCCCCATCCCAACTCAGCAAAAGCATCTGGTGTAAAATCCTATACCAAATCCTAAAAACATCTTATAATCATTGCTGTGAAGATGGACAAATTACACTAGAAAAGTACACCACACTAGACTAACACTGCAAATAAAACAATAAATGCAGATACCAGAGCTAGTATGAAACTATATATACTCATTTGATCAGGTACACATACTGGAAAAAATAGGAAATAGGACAAAAAAATAGTGTCCTCAAATAGGACAAAATTGGACTTTTCCTGAATAGTTTTAGGATCAACCAGTATATCAGAGTGTTTTTATTTATCATTGTGCTGTGCAATCAGTATTGAGCACAGACCCTTTTCTTTAGTATCAAAATGGAGGTTCACATTTTACTATCATGACACTCGCAGATACAGTATCATGTTGTGTGCTAGTTGACCTCATTACACTTTTACACTAATACTAATTTTAGTCACAACTAATCACCCTTGAGCCAAATGTTGGCTACTGTCTTGGTGAAACTTCATCCTTATTTGGCAAAGATTTGTGAATTCCAATAGTGAACAAATTTGATCCAAAAGACTCTGGTCAGGTTTACTACAGCTGGCACAAACTGATATTCAGCTAACTTAAAAAACATCAAGAGAATATTTCCTTTTTACAGCACATGGAAAGTTGCTGACGTATTCAAAATAGCATTTCGGGAGATCAGAGGAGTTGACAGCCATCCAAACAGTCCAGTGGATCCTTATTACAGTGCTGCACGTGTCCCTCTGTGTGGGGGCCTAATAATCCTCCAAATATCTGACCCACTACGACACAGGCCTTGATCCAAACAGAATGTGACCCCATTTTTTAAACTGAATGAAAGTGAACACACTGACTTTGTTTTGACATTCACAGTTGCGTATTGTTATTTTTCAAGGTTTTCTGGAAAATAGAAAAATAATTGCCTTTACTGAGAAACTGACTTAGGTAGTTTATGTTTATTTGGTTGTAAAAAAAATCTTTCTGATTGGCCAAGGACGCAGCCAGTGCACAGATGCTGCACAGTCTGGAAAGTAGATTGAGGCTGATAGGTTTTTAAAAATCTCCCATGAACAAATAAGTGGCTATAGGATGTGGTCATGGAGCTTATGTCAAAATTAACTGTATGGATAGCATTAAAGGATTTGTAGGGTCACTTTGGATTAAGCTTGTTGTTACCATATCATCCAGTTGTCCACAGTGAAAGTGTACCACTCCAAAATGTATATTGTGCATAATGATGGGGTCACATATGGTGTGCTCTCTGTATCAGTCCCAGACCCACATAAATGGAGTAGTTTGCACTGACAAAACCTGAACCAAATCATTGGAACAGATGATTTTCTTTGGTGACCTCTCAAGAGAATATTCATGTTATGTTGTGAATAGTAATGTACTGCTTACAGAATGTCAGCCTGGGTAAATGAATCTGAATGTTCCACTTGTGTAAGAAGTGGAATGTGTTCCCATATGCTCAAAATACAAACAAACATGTACAAACGTAAACCTACACTCAAGGTTCAGTCATGCAAGAAATGCAAGAAGACATCTTATTTGTGCAACTCCTCCCTCTAATGGAAGCTCCCTCAGTTGAGAGGATCGGCTGAATGCCGAGAATCATTTTCATTACACAGCCATGAAGAAGGGTTTCTTTTTACTGATCTCAAAATACAATAAAGGAAATAGGCCCCTGGAGGACCATTGAATTGAACAAACAAAAGCACATATCACAAGTGTGTGTCCCCTTAAAATTATATGTTCAGTATAGTTAACTGAATGATTGGAGCAGATGTTTCAGATTTATATTTGCAGTTTGGGATGTGGACCTCTCTTCCTCACTCACTATAGTAAACTGGACATAACCTGGACCGGCTGTACTGACAAAGGCCATGTGATGGGCTAAGTGAGCACTGAGGTTGAGGTATTAATAGTTGCTCATGAGAACAGTGAAATCAGAGCCTGAGGAGCTCCGTTTCTCCAGAGGGGCCTGAGGGCTGCGGGCTGCACACACATCCTCAAATACATCACTATATGTCGAACCAATAGGAAGGGAAAGTATTGTAGTAACATAAACAAGGGTAAATGAAAAGTGTCCATGACATCACTAAACAATACGGGGCAACTTTAGCTCAGTAGGTAGAGTGGGTCCAAAGGTCGGAGGTTCAAATCCTGCTCTCAACATAAAACATCATTGATAGAGTGGTTTAATCAAGTGTCCCACAGGTTGGTGGTGCAATTCTAGCTCCCACAGATGAATGCTGTTGTTGTGTCCTTGGGGAAAACACCTAACCCCCCTCGCCCCCAGTGTCTGCGTACATTGGTGTATAAATGTGTGCGTGTGAATGGGTGAGGGGTTCTTTGATGTAAAGCGCTTTGAATGCCCTGAAGGTGGAAAAGAACTATATATTTAAAAAATCATACAGCGGAAAGGAGCATACAATATACACAATATATGTGACATGATGTTTTTTTTCTAATGGGATATGTTTTTTTTTTCCTTAAAAGGATGGTAGTAGAAAGACAGGGCATGTTGTCATCTGTTTAATGCAGAGAGCAGCTGTGATGAACAATAACATAAAGACATTATTAACTTATATGTATATATGTTAAGTTATATGAATATACAGTAATAAGCTAATGCACATACACACTGTACTACAATAACGCAGAGGTCAGGAGGTTCAAAACAGTATCTTATATCTAACTGCATGTGTTGTCTACACACCCATCACCAGACTGCCTGCCATTCTTTACATAGAAAGCAACTTCAACTAGACTCTAACAAAAATGCATTAGGGTCATTTATAGACAGTAATCCAACAGCTGTGTTATAATGCTTTGATACATAATCTACCAGCGGAGCACCAACTCATAAAATCTATTAAAATGCTATAATGTTCAATGGAGACTTATACGGCCACTTTGGGCACTCAACAGGTAAAATAAAATCTGAATGCATAAAGTTAAAACAGCTGCTCATCTTAATGCTCTGAATGGGTGGATGCTACGAGGGTGGTGTTAAAGGCTAATGGGTTTATTAAATTAAATTGTTATATTTAGTGACTTTAACCAATATTTCCTAATGATCAGTGTAGTAGGTACTGTTACTCACAGTAGCCACAGCGAGTCCCCCCCTCAAACACAAATCCATTAGGTACAGCGCCATATCGTCTGAGGGCGGAGAGTTTCCAGTGTCCTGTGACCACGGGGGGTAGACCTGAAGTGAGGACCAGCAGGCTGTTGCACAGGTGAAGCGAGGCGGGCCCAGTCTCCAGTTTAGACCCTGGTTCCACACTCACACTAAACCTGTGGACTAGAGAGAAGGAGGGCAAGTTTATGCAACAATATGCAAGAGTAAATAGTAAATAGTAGTGTGTTTCATTTTACATAACATGCTATACATACCACACTTTTTTCTCCAACTTGGGGAATAATCATAAACTCTTTTGCTTTTTTAAAGAAGTAAAAAGTTTTAGCTATTACTTACCCCATAATAATTAAATGGAAGATTTGTGCTATATTTGTCCCTATAGAAAAATATGTCTCTGCATTTGACCCATTTGACCCCATTTTTCAGCCTTGACATTTTATGGAGTAACGTGTTAAGAAATTGTAATGTTTATTTTTTTTGGGGAGATAGAACATTATTTTTTTTAATTATTTTATATATGCCAAATACATAAGAGAGATAATGCCAGTTACTTGGTATTTGAGAAGTAATACGGATGTCTCCCTTTTACCTTTAGTTCAGTAATGTTATTTTTATGCCACAGTATATTCACGTGAACACAATATTTAGCTACGTCCACTGAGCGTAATTAATATCCAGATCATAAATCACACATAAATAAAGTGACAGGGTGTGTGTAACATTTGGTCCATGTGAAAGTCACATAGGGACAGTTGGTGACGCTGATGAAGCGTTTCTGAGCTGGAGCGGCTGCACTTTGTCATCTGTCACTCTGGCACATGCAGCAGCTGTGCATAATAGACATGGGACATACAGGACCAGGACTCTACTGTACATGTGTTTGTATGTGGTGTATGGCTTGGTTTCTATAGGCCAGTTATATTTTATACAGATAGATTTTTTCTTCAGAATTGGAAAACCTTTTTGACAGTGTTCACTCCTGCGTGCCTTGTGTCTCCATGATAACTGCTGAACATTCCACCATACAGATACATGTACAACACCCCCAGTGTGATGTCACTACAAAGTATCAATAGGGAAATTATTTCTTGTCCGACACCTGAGAGTATCACATTCTTGAATCTAAAAACCACCAATTATAGCTGTGCGCTATCCCATTACCAAGAGTGGTATCTTAATTTTCTTTTATACAATTTTAAAGGTGGAGGGTCTAAGATGGCTTGTCTCCATGGAGATGTTGTTGCATTTTCTTCTGAAATGTTCCACAGTATGACAATAAACAAATCTATCTAAAGAGATACAAGCAGGTGATGCCATTCTGTGTTCTAGGAAAAACAAAAACCCTCTCCATTGTTGCGGACCCGCAACCAGAAAAGTTACACAGTGCACCTTTAAGAAAACCCCCAAATAGAGTCATTTGGGTGTAAGTAAAGAAAACATAATAATATTGAAGCATCGTGTTGTAATATTTGAGTCCATTTTGTATTTTTTTAAAGGCACACTATGTAATGCCACCTGCAGATGTTACTGCTTTGCCTAGATTAGACAGGTCTATCTCCATGGAGACAAGCGGGTGATACCTTGATGCCCTGTAAGTGAACAAATATGGCAAACAGTATAAAGTTTAATGCCATATTGTGAAAAAAACAAAACATCTCTTTGGCGACAAGCAGATATCAGGCCCCTAGCAGAAAGTTACAAACTCAAGGTTTCCAAGCACAAAAAAATCACTCCAAGCATAAAAAACATCTGAAACAAGTTCATAATCTTTCACGCAAATTTTAGGTTTTAATCTTAGAAACTACTATTTGTATTTACCCAGGTAAGTCATTAAGAAAAACATTTACAATGCCATCACATTATAATATAGTGTGGATGCAGTGAACTTTCCAATGTTGAGATGAAATTGAAGTGTAATAGTATAATCAGACCTTCTCCGAGGTGGAAGCGTATGCGAGTGTCCCAGGCCAGCAGCGCTTCTCTCTGCTGCTGAAGCCCAGGACCAGAGTGTGGGACAGGCACAGGACTGACAAACTGTAGGACACACCATCATCAAACCCAGGGCCTGGCTCCACTCCACAGATGCCCTGAGGAAACACAAGACACTGCCATGGTGACAAATGCCACAGTGAAGAGTAGATCAAGTAGTGATGGGCATCCGGTCATCCGAAATAACAAGGACACAAGTGAAGTGATGATGATTATGAAGTATGTATCCAAGGAAAGCTTACAATGAGCTCCATCCACTCCACACAACACTACAGAAAGATTTAGTGTTCCCTGAGGAGTGAGGACAGAACCATGAAATGCTGTGGATTATAGCATTCCACCAATCAACAGGGGAGGCACCACTGTTCTTCACCAGTGGACTAAGTGTAAGCCCGATTGCATTTGTATCCGTCTAGCCGAAGTAACTTATATAAAAATGAAAAAACAGGCATTTGTGTTGTCGTTAGGGGTGGAACAAAACACAAGCACAAAAAACACAAATCAGATGAGACAGGATATAGTCCATGGGAGGGAGACTGGATTTTGACATTATTAATAATAAATTCATAAATATTGTCATCATATATTTTCTTTTATTGAGTATTTTTATACACCACCATACACATTTTTTATACCCGACCATACTAATTATTATTAATAATAATTTGTATAATTATTATTTCAGAAGTTTAATGTAATGTAACCTATAATGGTGACAGATTGGTGGCAAATTTGTTGATTTGTTGATAGGCCTGTCATGACAAATACTTATCGTTTAATACAAGAAAGCTGGAACAATACTTTTTAGGGCCAACATTTCTTGTGTGTACATTTTCAATGCACCACTGGGACATTTTTGGTTATTTTTTGGCTATGCAATAATATTTTACCCATAAAAGTTTGATATAATAACTTCTATGACTAAATTACAAATGCAAAATTAAGTACTTAAGTGTTTCATTTGGCTGTTTATTTATGCAATTTGTGATTTTTTTTAACAATATTGCAGATTTAGGATAATTTTTGTGGTTTAAATCTTGGGTAATTGTGTTAGTGGCATACATTTGTGTCAATATTATCATCTATTTTATTTCAGCAATATATCGCACTTCAAAATCTGTTACATACAACAATACAACATACCTCTAGTGTTAAACTCTCCTTGTGACCAATCCCCTTGTTGCCTTTCTTCTTCTTCTCCTTTTTGTATGCCAACAGGAACAGACAATCTGCAGCAGAGACACACAGCACAGACACAACAAGCTCAGGCTTAAAAGTCAATTACAGTGATTATTAATAGAACGCAAACTAACTGTACTGTTGTAATCCTGACTGCGTGCCTACGAGCGTTATCACACAGCTGTCAAAACAAACTCTAAAACAATGAGTTGATCCACTGCAGCAGCTGATAAGCAAAATCCAATCGTAACAAAAGACAGGTGATCAATTAGAGCCACAGCAAGTGTCTCTAAGTTTGAACACATCTTCACTGGAACAACACTGAAACACAATCGTTTACATTAAGATGACTTCTCTGCACTTTTATCTGAAACTTATGCTTTACATTTTTCTAATCTAGCATTTTAAGTTAATTGAGCAATGCTGGAAGAACAACGTTGAGGTTAGAGCTGCCATTCCTGTATGGAGAAAGACCTAAATGCTTGTCACTTGTCAGTTGCAAATAGGTGAGACCAGTAACATGCTTATTGTCTATTCACTGGTCTCACCTTTTACAAAGAAGATATTCAGGGATAACCTACCTAATAACAGCCTAGTAAAGTAAGTTTTCATCTCCATTATCACAGTAAATTCTCAGTCCTGATGAAGTGAGTGATTAAGTCAAAATGGGTATGTGCGCATGACCCATAAGGCTTTTAAAAAAAAAATCCTAAACTTTAAAAAGATGCTGTTGTTTAGAGACAAACTTACTTTTTCGGCACTGTCACTTGTTGGACAGTGTTCAAATAATTAAAACCTGTCACTGAGCTGGCAACAAAATCCTGTGGGAATTAATATCCTGACTGTGGTTCAAGGAGACGCGCGAGATTTTGCTAAACCAGTCCAATCAATCACTACTGCAAAACATCGCGAGGAGTGAACATGGTACAGACTTAAGTTTCACAAGTTTGAAAACTGCTGATTCACATTTGGCAACACAGAAGGTCAGTTAAGTATCCCTTTAATATTAGTGACACTGAAACTCCTGAAACTTATTCCAGACTAACTTTGTATTGAAAAATAAAATAGGCCAGTGCTGTCTGTCAAAGGACGGTACTTACCTGCAACTGGAGAGGGCTTTCGGAGCACAACCCAACGCGTCTTCCACTGTGAAAAAATAGAAGAAAGAGTAAACATGCAGGTCTGAATTGCAGAATAAACTCGTGGGTATGTATAAAACGGATAAACCCATGAACAAACCTTTTTTCCATCTCTAAACTTTACTTGTCCCTCCGCGACAACTGTATCCGTCATCTTCAGTCATGGTTCCGAGCAGCTGAGGGCACTGTCCCCTGAGCCGGACCCAAACCACAGACAGCGGGGAGAGGGAGGGGCGAGGGCCACGGTTCAAAATAGCCTCTTACTGCCCCCCCGGCCCCACCGCCAGACTGCACTCTCTCCAGCCCCCTATCCAGCCCCCCATCGTTACCAAGTTAGTGCAGTTGTCATCGTGCGTCAAGTGCGTATTGTTTACAATGTGGCCAAAGTCAATTAAACAGCCCATGGATTCTTCCCGCTGCTGGTGCGGCTAAGACTTGAAATTGGCACTAATCTGGTGTTAAACTGGCCTGGTTTATGTGGCTTTAGGCTAATAAGACAGGTCTCAAGTCTGATTGTAGAAAGCCCCTTTAATCTGTTGACGTTTGCGCAAAAATAATCACTTCAGATGGACAAAATTAGCAAATAATCTATTGTACAGTTACATAATTAGGTTTTGAACTTGCCGCCTTATGTAAAAGATTTAGATCTATTTCTACCTGTTTAAACTGGTGACTAAAATAAATGGGATCTTAAATTTGAATTCACTGAGTTTGAATAGGCAAGCTACACTGATGGATGCCAACAATGTGAGGTACACAAAAACACTTTTTATTAGACTCTGTATGTTAAAAACTTTACATGTTGTATTACCATGTGTTTAGATATTTGTGCCTTGAAGCTTTTTAGTGACTTTAATACTGCATTCATTGTCCCAGGGTACATCTTACACTTTTACACCGATTGGCCTGTATTGCATGTGTAACTATGCCACACACTTGAGTAGTATCTTTGAGCTGTCTTCCTAATAGCATCCTCTGAGGGTGCAAAGTGGAGCAGCTGCAGCAGTGAAAGACACATATCCTTAACTTTAAACAAACGTGGCTTTGAGTGTGGCCCGGTCTACATGCCCTTTGACCTCTTTGGTGTCTGGATGTCTCTTGGCTTGGACCATGGAGGGCATGTCTGAAGTCTGGTACACCGCTGACCTCATCCTGCTTCCACGCCCCCTTAGCTCCATGGCCACACCCTCCCACTTCCTATCCAGCTCGGAATCCCGCTGGTAGCACCGTAGGTCCCGGGACCCCCTTCGTGTTGGCTTGAGATTGTCTTCAGGGTCAGACGAGTTCCCTATCCTGTCCAAATCCAAGGCCCTTTTTGAGGCGTGCGATCTAGATGAAGGGGACTTGGACTTGCGGCGGGAGCGGACAGGTGCACGGGAGGGAGAGGGTGGAGCGGGTTTGTAGGATGCAGCTCTTCGGTCAGGAACCTTATAATCTCCACTGTCGCGGCTGCTTCCTTTCCAGTGGTTTCTGTCTTTGCCTAAATGAAAAAGTCTTGCTTATAAATTGATCTAACAAACCAGAGGAAAGTGGCACAGCAGTCAGTGGCACCTCAAACATGCAAAACAAAACAAAACAGTAGGGCTCCAACATATTTAGAAAAAAAACAACACTTTCAATATTGTAATAACTCTATACGTGATTAATTTTAAATGTTATGTCTCAGGCAGCACATTTTTAATAAATTATGATAAAACTAGTGCTTCAAATGCTACATCAGCCAAAATAATTTGATAACATAATGTTTCAATGACTGCTGACACATAAAGACACTTCTGAATACTTTTCATCTGTAGAAGCATTGATTTCTTATTAAAACACGCGTTTTATCGTGTTTGATCTGTCCACGTGACAGCTGGAGCCTGCTCAGCGTCACTTATTAGGGCTTGATGGCGAACCAACCGGACATAGTGGTGGTGGATAAACAAGAGCAAAGCTGTTGTGGTGGACATTGCAGTACCAAGTTATGGGAACATCAGGAAAAAGGAACATAAGAAACTAGAGAAATACCAGGGGCTCAAAGAAGAGCTGGAGACGGCCTGGAAGGTGAAGGCATCAGTGGTGCCCGGGATCATCGGAGCACTCGGGGCAGTGACCCCCAAACTGGAGGAGTGGCTACAGCAGATCCCAGGAAAAACATCAGACATCTCAGTCAAGAAAAGTGCAGTACTAGGAACAGCAAAGATACTGCGCAGAACCCTCAAGCTCCCAGGCCTCTGGTAGAGGTCCCGAGCGTGGAAAAAGAGGGGATAAGACCACAAATTCAGATTGTGCAACATCTTGTTCTGCTGCCCCTGCACTTGTGCTGTTGCAATAATACAAACTTTTCACTGTGAGACAAATACAGTTAGATGATGTGTGCCTCCTGAACCCTCCCTCATGTTTCACCGTTATTTTCTTCACTTGCTTCCTTTGAGTTTTTGGGACACCACTTAATATGGCTAATTTCATTAACGGCTAAAAACTGGAGGATCAATGAGAGGAATCAAGGAGAAGGAAGAAGTGAAAAAGAGTTGAGATTTAAGACGCTGGCCGGCTCTTGTAGCACGAGACTGTGCTGTAGTATCTGCCTCCCTGAGCCTCGCGCAGAGGCATGTGACCCATTCATGCAGGCTGCTGCCATCTACTGGCCATGAGAAATATGTCAGAAAAGTACACGTTTCAGTTTTGAATTTTCCTTTCAAAGACATTATTTAAGCTAATAAATTATCATTTTCGCACCATTTATTTTAAAACAGTCAAGATATTCTCACTATTGTGTTACCTGTAACTGTACTGTATTTATTATGAAACTCTGTATTTTGATACTTGCTAAGTGCCTTATAAATGCAAACACATTTTGTATCAAAATGTTATCTACGTTGATGCTAAGTATTTGTTTGAACGCATAAGAATGTTCCTCATCAGCTCTCCCTTTGATACTTCCTCTCTTCATTTCACCACCAGCAGATGGTGCCATTTGAAATAAAAGTATCTAATTGGACTGGAGCTCAAGGGAGCAATTACTGTTTGGCTCGAATGTGGATAGACTCTGAGAAAAGGTCTATAGAACTTCATTTTATAGCTTATAATAGGTGGGTTTGCCTGGACTGATTGAAAAAGGTTAGGGTTTAATATAGTATTAATATACTTTTTGTGTAGAGCACCAAGACCTCTTTAAGACTTTATCTTTATTAGTTGGCTTGTGTTGGCACTGTCTTGCTGACTGTTTTGGCACAAGCTTGTTCTGATTTTCTGATCTGGCTTTCAGACAGTCACTCTGGCTGTGATTTGTCTCTTAAGTCTATAATCTTCTGAAATAACAATATTTCCACACTCAAAGTTTCAGCAAAGTGATAGAGGACACATCTGTCAAAGCGTCCCTGCATTTCCCAATAGAATTACTGTGTTGATGGGAAGAAGCGTGTTTTGTTTGAGCAGTTTTAAAGGGACCAGCATGACAAAGCTTGTCTAACAAGGCATGGAGCTGAGGGGAACCCATGCATAACTAATGCCCCAGGACCCCAAAAGCTTTTGTACCCTCAAACAAAAGTGCTGTCCTGCTGTATCTAGGGACACAAACAGGGAAAGATGGAGATAGCAATGCAGTAACGTCAGATTATCCCAGGATGCACTTGTTTTTTATTCTATCTTGATGACTGCAGAATATTAATCTGCACGGATAGTCATATTTTCTGCCTGTTAGCAGAGAAGCGCTGCAGGCCACAGTGAGGCATGTAAACACATGACAAACAGCCAGAGAATAGAACAAATCAGAGATTGTTTTTGTCTAAGAAAAGAAACGGAGGCCGCTCACATGAGGCTCCATGGAGAGTTCAACCTCTAACAACCATTTATTAGATCTATTTACAAACAGTACAGGAAACTCAACAGAGGAGAGGAGGCATTTTCTATTGAAATACAGCTCAATGCAGTTCAACAATAACTACTCTTGTATGGTTGACTATATACAAATTAATACTTTTATTTAACAGAAAGTAAAAGGTATAAATTACCACTTTACTGAAAATATAGAACATGATATAAAAGATAAGATAAACCTTTACAAAGTGATGCAAGTCCCCTTTTCCAGCTAAGAGTGTTATCGGATCGAGTGAATGTATTGCATGATGTAGTGCAATAAAAATACCTATGAAACTAAATAGACTGATTTAAACATTCGCATTGGAGTGGCAAGTATGAGTCATAGTTCGTAAATGCAGTGTACATTTAGTGCTGACACAGGAGGTGATTGGACAGAAGATGCTCTGTGCTCTAATCTAGGTCCAAGGTGGCATGTGCACTGGGGCTGCAATTATTATTGTTTTTATTGACTAGCCAAAAGATGATTTCAATTGGAGATGTTTTAATACACCTTTACCAGTTTAAATGAATTTGCCAACAGAGGATGTCTTGATTAAAATTATAGATAAAAAAAATATGTTTCATCGGATGTACTAAATTCTGTTCAATAACGAAGCAATCTTTGAGATAAAATTCATTTTTCATGCAGCTGCACAGTGATCCGATAGGTTGTTGCAGCCCTAATGTACAAATATGCACTAAAAAGAGTACATGGGTCTATAATGTTTGCGTTTCTATGACTTTGAATACGTTTTTATTGTAAGGAAACATTCCTACTAACATAGCCACTCACTAACAATAATAATAAACTCTAAGATTAAATACAAAAAACGTGTTGGACCAATAAAATGTAATATTTCACTCGTAGCTGACTAAAGTGCATTGTGAAAGATGTCCTCTGGTGAAGGGCGGTTGGCACAAACTCATCCTTGAGGTCTATATTATCATAAAGAAATCCACAGCTCAGAAGTTCACACAGATGCACACCACACAGTAAAGTTCAGCCCAATGCATCCACTTGAAACTTGATTATTTTCACTGTTTTACAATAGAAAAACTTCCTTTACTCCTGTATTTAATTACAGTAGTTTTATAGTACATTTGTTTGCAGAAATATGTGCACAAATGAATTTGGTGATCAGACTGGTCAATAAAGGTTTTAAGCTCAGGATGCATACTGGGCAGTTCAGACCTTTTTAAAGATCTGATTTGAAAGTGACATCTCAAAAAGACTTTAGGAGGCCAGAGTCAGGAGGAGAACACAGAGGTGAAGAGCACTTCACAGGGTCACACAGCTGAGGTACCTGAGCTAGGCCTAGTGTCCCCTGTGCTGGTGTGGAGGGCGCGAGGGGGGTTTGCACTGTAGGGCAGAGGGAGTGACATAGTTGAGGCTAGGGCTGTTTATGTCTCCTTCTCCCACTAAAGTCAGGTCAGACAGGGTGTGTCCTCCTCCAGCATCTGCACAGATTCCCCCCTGTGAGAGTCCATCAGCAGAGCCGAGTGCCTCTGATTGCCCTGGGGCGGGCGGATGGGCGAGATGTTGCCGGGGAAACAGGGGAGGAGCTCTGCCTCTCCTCCCTCCCCCACTGTCGTTGCCCAGTGCAGAGTCCAGGCTCTGGGACTGATGGCTTGCATTGAGCAAGTGCGTTCCCCCTCCGCCTTTGTCGCTGCCATTGGCCTTATTGCCCCGGCGGCCACTGCTGGGGAAGCTGCCGTTGTTGGGGTGATGGGAGTTTAGGGGTGGAGCTACTGGGCTCCGTTGGCGACAGGCGCAGGAAGTCAGGGAGCTGCAAGTCGTTCTTATTTAGCAGGCCTCGCTGGTCGTCTGCTCGGTTACTCTGAGCTTTGGATATGAGGTCGAAGAACTCTGGAGATGCACATGCACCAAAAAAAAACAGCGTGCACACACAACATTTGGGTTAAATACTTCAAATAACATGTAACATTAAGGAGTCACTATTTGAAAAAAAAACATGCAGAGAAAGTTAGTCAAGGCAAAGCTACATTCACTGTGAGTGTGCTACACGTAGCTAGCTTTGAAAGCAATTGCAGTAGAGAGGTAAAGGTTAGTGAGGTACAGCGACACGGCTACAGAAACTACACATCACAAAAGAATAGAGCTTGTTCAGTGGTTACCTTCAGCTTCATCTATATTAATCTTTTTCTGCTTTCTTTTCTCCGGAGCCTTAAGGAGAGAGACAGAGTGGTTGGGTAAAGGCTGGCTGCTTGTATCAGAGCTTGGCCGAGGTTTGCCGTTCTCCCCATGGGAATGGGCTGAACCGGCTTTCCCTGAAGGCCTGTCCTCCTCCTGAGGGCCACAAGGAGAGCGAAGGGGGCATTAGAGCCCTGGAAGTCACCGAGTTTCAAGTACGGCAAATGTGATGACAACATGGCCACAGCACATATGAGGCTTTGTTTTAAAACATATTCAAAACATAGTGGTATGACTTCAAAGATAGTGAGGATGTTAAGTTGAGACAAATGTCCAATCAACAACACACACTACACCACTAACAGATTAGACCAACTACCAGCTAGAACCAGTCATACTGGAGGATCACACTACTAAAGTACAATCTATAAACTACTGACTAACTCCTAACACCAGGTTCAGTTCATGTTGAGTTTAGAGGAGAATTTGTGATGAAAGATCAGGAGAACAAACGCAATCGGCCAATAGTGAGACAGACATAGAGTCATGTGGCATCACATACAGTGCACATACTGTTACAAACAGTTGCAGCATAACAGACGTTACACCTGAACAGGTTTAACATAAACATAAACGTGGTGGGCTGAGGACAGCGGGAAAGACACTTAGTGGCGTGGCATCGTAAACAGGAAGTGGAGACATTTGTTGTTATGGAACATTCCAGTGCAAGACAATAACAAAAACAGAGCTGGAGGAGGTCTTACTGTTGTTGATTGATTTCTGCTCGTTGAGGCAGAGGCATGGCTCTTAGAGGCCCCGACTTTTCTGCTTATCTGTAGAAAACATACAAGTGAAGAGAATGGACAAATGCAAAAATCCATTGCAGTTCTTTGATCAATATGGTCATTATGTGTATTACCTTTCCCAGGAAATTGATCAGCTACATCTAATACCACCCGTAGTCCATCCAGGTTGGATATAGGAAGACCTAAATCTAACGGCTCTGACTCCCCACTCTGTATCACAGACAGGAACAGGTAAAATGAGGACTTTTCACAAAAATACTGTTTGTACACATTAATGTGGAGATCCATACATACAATATGTGCAACTAAGTCTGAAAGGTGCAGGCCATATTTGGCTACCACAGGCCGGAGGACCTCAGTCACTGGTTTGGTGGGCTTTGCCTTTAATCCCACTGAACGGTTAATGGGGACTAAATCAAGTCTGTTGTTAAAGAGCAAAACAATGTAAATTTGTAGCACAATATCAATTGTTTTTAATAGTTCAGTTCAACAGTCAGTCTGACATTACCTAAAAAGAGTGCGTTTTTCTAAGCGGAGGTCTCGAGAGCACAGGGTCATACAGTCTTGATCCAAAACCAATGGCTGCAAGGAGACAAATACAAGTTCAAGTAGTCTACAAATAACTACAGTTGGCTGTATGCGTTTGAATTTAACTGTAATTTAATTAACTTTTCACCATATGCATTTTTACATAAGGGGTGCTTTTATGTACCTTTTCTCCTCCCACCAGAAAGAGGTCTATAGCTGCCAGGTTGATGCAAAGCTTCTCACAGAGTCCCAGCATCAGATCTCTGATGGACACTCCAGACCTCAGGGGGCACACAGAGCAACACGAACCGTCAGGCAGACTTATATTACACTGCCTCAAGGGGGCACTGCTGCTGCCCTCGCTCTGCACCACGAGACACATCCACCTAACCACCACCACAACAGAGAAGCCAACAAGTAGAGCTTTTAGAACATGCTGTATCAATTACTATTGCAATTTCAGTCAATTATATTACATACTGCTAAGATATGTTTTTTGAATTGTTTTGGCCAAACCTCATTTTTTCCTGATCCAGATGTCCCAAGCTCTAAACTTGTTCCTGATGAAAGAGAGCCCTGAGATTCTCGACGTCCATTGCTTCCAGAATAATCTGAAAGAGTAAAGTCAGTCGGCTGCGCACATGACATAGTAGCAGTTATGTTTATGGCTATTAGACTCACTGTAGTTGAAATCGGCCAGCTCACGTTTCTTTGGGCCTTTTCCAAAGCTCCTGTTGCGTGACCAGGAGAAGAACATGCCTTTCTTCCTGTCTGCTCCATCATCACGACTGTCCTCGTTCAGAGAGCGGCCTGACTTGCTCTTTTATCCTCCTGTAATACCAGCTGACCAAATTAGGATGTGCAAACCCAGATGCACACACACTAACAAACTGTGTTGCTAACTTGGTTACAGCTCAAACAGAAGCATATTATATTCAGTTATATAACCATAAAATGTAATTTACTGAATCTAACCAACATGCTCAGATTCCACAGAGGGAAAAAAAGTACCTTCTTGGGAGTGGAGAGATTGGAGCGGTCCGATCCTGTGGTGCTGTGCTTTGACGTCGGGCTGCTGGGGGATGTGATAGGGGTCTGGTAGGGGTCTGCCCTCCACCTCCGCCAGCATACACTCTTGATAGAGCAAGGACTTAAGGAACCGGGGTGTAGCTGTCAAACTTCATTAGATTAAATATCTAAAGGGGAGAAAACAAATTATATCAAAAAAATATGTCTGTGGCAGAAAAATACATACATTATTGATTTTAAAAGCACTTTGTAGGAGCCATATGTGTTGCCATGGTAATGCGTAAGGGGCGGGGTTCACATGGGCAAGGGTGACGCACGGGGAGGTATAAAGGCACCAGGTTTCCTGCTTGTCTACAGGTGAAGAGGGAGAGACGCCGGGTAGCCGTATTTTCGTTGACCGTTTTATTTTACGCCTTATTTTCACTGCATTTATTTTACTTGTTACCTACAACCTACTATCTTTGTATGAGTAACCTGTTTAACTTCCATTTCAATCACCTTATTAAAACCACCAAAACGCCACACCACGAGTCATTCCTTTCATTCAAACAGCAGCGCGTCAGGACGAGGTACTGGACTCCTCTCGAAGCGAACACAGGCTTATGGTCGCTACACACTTAAAGTAAAGACCATGTGTAGTTTTGACCTAAGACATGAATGAGTGTTTTGTGAGCACAAGTCACATGTGAATATGTTAATATGAGACATACCAAGCCTTGTGGATATCCTTGAGCCTTGTGACACTTATCAGAGTTTAAACATCTGAGCTCAGCAGACAAATCAATAGCCCTTTTAAAAACTTTCCCTCTTTGCAACAGACTAATCTACTCACTTCCATGAAGCTAGACAGCTTGACAGCAGGCTGACCTGTGAGTGCTAAATCTTATTATAATTTAATGGTAGTGCTTTTGATGCACTTTTATGTGCCCTAATAGTTTCCTGCTGGAAACTGTTCCTCACATGAGAGCTTGTCTTGCACATCCTCTGTTTATAGTTGTTGTTTGACAAAGGCTACAGATGATAGATGTATAATATGTAGAAGACCTGCAGTTGTTGCTCCTTGAACATATCGGGGCGCGGGGCGTTGAGAATATCATCGGCAAGCTGAGCCTGACTGTCTATGTTCACCGGAGTCGTGGCTTTACTTGACAGGAAGCTGTTGTAGATCTCCCGTGCACGCTGAGACAGCTGTAAGAAACACAGGGCTTGTGTTTGACCAAACAAGTGTTATGGGCCAAACTAAGAGGAACAGCTTGTTTATAGTCTTACCTGCTTCTTGTCATTCTCAGGGACATGATGACTGAAGAACTCACAGGCCTGCCAGAACAAGATGTTCTCCTCACTAAACTCCTTCTTGAGGAACTCCTGCAATCCGTGAGAGATGAAGGTAAGACAAATAAACAGAGCTGATGTGCTGTATGACAGGTGTTGTACAATGGCAGTACCGAAAAGTATCGCACTCCCACGGGGTCCTGCAGCAGTCTCTCGAAGCACACGGCCCAGCTCGCCACTCTGCGGTCGGTGTGGCGGCGGTGGCTCTGGACGCTGGGCAGACTGGCATTACTGTTCAGACTGTTGTCACTGCTGCAGCCCTGCAGCTCCACACTGTTCAGCTCTGCACACCAACCATGGTCATGGTTTAATCATTGATAAGTGCATGGTGAGTGACAGAGCATAAATCAAGCCATAATGATGAATAAATATGGCTCATCTGTACCATCCAAATTAAAATAATGCAAAATGACACCTCTGGCCCAGCTGAATTCATGTCCCTTCTCTCATGAATCTAACCCAACTTTAAAAAAAATTTGCAAGAGTGGTTACACACATTACAGATAGCATTGCTTTTTGTGATGGGGTATGATGAAATTTGATCATGACACTGGTAAATGTAATTCGAGTCTTAATACAGCTGAAGTGGTTCCACACAGAAATAAACCTCCATAGTAAGAGTCGGTATATAATATAGGAACAATAATAACATTTTATAGTTTAAAACGTTGACGAACCACCAAGCATCCTTATAACTGTATATATAACTGTTTTGAGCAAAAAATAGTGCTTCTGTGTGAAAGATCCCAGTATTCAAACTTGAAGACTTTCAGAGCTACATGACCAGGCCTGGAGGAAAACTGAAAATAACTCCAATGATGAGGCTGGAGGACACTTGAACTAAAGTGGGCTGCTCAGAGGAGATAACGGTGAATACAAGGACATCCAGAGGCAGAGTGCTGATCAGGTGCCCTGCCACAGTATAATCCTGTAAATATACTGATCTGTCCTCAGCTACTGTCATATGTGATTTTTCCACTGAAAACGTGACAACTAATGGACATTTTCAGTTAGCTGGTCACACATTCATATATATATATCATTTTTTTTTTGTTATGGATTATTCAGCTCATAATGCAGCCTTTGTTGTTAAAGTAAACTTTAAGATAGCTTTGAACGATAAAGGACGTTCAAGTTACATTTTTGTTATTATTATAATCATTATTATTATTCATTTTGAATATGATCATTCCTATTTTTTATTGAATGAACAGTTTCAGTACTTTTTACCTCCTTGTCATTGCCCTATCTCGGACATTAAGAAGGGTTGGGCTGGTTGGATGGGAGACCACTGGGATACCAGGTGCCACTGAAGTAGTGGCACTAGTGTCAAATTGTCATTGTGTCCTTAAGCAAGACACTTCATCCACCTTGCCCAGTATGAATACGGGTGTACGTGAGTTTTGGTGGTGGTTGGTGGAGTCGATGGCGCAGGTCGGCAGCCTAACTGAACACCATCGAGCGTGGAGTGAATGAATAATGCACAAAATTGAAAAGACTACTGAGCGTGATTATTATTATTTGAACAAGTATCTTGTGTAATGTGGCTTTTTCACATTTTAAAATATTAAATATAACGGGGAAACCAGTAAAAACAATTAATGTTTTTGGTGAGGACACAACATTATATGAAATGGTTAAAAAGCTCTGAAAAGGTGGCACATATTTCTATTCACACTATCACTCTCACAATCTTCTGTTAAATAATGTATCACATAATCCTGGCTAAACCTACTCATACATACAAACAAAGTAAACAGCCTTCCTTTAGCTTAAAAAGTGACAATACATCATAGCTTTGTTAGCTTCCAACTTAAATTCTCTAGCAACAATTGTCAGCCCATATACATTTTACATAACGTAAATTTTGGTATGTAAAAAAAAAAAATACTGAGCGCACCTGAATATAGGCCAAACCAGCAAAATTTGAAAAGAAAATAAATTTTGTACATATATAGGCCGCACCCAAATATAAGCCACATGTTACAAATATGTTATGTTATGTAACATGAGATATTTACACAGAAAGACAGTACACACAGGTTTTTGTAGAGTTTTAATTTAAGACACACTTTTTTTGGTCCCTGAAAATTGGCAGTACGGCACCAACACGCCATCAACATGGGATGAACATACATGCATGTTTAGAAAATAAAACAGCACCAACACGTGCTATCTGTTTTTTGTTGTTGTTGTTTTTTTTACACGCTTGCATGATCCCACAGCCTGGGAAAACTGTAGCGGCTTATAGTCCAAAAATTACGGTACATTAAAGTGATGAACTGATAATACATAAAAATATACTCTAGAAGATGTTTTAAAAACCTTACACAGACCCAAGGCCACTGTAGCTACTGAAAGAAATCAGCAGCCTTTCAACAAACTATAACCAGCTTTACCAAAGAATACAGTTGCTCTCTGCTATATATATATATATATATATATATATATATATATATATATATATATACATATATATAAACTTGGGAGAAACTAGAGGTAACCGGGAAAGGAACAATCATCAACATTAAAGCCATTCCATAGTTTGAACTCACTCCCATCTCACCTGGATAAAGCTGGTAGGAGCCCGAATGATGCCAGCGAGGCAGGTAACGCATCCTGAGGGCCCCAAGTCCCTCCATAATCCATACTCAAACTCCAGAAGCATCACATAGAAAACCATACAGACTAGCAGGCATCAGAAAGACATAAGACAAACAGAGACAGACAAAGAGATTTGGAAGAATGCTGAACAAGAGTAGGGTCACAACATGCAGCTACAGAGAGGTAAGTGATCCACGCACACAAGCCACGGTACAGTGAATAATTTAGAAGGAGAAGGAGGAGGTAGATACACCAACACCCACCTGTATACAAACTGCAGTATTTATGACAGAGGAAGGCCACTACTAATGAGATGCCAAGACCCCTGTGTCGCCAGAGAAACAAATCCATAATTGCTAACATAGATTGTAGAGCTGTTTCATAACCACATTTTGACCAGAATAGATGGTATAAATAGACAGTGCTATAGGGAGCAGTATATCAGTGTGTTGCTGTGATGTTGGCAAATGTAATGTTGCTCTCCATTTAAAGGCGAACTTCTGAAGAGGGTTCCGCTGTGTCTCAATGAAGATGCCAATGCTTTGCACAGAATGTTCCACAGTATGGCATTTGACATATGTAGTTTACATGTTATTCAATTGTGTGTGTTTTATCACAAAAAAGATGCCTTGAAAAACATGAGAGCAAGGGTTGCCTCGCCACTTGGCCTAGTGACGTCACCTGCTTGTCTCCAAAGGAATACACACTATATACACATAAGCTTAATGCCATGCTGTGGAACATTCCAGCCAAAGTCATAACATCTGCATGGAGACAAGGAGGTTACATTATACCCTCCATCAGAAAAGTTACATAGTTCACCTTTAAAAGAAATAAAATTGAAATGTTGATAAAAAATAATCATTTCAAATTCAAAGATAAAAAAATCCTAAAAAAATCCTAGAACCTTTTTTATATATATATATATATATATATATATATATATATATATATATATATATATATATATATATATATATATATATATATATATATATATATATATATATATATAATATATATATATATATATATATATTAAAAGCCGCTTAAAGCAGCAGCTTATCACACAGCACAGTCTGATGCGCGGTGAGGCACCAGCAGTTTGCCTCACCGCACATCTCTTCTCAGGATTTCAACGGTAAATGTAAAAAATCAGCGATTTTGAGTTTAAAAAAAAGAATAAAATTGCAAAGTAAAATAGAAAATAACTTTATAGAGCAAACCATTGGATAAATATAACCATTTCATTTATTTTTTCTCTGACCGCACGTCACTGTATATGTGTGTGTGTGTCTGTGTGTGTGTGTGTATATATATATTTTTTTCTTTTTTCTCTATATTCAGGACAAAAACAATGCTAACTGGTGTGAACCAGTGTGTTCTTACCCAATTCTAATTCTAATTCTCCCTTTGAGATCTGATACGGCTCCACTAAAATGTGTTGTGTGTCTGCTAAAGAACATCAGTGTAACATACTGCCAAAGAGAAAAGCTGGAGATGTTGTAACTTCTGGCACAATAATTAGCCTGGTGCACCGTAATCAAATATATTTTGAGTTGTGTTCGATCAGAAATGTTACATAGAGTATATGCCTACAGCAGGTTCAGTTATGTCACGACAGGACAAAAAGAATTAATGTGTTTGGCCGCTCCTCTCAGCAGCTTCTTCAGTTCAATGTGCCTGTGTTTACAATAATGAGCCTGTCTGTGGCCATTTAACAACTTGTGCTTTATGTTGTCTGGCTTGTGCTCACATTAACCAACAAGTTCCCTTTCTCTACACGTTTCCTTTGTCAGTTTAACGGTTTACCAGTTTGATTTGGACTAAGCTAGCCAAAGAATAACCTTCTTCCTTTCTCTTCTATTGCTATTTCTCTACATTCACATGCACATTTTGTATTCTTTATTTCAGACACAAATATTATTCGGTCAATAGTTTAAAAAATAAATAAAAAAATATTTATGAGGCAACCAAATTACTCCATAAGGGTCATTAAAGAGTGTGAAGCTTGCGTGCCCAGTGCTTTCTCAGAGCAGAGGTGTAACGGCATGAGCTCATTTGAGGCTTGGTCAGAGTCATTATGATGGCATTTTCAGACACCTCCAGGCGCTGAATAAATGTGTATGTTAAACCTGGAAGTAAACCCGAACTAGATCAGGACTAGGACAGAACCAAACCAAGTCTACATCAGGACTAAACTGGGCTCAAACCAGAACAAAACAAGGGTGAAAGCACCTTAAACTAGTAACACAATTGTAGTGCCATCACAAAATAACTAATAAATATACCAAAAACATATATTTATACTGATATCTGTACTGGCTCACCAAATTTAGTCAAAATATGTCAACATTTAGATATTTTAGCATGCCCTATTTTAAAGAATCAAAAAAATTACTTTGTAAATATTTACAATGCTACAGTTCATCTTACTTATATTTGCCTCTCAAAAACTTTTCTGTGTCATAGTCACAGTTTAGTGGAAGTAGATAACAGCATTGTACGATGTCATACTCTTTCAATCAGTACAAGTCAAGTCAATTATTTTAATTCTGTTACAAATGTTATTTAAGGTAAAATGCGTAAAGAAATAGACAAAGTAAATATCATCCCACAAGTTCCTCCAATCAACAAACTTACAAAGAGTCACAAACAAGGAGCTGTTAGAGTAGCATTATTAATTAGCATTTCATGTTATCTCCAAATGATGAAGGAACACAAAGAAAGCACTCTTTTCCCAACAAATCACACAACTTTTCAGATGTAAATTTAACAACCTTCAGCAGCTTCTCATGGGCAGACTGTCACAATTCATAAAAATAAACCAATGTGCCATAATGTAATTCCATCCAATTCTGAGGCTCAGGGTGTGAAGGAGCTGAAAACATTGCATCTCTGATTACTTTTACACCGCTATTTGTGCTTTTTCTCACCTCCTCTTCCACCTTGTACCTCCTGCCTGCTGTAAAATGTGCCTTTTATCTTCACTTAAGTTGTCGAGGGTATTTTTCAAAGCTGTGGAATGAGGGAATTGAGGTTTTTACTATTGTGGGCTCAAGCTAATGACTTGACAAAAAAATGACTTAGTAAGTTAACAGCTAAAGTAATCTAAAAATTACTTTAGTAAACATCTTGATTTTTAAAACATCTAGATGACCACTCCAAAACGAATCACTGATTACAGTTGGAGATTAAGTTGTGTCTTGGTATGCATTGGTATGCACACTTTGCTGGTACATACTTCCTGTTGAATATAAAATCATTGGATATTTTGGTCTAATGCCTTTGTCAGTTTCACAGTTTACCTGTTTAAATTGAACAAAGCTAGCTAATACTCATTACCCAAAAGGTTGCTCAAATACCTACAAATGTTTATACCACTGATTGTACAAGTAGCTAGTAGATGTTACGTGAAAAACAAGACAATAGGGGAGAAATCAAATGCTAACCAAAACAGAAACTAAATAAATCTAATTAAATATTGTTAGATTTATGTATGACACTTTTTTTGTTTGTTTTTCAGCGGAGCCAGAGGTGACGTGGGGCAAGGCCATATTGTACAGTGTATGTCGTGATTGTTTTGCTGGATGTAAAATGTAGAGAGCAACCAAAACAAACATACAAAATTGATATTTGTGAAGCGGACTCACCTCCATCGGAGACTGCAGCAGACTGTAAGAAAGCACAGAGAGACATGGGTTAGCGTGGTCCCTCATCACCCGCTCATGGGACAATCAAAGCTGACAATTATGTGAGAGCACTTTCACATCAGGAGTCAAGAGAGCGCCCACACCACTGTCACGTGTGTGGGAGCAAGGAGGAAGAGCTGAACTGGCTGTGCTGGCTTTACAACTTTACCTCCTCACTCACTCAATCACTCACAGACAGACACATGGGTGTGGTCTATGTGAAAAGGGAACTCTGGGTCTGAACCTGCCCCCAATTATGAGTTAAGTATAACGATTACCTGCAAATCTCACATTCTGCAGGTATACATTTACTAGACCATGGGAAAAATATAGAGACAATGCACTAGAAATATTTCATATCAAGTTGTTCATTTCATTTATTTATTTGAATTAGGACAGTGCATAGTAATCAAAATGTGTCAGCCAGCAGCTTCAACATAAACAAGCCGAGTTAGCACAATAGCTACATTTCATCCATTGTACTAAGGCAGGTAAAATGTTACACACTCAATTAGACAACAACACACACATTATATAAAGTTATTAATCACAAACAGACATACACGTGACACACACATCTGACAAATTACAAAGAAACATTACTTGAAAGGCATCATTAAAAAGCATAAGATCATCCATGGGTTATTTTTCAACCAATTATGAAGAATGTTTTTGAAGTTTGTGCAACAGTGTATTCCAAAATGATGTGCCTCTGATAGACATCCATCTTCATGGGTTTCGGCTAGGTGACATTTTGAAGACTTTTCACCACTGAAAAAGAAGTCAAATTTTGTTTTAAATTGTTAACTACTATGGTCCCAGTCCCAGTTTTCATCATCATTCTGAAACAGTATTTGTTTTCATAATCAATCAGAAATACCCATGTTTAATACTGAATAATACTGAAGAGAAATGTGCAATACTATTGTTGGAGAGCCTCTTTTTTATGAGTAAAGGTGATGAGGATTCAAACTGTATCAAGGAGGAAAAAAAAACGTGACCAAACTGTAGTTGTCAGTCAATAAGGCTTCTACTGTTGCCTCTAAACCAATCATCTTACAAGGGTTTCATTACAGCTGGGTGTTATGCCTAAAAAAAAAGAAAAACTGATCTTGAATTATATTTTTTTTATTCATAAAAAATATATATAAACAATAAACTCATGAACATGAGAATAAGTTTTAAAATAAAGCTCAACTTCCCACTCCAGTGCAGTTTAACACACATAAATTCCTCAAAAGTCCAAACTCTGCTCCAAACTAGATGCTTTAACAGACTATGCATCTGTATAGCCCCTTGCTCATCACTGACATTTTCATTAACTGCACAGCCCTTGTTTTCATATAAATGCATTTTCTCTCATCACCTTCATTCTATAGTCTCAGTTAAGTTCCACAACTCTCCTCTTTCCCATCAGCCATCTCTCCATCTCTTTCCCTTCATGAGCCATACTCCCCTTTCAATGCAATGCATCTTCTACTGAGGTCTAAGGGCCAAAGTTGATTTATTGAGTTCACTTGTCTGTCCGTTTAGGGCGTCTCGAAGCTTACAAAATGGTTTTACTTTCTGTGCACAGGTCATAACAAATTTTAAGAACAAATGCATGGTTAGACCCAATGAAAACATTCTTGAATTAAATAAAATAATGTAAAAAGAAAGCCATTATAGACTTGGCAAAATGCTCTTCATACCTTTATCTGTGATTTCTCTGCAACTTCTTGTTAAACAGTTTTTCAAAATTACTCAAACAAGGCTGTTTTGAGTGGTTAAATGAGTATATCTAATGAGGGATCTGAAATGTCATTATTCTCAAAATAGCAGTTGTTATCAGTTCAAAAAGACATTTGTAGATTATAAATGATACAAGAAAACATTTTGATGATTCATTTAGCTCAGGGCTATTCAACTATGTGGTAACTAATAACCACAACGCCTTTAATTTCATTTAAAGTCTGAATGTGAAACTTTACAAACTGCTATGCTATTAAAACATTTAGCAAAAGTTGAAATGCGTTTTTAGATTGAAAATACATGCCACATAGCTGGTAAGTCATGTTTTTAAACTGCTAATATTTGACTCAAGTCTATGGGAGTTGTTGAGCTCCATTGCATTTTTACAATAAAAAGAAAGAAGAAAATGCATTCCACAGCTGAAACAAATTAACTCCAAAATATGATTATTAAGTATTGAACTTCTCATAATGTTGCAAGTAATATATTAGACAAAAGGCTTTGGTTGAATGTAAAGATAGTTGTGGTCTGACTGAGAAAATGACTTTGGCTTTAACCTCAGCAGAGGAAGCTGGTTACCCGATTCTCTGTCTGATTAAAGCAGTACATAGTTCACACATTTACACTATAGACCTATGATGTTCCAGGGCATCTGGCTCACATCTGTTGGACATGTCTCTTGTCTTTTGTGGTGGCTGCATTCCTGAGCTTTTGTGAAAGTGTGTGTGTGTGTGTATGTATGTAACCCCCATCCCATTAAGCTCAAATATGATGGCTTCCAGACATAGAGTGTGGTGTTGTGGTTTGGCCCAAAGTCCAATCCCTCCACCAAGTCCCCTCCTCAAGCCCCCCTCTCTTTTCTCTTCTCTTACATGTATCATATAATCATATGTGATCACATGTGATTCTTGATGTGGTTTGGTCTGTATGTTTACAAACCCAATTACATGAGTTGCTAACTCACTCGTTCCACTTATAAATATAAATATCAATAAATTCCATGCAAACTGAGGAAAAGGGAAGATAATAATCATTTGCGGTACATTTTATAATATTTCTGTTACATTAACATTTTTGGTGTCTTTTAATCCTTTGTAAAGTGTCCTTGAGTGTCATGTGCTGTTAAATAGCATTTATTATTATTATTATTATTGTTAATGTTATTATTATTATTATTATTAACAAGGCTAATTGCCACTCAACCATCAGATTGTGCAGTAAAAGCTACTTATCCATGCTATTCTCTTTTAAATTATTGTTGTCTTCACTTATAACAAAGTACAATTCAATTTGTTAAAACACAGAACTAATTTATCATAAGAACTCAACAATTTAGTAATGAGCGTATATTTCTGTAACATTTTAAAAATTGTTGTGGTAATATTGTTAAATACAATTATTTTGGCCATAATAATTGTCAACACACAATTTCAATATTGTCCCATGCTTAAGTATGTAATTGTACATCTTCATTTGTCATTTACCTTTTCTAAAACAACCTTGCCGTGTCTTTTTTTCTTACTTATCCCTGAGACCCCTCCCACACCTACAGCCCCTTTGCTGGCACATCCACATCATTCCTGTCAGCCCACTGGGAACCACTGGGGTTTTCCGGATTTTCCAAACTCAAGAATCTCACCTCAGACCAATATCCACAAGGATCCATGTCACTGGAAAATTAGGACACAAAATCCTGTTGGATGGATATGTAAATCTGATTTTCTTATTGCAAATAATGAAAAGAAAATATTTCATGAGGACAATCTGAACCATTACAGAAAGGACATTCTGTAAGTAGATTAATGGAATAAAAAGGACAAAGCACATGACTAATAACAGATAAGAGGTTCTGACCCCTGAGTTTGCAATGCAAACTAATTACTCATTATGGATCATCATGTGGTGTGTTCACATGGGCACTAGTCATCAATCACACCCAGACATATGTAAATACATCATCATCACTGACCACTAAACCACATAAGGCCTTACAGCTGGGAAATATGACAAAAAAAGATCAAAATTTTAGATTACATTTTTTTGAAGCAAATGGTTTTCATCAGTTTTCTGAACATAAACAACATTTTTGATCATTACCATAAAAAAAAGGAGAAAAAAAAGGAATTTTGAACTGACAGAGGCTTAGCTGTGGACCTTGTGATTAAAAAGACCCAGTCATATCATATCATTGACAAACAGAATTAACTGAATCTTGAACATGATTAAAATTACAACCCTACTTTTGTGCTCCTATAACGTGTCCAGCACTACATGGATGCATCACAACAATCTAATATGTAACTGAGGTGAGAGACAGCATTGTGAGTTCTGTGACCTAACTTTTGTGGGTTTCATGTTGGATCACTGGGACATCATCACTGTAGAATCTGAAAACCACCTGGTATTAAATAGAGATGGGTGGAATAAAAAAGTAAGGATAATTTGATTTTGCGGTGTGGACAAATACAACTGGAATGCAGGTAATCAGGTTAAAGTCTATTATGAATATACCAAATCAATGCAGGAATACTGCATGCCCACTGGCCATGATCCTATTACAAATCTCCAAACAAGTGATCCCATGCACAACATGTTTGTCTCTTCCTTTGAATGTGAAATATTGTAGGTAACTTGACCTGTTTATGTCCGTTACTGGAGTACTGGAGGGAGGGGCTATAGTCACACTGTGCTCTGGTCCCGAGCGCTTTATTAGCTGCGACTAGTGGGAACGGGGGTGGCTTACATCATCTGTTATGAAGGTTTAAAATATGCCCAAACACATGGTACGACTTATGGCCCTGAGTTCAGACTGTTATCATAATATTGAAATTTTAACAACTGTAAAAGTTTAGCCAAGGGGTCCCTGTTGCACATGCACATGGACGTTTAAGGCAATGTTGTTTCCAGGAATTTGACATACTGTTTTATAGAACATAAAACAGAGCAGGCAGTAACTGTACGGGGCAAAGAGGAAAGATGTCATAGGAGGGGGGTCAAACTAGAGACTGTTTATACTACTCCTGTTGGTAAAATGTCAGAAATATTTTAATCACAAATAAATCAGGTGTGGATGTACTCTTTTTGATGTTGTTTAAAGGCAAGTTGACTGAAAATACTTCATTTTGATGGGTCTGTTGAGCTGGTTGGGTTTCTACCTTCAAGAGCATGCCTTGAAATCATTTTTATTTTGAGAATTGGTTGTTGTTCAAGCTCTATGTCACAATTTCAGATGGAGTACAGGGGTCTGTATAACTCTATAGAAGATTCACTGTTTTTGGAAGAACTATGCATTAGGTTATGATTCAGAGATGTTAAACCCTATCATTATTTGCCAGAGGTAGAGCCACAAACTTGTCGTATTCATTTTATGGTTTGAAGTCCTTCCAGATCTATAGGGTTGAACAATAGCACCACTCTAAAAAAAATGTGGATAGGCCCAGTAGTTACTGAGATACAGAGGTGGGTAGCTACATTTACTTGAACTTTTTAAAGAAATTGTACTTTTTAGAGTACTTTTCTAGCAGCATACATTTACTATATTACTTGAGTACTTTTTTTAATTGAAGTAATAGTACTTTTACTTCAAGTCACTAAGTCTACAAGTGACAAAAGATTTATGTTGACAATATGAAATGATTTCAACATTTGTGTTTCTTGCAGCTCCTTCAGATATGATTTTGTTTGTGTCATTTTTGTGTCTAATGTCAATTTTTGGTCACTCTACCCACCTCTACAGAAATATTAACCATAAATCAGGATAACAAATCTGCAATCTGACAGTTAATAGGCACATTCTGAAATAGTTATGATCTAGGATTTACTTTGCAGCTAAACTTTGTTTTAACACAATCGGACCAGAAAGACTTAATTTGAGCTACAACAGGTGAGATGATTTGTGATGTTAAACAAGACTCTCAAACATACAATTACAGTCACAAGCTAGCTAGCATTAGCCAACAGTTTTTCAGTTAGTCACTCCAATCTTTTTTATTGAAAATCAAACATCGAAACAGGACCATAAACACTCATATTGAAAATGAGTTGTCTAAATCCATTTTGTATTTTTTCTGGAGTTTTCATTTTTTGACAGTGTTTGCTAATGTGTGCATTGTGTCTCCATGGTAACTGCTGAACATTCAACAATAATGATACAGAAATCCCCCAGCGTGATGTCACTGCAAAGTATTGTAAAGTGATTTTAAAACACTGTGATGCTATGAACCCAACCTACTCACATCCATTCAATACAAATAGACTGGACTGAGTTTGAGTTTTGAATATAAGAAATCCCTCGCTACTTTCTTAAACTGCCAGTTAAATGTTTTACAAAATATTGGTTTTGGAGCCAGTATTTCCCAGGTGGAAATGCGGGAGCTGTAGTCACCATAGAATCAACGTGTCATAAATATTTTTTTCTGAGTTTCACAGTTAACATCAACAGTAAAGATAGAAAATCTATCATTTGTACAATTTCTTTGCAAAAGTGGGCCGATTTTTAGTATTTTTGTTGTAATACGATAAGATTTAAGCAGTAAAGGGTTGAAAAAATAAAGTATTTCCAATATTATTATTTATTGCAGTATAACTCTGCAACAATATACCATGCTTCAAAATTTGTTACTGTGACAGGCCTAGATGGTCTTATTATACCACTAACCAAACTGCAACATTTGGAGATTCACCCATAGACATACTGACCCTGCGTCCTCCACCTGAAATTATAGCAAGAACACACAGCATATATACATAGGTGAGGTGTCTGTAAATACTTGCCTCACTACAAGAGGGCCACACCTTTAACAGAACAACAAGCACACACACGCAGTCTTATAGCTGACTTGGCTCCAGCACATACACACTCCCCACAGAGGAGGAAGCAGCAGCGGCACAGGCTCTGAGTGTGCCGACCTGTTTACTTTTGAATACAGGCCGAATAGTGATGCCTTTGAGGAGAGAGGGGAGTTAGGTCTGGCACCCACACCAGCGTCACGGTCTTATAGTTAGGCTTAACCCTGACAGAGCAGGACGTGGCCGGCAGGATCGTTAGATTCTAATGAATACAGGTCGTATGAGGTGATGCTAAAGTCACCCCAGCATAGGGCTGGAAGGTTAATCAAAATCGGCCTGAACTTGCAATTTGAATGAATGCAATTAGCAAATCGCAAAGGCTGCATTTTTTTTAAAAGTACTGTACCGTAATTTCCTCAAGCAACAACATATCTGGTCTTATTGTTATAAGACTGCTGTTTAGATCTGTACCAATATGTTCCGATATGTGTTTATTGTATTAGTTTTCCAGTTTTGTTGTGTAAAATGTGAACTTTGAACAGAATCCTATTATTAAAACATAAATCGCAAATCTCAATAGAAAAAATCATTATTCAATATTTTTTCCCCAAATCATTCAGCTCTACCACAACACTATTCTGAGGTTGGTGAAATGGGAGCACCAGTTCAATAGTATTGACTCAACTCTGTGGGATGGAAGACATGTATAATAGAACAATATAAGTGCTGTAATTTCACTGGATTTATGTTTTCAATAAGGCCACAAAAATGTCCAAAACTGCACAAGTCAGTCGTGTGTATAAACCAGTGTGACCATTCCAGTTACTCTTGAATAATGACTAAATCCCGGCTAAGCATTTGAAAATCAATATCCACTCTCTACGAAAGGAAAGAATGCAGATAGCGTTTGTTTTCCGACAATAGAGCCGCACGGGGAACTGACTCAGAGGCTGGGCAGCTGATAAATGTCCGTTTCACTTGGCCTGTAGCCCTGAAAACATCACAGACTAAAACTAAAAAGGTGTCAACACAACACAACCTGATCGAAGCTCTTTGTCCGAGCTCCTGACAGTGGAAATGAAAAATGATACCAATTTTAAGAAGTGAGACAGCACAGTCCACTCATCTCTCAGCTGTGCAACATCATTCCCTCTTCCTCTTCTTCCACTCCTCTGACCTAAAATCAGACTTTTTATATGACAACAAAATACTAGAAATGTCTCAGTGCGTCTTCACTTCCACCAGCCACCAGCCTTTACTTTTACTTTGTAATGTAAATTCCTTTGTCTCTAGATGTGATTTATTTCTCTCATCGTCACTTTGATAATACAGGTTAGTTATGTCAAGAAGAGACGGGTGTTTTGCTATACCAGTATAAAACACAATTATATTATCATATTAACAAAAGTCATGTCTTGACAATTAGAAGAAGTAGCTGGATATAAGTTATAAATCTTGCCATTTCACTTCTATCTTGAGTGTTCAAACAATATGCACACTTTTCTATTTTAAGCATCTTATCATCTCATTTTGGGTTCTGTTTAGCTACTTTGACCATATAATGTGCTCTAATTAGATTAGTTCAAGTTAGATTTTAGATTCAAAGTACTTGTCACAACTTTAATGATACTGTTACATACAAAATGCAGGCTAAAGATAATGTAAACCCACAAAGTCCATTAAACAGACTGAATAAACCATGGTACCATTGAGAGCATCTTACTCACAGTGTTGAAGTTCCACACGCGCTTGAAGGAGAGCCTTTTCCTCAGGCTCATCCTGTTCCCGACTTCTCAAACTACATATCTTCATCCAACATTCACTCCATATCTTCCAGCACCTTAACAAAACTTCCACCTCCTCCCTCCTAATCTAACTTATCTTGACCTGTAGATAATGATAGTAGTTTCATACATGCCTTGACAACTGCTCAGCTACCCCTGACCATGTTATGCCTCTCCTTTCTTTTGTCTCTTGACAGCCTGACGGTGAAGTTGAGACACACACACTCACGCACGGCTCTGTTTCCATAGCCACACGCCCCCTCGAGGCTGCCGCTACTGAGAAGAGGAGGGGTTATGTCATAAACCAACCAATCAGACTGCAGTAAACTGTTCTTTACCACTCTCAAAGCGCTCCAACTTCAGTAGTCTAATCTAATACAATGTCAACACAAAAAAGTTGTTATTGTATGATAACAACAGAAAAATGATATCTGAAACCGAAAAGTTGATAAAAAAAAATTTTCAATGAGGGCCCGTATACGCAAAGTTAAATAAAGAAAACACTAACACACAGAAAACAGAGGCCTACTTTAACTCTTGAATGTGTCCTTATAGCCTTAAGTCTACACCTAGCTTACCCAAATTTCCTGTTTTGACCAAAAATAAAAACAAAACTCTTCCACCTTTCACTTGCTTTTAATACAACTGTTTAAGACTGTGATGTCTGAGAAACTAGATGGAAAGTGTGAGCATAAGAACAGTTGGGTTTGTCTGAACAAAATCCTGTGTGTCTAAGTAGGGGGTCTGAGAATGACTTCATGAGCTTTATCTTCAGCTATGAACAAATTATTCACTGTGCTAAAAACACGTACTTTTTCAAATGGCAAAATGCAGCAACATTTGAAGTTGTTCAACCAATCCCATACAAGGAGTAGTGTAGCCTATTCTTGGAATAGCTAACTCTGACTATAAGAACAAGGCCAGCCCAGATCACAAGAAGAAAGGCAAGGGAAAAAGGAATGAATAATAAAAGTTCAAAATTAATTTAATGATAATCACCATAAATAACCTACATTATACAATGTAGTTGGTTTAATGTGTCTTTTTTGTGAATCTGCATTGATTTTATGTCTTAAAATGGCGTTTTGACTGTTTTTATTTCATTCTTTGCTTTGACTAAAAGAAACACAATAATTTCCAGCACTTGGGAAGTTTGGTATCTGTGCAAATGGCAATAAATTATTTTCTATTCATCAAAACCAATCAGACCACAAAGCCCAAAAACCTCAGCAATTTTCTTGTTCAAGTTGTCCATGCTGGTTTTGGTGCCATAGCAACCTCCGGGACAGCTCGAGCAATCCCAAACCAGCCCAAGTGCCCCACAGACACAGGCCGAGGGCGCTGCCAACGCACTAATTACCAACGCTCCACACACAGCACTCGGCACATATCTTTTCAGTCTCCTTGGTTCTACTAGTTAATATGAAAAACACACAAGAGGAGAAGTTCGTACTTTAAAGTAAAAGTGCAGACAAGCAGGTAAACTACTTAAAGTAAGTATAAGTAAGTATTTGGAAGAGTAGTACACTTTCAAAAGAGAGCACAGTTTGGCATGGTTTCAACTGGTGACGTACTGAATGATCATTAACATGCTCTATCAATCCTGACCAAATGACTAAAGAGTACATATAAGGAATCTTGATTAATATAGATCAAGTAAGATAACTGATGGCAACACTGATTAACAGAATTAAATTAAGTAACGCTCTACCATGGATGCTTATAAAGATGGCAAAAGGCAAGCCAAAGTAGTGAAGTACTACTTGTAATATATAGTACATCATCCAGTAAGTACTTTTCATTTGGAATGTTTCAACACTTGTCAAAACAAAACATGAATTATAAATGGGATACATCATTAAAGCATTGGGTTTTGATTTCATACTTTTAATTGAGAAGTCATAACAAATGTGAGGGGGGTGGCCTAGATTCTTCACTAGCCTAATTCCTCAGGTCTGTCAACCGTCTTTGTGTGTCCATTTTTGTTGCATGTGCAGGCCATGGTCTTTTCTGGGGCAATGTGACATGAAAGGGGAAAACCTCCTTAGAAGATATCAGATGTCCGTAACACTATATAGTCACTTGTGTTAACATTTATGTATGAGAGGGGCATCCTGACAAACCCGAGGGCAGAAGAAGAGTATGCTAACTAGCTTTTGGGAACAACTGTATTTTGGGATATGGCTTATAGAGTAGCATCAAGTCAAATAAATGTTTACTATTTATTATGAGAAGAACTGACCGTAGAGGAACTGCATCTTTTACACATTTTCCTTCAAAAATTCAACTTCAAAGCACGCTTAAGTGCTTCACATTTTGGTACATTATGCAACTAAAATGCTTACTGGATCTCTATAACATTCTTGCAAAGCTCTATATGTTATAAAGAAAACTCAATACTGCCCTCTGCTGATGTAGCAGAGGTAAAGCACTTTGCAGTGGCCGCAGTTGTAACACACTAAACAGTATTTCAGGATTATGTGTAAGGTCAATACAATTGTCACAAAATGAACAACACATTAAGAGGAGTATTTAATATACTTTAAAATGTATTCTAGTACTCATCCAGCCTGAATTAAGTTTATGTTTTCTATTTCTGTCAAATCCTTCGTCAAATCGCATCACATGTATTTGGTTACACTGTGTACCAGTGAGTTATATTTTAGCTTGAGAAAAGACACAGGAAGCTGGCATTCTCCTGAGGTGTCTACAGCATCAGCGTTGATCCTTTCTCATCATCTGATTTTCACAGTCTGCTCCTGGGGGGATATCACGAGGAATACACACGATGGAAAAGAAATGCACAGTGGACAAGTGTGTGCCAGTTTTTATCCCTGGGGGCTTTTGGTTTTAGACATTATTTTGAAGAAGTGAATGAATTTTATCTGCAATTGCGTGTGTGGAATTGCTTAAGGGTCAGAGGGCTTGTAGGCTGTACTCTTCTCACTGCAGTGCTGAGGAGAATAATGTATTTTTTCACTTCACTGTCAAAATAGTTCGTAAAATACGCAAATGTACAAATATATACAAGCTTAACAATCATACAGTTTAGAAGTAGTCTAAAACTTTACCGACAAAAGACAACTTGGTGTCAGTCCAAGTACTAGCCAAAGTATGTCAACAGGTTTCCCTTTTAACTATTAAGAGACAAAAAGAGGTTGCTGATTGGCTCACGGCGAGTCACATGATCTGTCATTCCAGCAATAGGCCCCTGCAAATAGTTTAAGGCATTCACTTGTCTTCACATTGACTATCCATGGAGTTTTTTCTAATGTGAAAGTAATATTTTTGCAAGACCGCGGCAACACGTTTACAGACATTTAGCATTTGAATCTGCAGCAACAGTTGTCAGACAAAGTGGAGACTCTAATTGGACTATTAATAGGGCCATAGCTTGCCATTGTAGAGTGATTTGTATGTGAATGGCATAGTTTAGTTCATGGCAATACGTAAAGAGGAAAGACTTAGAAATATTCAAACATCCGAAGATAAGATAATGCTTGAGTGTGGTTGACAACTGTTGCTGCAGTATCTAATTGTGTTGCTTGCTTTCATGTCTAACAGCCATACGACTGCCCTGGTGCATTTTCTGTGAGTGGCCTAGAGATCGACAAGATCATTCCTGCGTTAAAGCACATATAGACTCACATATACTCACTGGTTTAACAGCTGTATCTGAATCCACACTCAAAGTTTGCTGCTCCATGAACAAATGAGACACAAGTAATCCTTAACAGAGCACGTGACGGGTCTTCTCAGCAAGCATTGTCATCACCTTTTGTGTGGAAGTCTGCTCAAAAAGTCTGAAAATGCAACTATAAGCAGTAAAAAAGCTTGATGTCTTTTTGAATCGTCCAAGTGCTTGAGAATGTCGCTGTCGTCGGATTCTCCCTCTCTCTCTCTCTCTCCTCCCCCTCCTCCTCCTTTACACCCACCCCTTGTATAATTTCTATTCCACCCACACCGCCGCGGCTCAGAGAAAGACGCAAATGCAGAGGCAGCCGTGGGAGACCCCTGCTATTAAGACATCCGCCCACTCACCCGCCCACATATATGTTTGTGAGGTCTGCTAAGAGGTGCTGAAGCTTTGGACTTGTGGTGTCATCTGCTTAGTATGCCCCACGTATATTAGCAAACTGACAGCTAAAGGAGACGAGAACGAGGGAGAAAGGGAGGGAGAGAGAGAGAGGGGGGGGGGGGCAATTAGGGTAAAACGGGAGCACTGTGACATGATGACACAAGTGAAAAAAAAAAACATTAAGATCTTACAGCTGACATTTAAAATTGATAAGTGCCTTCAACATGAGCAAAGGTAAAATTCCTCAACATGCCGTGACAGACAGTGATTTACTTGAACTAATTCTGCTCATTCCTTGGGGCTACTTCTCTTAGACTCAGCTCCACTAATAACATCATTATTCACAATAACAGTGAGTGTCCACGAGTGTTTAGAAGATAGAAGATGATTTGTGTTGACCTTCTCAAGCAGAGACATATCTAAGGACAACAGACTGTTACATCTGTGGAAAATGATCACAGCTTCAAATAATATGATGTGGAATTTAAGCCATCTAATGCATAACAATGACATGCTTTAAGTGTGATTGGAGATTATACTGTTCTGTGCTATCAAAAAGGTCACGGGTTAGATATTAATGGAGACCCATCTGAACACGCTATTATCAGCACACTTGAGCTTTAGACATGAAAGTGAAGCTAGTTAATAAAGGAGTGTGAAAAGTTGTTACCTAAAGCAAGACAGCATAACTTTTTGGTTTTAACCATGGCACTTTACGTGCATGACTCCATGGAAATAGAAAGTTCAAATCATACTCTGGAACACTCTCCATAGATACACAGGTTTTAGGCCATATGGTGGAACATTTTATCCCAAGCAATAGAATTTCCATGGCAACAAACAGATGGAGTCCCATCTCAAGGCCACATGAGCCAGGTTTGTGGAGATGCATGCATGCTGTCAGGATGCAAGTTTTTTGTTTGTTTTGTTTTTGTTTTGTTTTTTCAGCAATAAAAACATCCATTATGAAAACATAGGTATTTATTTAACTCCATCTTTTGGCTAGATGTTACGCGGCTTTAACCAGGCAACAACATCAGAAGTAGTCTGGCCACATAGTGAAAGTAATATGTAACTAACATTTGATAAAGAAGTTCACTGTATAGGACTAGTACATCATTGTGGGCATCAAGTGTATTCATCATGGTATCACCATTTGTAGAAAGTTTTTTCCTTAGTGTCCAAATCAAGTAGAAGATCTTTGTATTGTGACAACACTAGTCTCAAATAAACAAAATAAAACCAACATGTGTACGTGATCCCTTACTATGAATTAGTACACAACCCACTGCACAAAAATACTATATTTAACAATATCTACAGTTCTGATGCTTTTGATTCCTTAAGAAACAGCAGCAATCAGAGCTGTAATCAGCGTGTTGTGCCAATTCACTGGCTCTTGTGTCTGTGTGTTTAACCTCTGTCTGATTACCAGGGCTTGTTTTAGCTGAAATTCTCTCTCCCTCCGAACCACTCAGACACTTAAGACTGATTCCAGCTTCTATAACCAAGTCCTCGAGGAGTGCTCTTATGTCAGCATGTTTTTATCCAATCATACAGCTGAGCGGAATGAAAAAGGCCAAGGCAAACCTTAAGCTATAAAGATGCACTGCATACAGTACATCTAAAAGACTGGTATTGAAATATGAAGTGAGCACCTATTACAGCTATATTATATTGCCAATGAGATCCCCCATATGAGATTTTGTCCCATTAAAAACTAATTTGCAATTAGTTTTAGCTCTGGTTAAGCCATTGTTGTCCTAACAAACTAACAAATAAAATTCTTCATACTAGCATTGTCCCTTGCCATTAGGTGTGAGCGATGTTGACAGACTGACCTGATGTTCCCCTGACAATAATCTAACAAAAATCAGAAGGTATTTTGGCAGTCCAACAGAAATGACCTAAACATGTCTTTAAATGTATTAGTTGAGGTTTATATCATACATACAGGTGTAAAAGGACTGTAAAATTACCCATAAAAATATATATATATAATATATATAATATAATATATATATATATAATATATATATTATATATATTATATTATATTATATTATATATATTATAATATAATATAATAATATAATATAATAATATATAATATAATATAATATAATATAATATTATGTCTTTCTTTAGATTACATTAACATAATATGAGCTACATTTTAGTTCTTTCTGCATCATTTTGAAGTAGCAATTTATTAGTATGATGTATCCAATATTCAAATGTTGCATTTATTCAAAACAACATTCACAGTACTATCAATACTGCCCACCTTTACTTGTCATATTTTTTCTGATCATGTGCAACCATATTTGCTTTTCCTTCCTTTTTGCTTACGTGATTTTTCCTTCAGTGTGTATGCTATTGTTTCAGAGTTTTATCTTGAGACAAAATGACGGTGCTGATGACCTTGCAAACAAAACATTCACAATTAAAAGGTGTGTGCTGCTGCAATCATGATACAATACGAACATGGTGCACTTATATTTGTGTGTAACTGATCAAGAATGTGATTAACGGATCTAGTGTAACTGGTGTGTGTGCAGAGTGTGTTTTTTTTCTTTGTGCACAGGCTCTCCTAACGAGGGGGCTGTCAGCCAGTGGGTCATCAGAGCTCATTAGAAGTGCAGTTTACACTTCAAACCCCTTTACCCCCCACTACCATCACCACATGAACTCTCTCTCACACACGCACACACACACATCACACACACACACACACACACACACACACACACACACACACAACATTTTTTAAACCATGTTGTTGGTATGATTATAATTCTAATAATAAAGAATTCATGTCATGGGAACCCGGTTTTGTCCCCATAAAGTGAGTGTGTGCAGATTTTAGTCGCCACATTCAGATAAATACCCATGCACACACACATCCCTCCTGCTCTCCTGATACAAAGCCCCCTCTGTTTGTGGACATAACTGCATGAGAAGCAAAAAGGGTAAAAGGGCTAACGACCGGAAGAAAAGGTGGGCTGAGAGAGTGAGAGAGAGAGAGAGAGAGAGACAGAGGGACAGACAGAGAGAAAGACAGAGAGAGAGAGGGACAGGCAGAGAGAGACCGAGAGAAAGACAGAGAGACAGAGACAGAGAGACAGAGAGACAGAGAGAGAGAGAGAGTCAGAGAGAGCGCAGGACAAACAGAGAGAGAGACAGAGAGAGAAGGAGAGAGAGAGTAAGAGAGAGAGACAGAGAGAACAGAGAGAGAGAGACAGAGAGAGAAAGAGAGAGAGCGAGAGAGAGAGAGACAGACAGAGAGAGAGAGAGAGAGAGAGAGACAGAGAGAGAGAGTAATTGTTTCATGAGAACTTAACGGCTGACATCACGGGCGGGTTTGGGCATGCCTTGAGTTGCATGATCAATGTCTTATCAGTGTTCAGAAGAAATAATAGAAAACTAATAATGAAAATCACAGCTTGAATAGTAATCAACAGGGTCCAAAGACTGCAATAATTTAGGCAATATAACACTGATATTGAAATTTGGTGTCACAATTATCATGGCCAAAATAACTGAGAGTAACGATAATATCATGACAATTGTTCAAGTTGCTGCAAAATGTTATGGATATGAATAATTAAAATAATATTAATGAGTATATACTAACTAACTGTGTAGTTTAAACCTCTAAAAACTTTGTTAATTTATGTATGAATAAATCTATGTTCTCTCAAATGTTAACACTAAACGATATGTTTAAATTATGCACTGGGAAGTTAATACTGATTTTAAAACTAAATCATCAGTCTATCAGAGAACAGATATTTTGTTTCATGTCCACAAGCATATCAAAAACAATTCACATGTTTTATTTCCTTTTTTGAATGTCACAGTTTCCCTGTGTGTTTATTGCTGTAGCCACATCTTAAGATCTGCTGAGCTGATGCCAGTGATTCGCTGTACCCACAAAACTGCGGAAATGTTCGCCTTTCCTCAGATTGCTATCTCACAAAAAAGAGCAACTGGTTTGAATCATCTCGACAAAAAAAAAAAAACATCTGAAGTCTGTCAATTTAGTCTTAAGAAGCACAAGTGTATCAAACAGATGCAAAAAACAGATATGAATCTAAGTTGTTCAAATCATAACCAAAAACCTGCAGGCTCTGTTGCCACTTAGGTCCAGTGTGTAACATTCATTATCCCCTATGAATATAAAAAATAAATATAGAGCCTATACTGTACCTACAAGTTGAGTAAGTTGTGAACTAATTGCAATCATGCAAAACTGGGAATTGCCTCAATGATTTCATTGTGTTTAATCATAATAGCAATCATTTGTACAGTTCTTTCTAAGAGTACTACAGTGACCACAGCAGGCAAACTATTTATAGATGTTTGTTAAGTTTAACTAAATAGATACATTGTTAAGCAAAACTCATGTTTCTCAAGTGACTAGATACAGAGTTTGTACTTGCGGCAAAAAAACGATTCTTATAATGATGGGCAATGAACGCAGTCAGCAGAAATACTGGTAAAAGAAACCAAAGTGTAGCAAATAGCTAAACTTTTAAGTAAAGGGTTTGTTTATTGTATTCTAAACATAATAGGTTAATATCAACAGTAGGTTTGTCTAAATACTTCTACTAGGTTTAGATAAACAAACTAGTATATGGAAAGCTGTTGCTTAGTAGTTGCTTCAAAGATGTATTGTAGTTAGGGCTGTGAAGTCTATTTTATTTTATTCTATTAGATATGGAGATTCAGTCATTTCTAATTGTTTCCAGTGATCAGCTAGGATCTTTAAAATTGAGAGTCTTCTGCCAGTAAAGTAAAAGCACATAATTTTTTGTGGTAAATTGCAATGATTAAAGTCTGTCTTGTTTATGTACAGAAAATGAACATTGGAACGCAATTTTATTTGCTTTTGACTTTGATAGAAGACAAAATAAAACAAAAAAACATGATCAATCAATACAAGGAAAAAATATAGTGATTATTTAAATTATGTGTTTGTTGCCCAGTCCTAGCGAAAGTCAGATCAATCCATGGAAAAGCTAAGTGCCAACAATAAATGATATTGTGTAAATGTGCAATTATAACAAACAAAGAAAGTACATTTAGTCAACAAAAAAGCAAAGTACTGGTTGTATAGAGGTTCTGCGATGCCACCATTTTATTTGAAAAACGCTCCTCAACATTCTGACTGAGTGGCAAAACTATGGGCCGCTGAACTGTGTTTCTTTGCTTTTTATTGGCTCATTTTTGTCAGTGGAGCTATTGTTCTCACCCCACTTATTTAGGGAGAAAAAGGTTCAGTTCAACTGTGTATGATGACAAAGTCTGTATCATTGATGATTGTGTTAGCTAGCCTGTGTCCCTGGTGTTTCACGGTTCACTGTTTTTTGTTTTTTTTTACTACTGTTGACTTGATGTTCTTGGTTTAGAGTCAGGTACAAATTGAATATTTAGCACAGTTGTAGACTTTTATACTTGTCATTAAACTGTAGCAGCTCTTTTACATTTTAGATGTGTTTTGAGGTTTTACAGAAGAAAATGTCACTACTCACCAATGACACTAATAAAGTTCCCAAGGATGTGATGTCTTCTGCATAACCTCTACTGCACAAGCTATGATTTTCTGTATGTTGCCACGGTGATGCTAGAGGAGGCCTTGACGTGTCATGCATGAAACTCATGAGCCACTATATGGTGCATGGGAGGCTTAAATACGAGCACTGCAGTAAGTCTGTATGGATTGTGAATAGGGGTCTCGGTATAAAGCATGTGTACTCTAACCCTTACTGTTAAGTCTTACCTCCAGGTCATCTAGGGAGCGGGTCAGGCTGAGGCGTTTGGAGCGGCCAAAGGAGCGGCGGGCGGAGGAACGCTGGGGCATAGGAGGAAACCCCATGGTCAGGCCACGAAACCGACTCCCCTGAAGCAGACAAGAGCAACAAATGTGATGTGGATAAAACATTTTTTTTTTAAAAAATCAATGAAAGAACTATTTCCCTATTTCAGTTGTTGGTGATTTATTTTTAATTTGTTTCCAGAATGACTGGAGTAAATTGGCCATTAAGCTCTGATTAAAAAAAATAGCAATGTGTCTAAAAACACATTTTTCTTTCTTGACCACAAGAATCCAATTTCTTAAGCAAACCCTTGTCACAGGTGAGGATCAATAAATCAATAAAAATGTATATGTCTATAGATCAATTCAATGTAAAATGCATACATTATAGATTTAGAGACACTTATCATGTAATAGGCTATTTCATACGTGATAATACTAGATAGTTGATCAATTATTTTAAAAGTTTAATAACTGATATTGACCAATACAATGCATACAACCTTGTGTGTAAAATAATAATCTGAATGTTAAGCACCATTTATTATTACATATTATATTATACTAACAACAAAAACAAGGAACATCTGAAAAACATGTTTTGGTCCAAGCACATATGACTTTTACACCCATCTTATGTTTATTTTGCTGACACAAATACATCTTTAGTCTCGATTCTGGCCTGAAGCCTGTCTCACACGCATGCCTCTTCAAGAATCTTCACCACTGCAATGATAAATTCCACATGTTACACACAGGCATGTACAGTCCTGTGATTTGTCCTACAGCGACGACTTGAACTTTCAGATTCCCATCTCCAAAATAGAATCTGACAATGGAAGTACTCTTGGAACGATACTACTTGGACTTTTCATATGTTTTCATAAAAATTAATGACTGACTTCTAAACCTGTGTTAACATGACGTAATTCTTAGTGGTTGTGGAGATTAAAGTATCTGGTAGCTGTTACATGACACCATAAACCTGGGTCTGAAATTAATGTTCATTAGTCACTGCCTCATCAGGATTTATTGCCTAGTGCCACTTGAATGTGACGTAACCACAGAGAAGGATGCTGTAAACAGAGAGAGCTGCATCTTATCTTGTTATAACAATGTAGTTAACAGTTGATATTAATAATGATTCAAAATTTAAGGGAGATTCTCTCATTAGGGGTACATTGCATGTTTTAAAAGTGCTGAAATTACTATTTTGTCAACTGGGTAACTATAACTACTGACACTTCATGATGTCAAAGTACCACACTTATGAGACCACATTTGTTTGACTGATATTTTGTCCTTTTGGCACTGGCTGTAGTGTGTTTTGGTGACAGACTTAAAATGGAGAATTCTCAACAGTATAATGATCCATTAGGTGGAATACTTACTGATACTTATATTCATGCATAAGTTTAAAATTACCCATATAATTTTTTTTTAAATGTAGTACAAGCAAATATTTAAGGAATTACAGCCCCCCCCCAAAAAAAGAAAAATGTATGTATCTTCTAAAAAACAACCACAACTAAACCTCAGTAATTAATAATGATTTTATAATCTATGGGAATGTTACCCAGTTGACACATTACCCAGTTCACATTTTACAACATTTTAGGGTGTTGTACTTTTCATAGAGTTCAAATTACTCCTATATTATTTAGAACATTTTCTCGCAATTAAGCTCTTTCCATTCCTGCTGCCAATTTTGAAATTCAGTGTGATTCAACACAATTACACGTGTTATCCAGTTGATGTCTAAAATGTTTTGAGACTCACAATATAGTGTTTGTATATGTATGAAATCAGTATTAAAGATATTAGCTTATTTAACAACTTATACAATTTTAGAGTCCAAGGAGGAAAGAATATCCTTGACTGTCTACTAGCAGCTGCAATACTGCAATTTCTGGAACAATACATTAAATAATAAATTTGATTCATCAATGTAGATTGTAGTGCATCAATTGCTTCTATAATCATAAAGCATCTTTCATTATTAAGAGAAGTAATAGTACGAGATGGAGATTTTGTTTTGGTGAAAAAAAAGCATTTTGTTTTTTTGTTCAATCAAACTATTCTTCCATTCTTCCAAACCATTCTTTATCCCTTTCACCAATGGCATGCACTGGTCTCACCAAAACAGGAAGTGTGAGTGGAGTCCAGCTGACTTGTGAGTAATTATGAGAGCAACCAGGCTCCGACACGTGTTCAATGTGATGTGGGGCTGATTAGAGGCAGGTCTGGTTTCTTCAGGAGATGACCAGTGGTGTTGCCTAGATACTGACTCTGCATGTGCTGCTGATGTGTCTGAGTCTGATACTCGCTCTGACAAGGCTTTACAAAAACAAGTGATAATTAAACAGACTCCTACATGACCATTCTGTGACATTTTAATGAGTTAAGGTGAGAAAGTCTCTTTTTTTCTTTTTTAAGATGATGGGTACAGGCTAACAAATAAGGAAATCCTGAGTATGAGATAAAAAAAAATCAGTATTTAAAAATGTTTGATTTATAAATTACTAAAAAAGCTCAACAGATAACAATAATGCATTAGCCTAAAATATACACTCGAAGTAACTTCTGTAACTTCTGCAGCCATAGCTGCCTTTGGGTTGAATGATCATCAGCTCCTACGATCGACACCAATCACTCAGTCACACACAAACGCACCATATTCTTACATTAGGCAGACAAACTAGTGGAAGTGTCCCTGTGGGCTCCCATCCTAGTACTAGCTAGGCCCAACCTGGCTGAGATCAGACGAGATCTTACTTGACTAAAGTTAGAACAAATTACGTAGTGGGAGCTGAAGACAATTTTTGAACAAAAGGTCTTGGACCACAGATAGTAACTGACTGGCTAAAAGCTATATGCATTATGCCACCATAAAATCTTCTGATCATAACTAATCAAACTATAAGAGTCAGGAAGATAAAGGAAATCTCCAGTAGATTTTAATTATCCGAGTCCAAAAAAAGACTTGAAAAATTTGATCTAATTTAAGAGCAACATTTGGGTAGTGAAACAGTGCCACCATATGGTAAAAATGGATATAGAGCCAATAGAAGTGACCACAGCAAAGGAAAAATGTTGTTAGTGTTTAACTCTCTCATTAAAAAAAAGCTGAGATTGATATAATTCTGCGCCATGTAAAAAAAAAAAAAACAATGAATACTAACATACTTAGTACTCAGGGGTGTTTTGTCCACATCATGACATTTGTGTGTCTATGTCTTATTCACATTTTATGGGCAACGCTTCAGCCAAAACTGTAAAAGTCAAAAGTAAATTCTGTCAACTGGACTTAAAGTTGTAGGAGTGAGGACATTTTGCTACTCATCCAAGCCAATTCTTTAGTTATGGAACTGAACTGAACCAGAACTGAAGAAGCAGCTTAAATGAAACGCCTTCACTCCTACAATTTTTTGTCCAGTTAAGATTTTACTTTTGGATTTTACTATGGATCAGACCTGGACAACTGAGGGATTACACAGACATCTTCAGCCAAAATTCAACACCTGAACATACACAAAGCATCTACATGGACAATCTACATAGAGTTTTTAATATATATTTTAATTTTGTTATTATTATTATTATTGTATATATTTAGCAATATTACATACAATTTTCTAAAATTACGCAAGTCTACTCTAGGCACCTCGATACAAGTTGTAGGAATCAGATGTCAACATATTTGATTGTGAGAGCATTGGATTTGAAATACATGTGCTTTGAGCTTCTCTAATGTTCAGTATTAGGGTTGGCCGATATTTACAAAAATTAATATCTCAATATATTTTGGGAGTATCCTGATGACAATATCCAGACACTATTATAATTAAGTATGCCAGTACATGTCTTGGTTAAGGTTTCAAATACTGCACAAAAAGTGTTAAATTAACCACCAAAGTACAGAAATATTAACTCGTGTTGCAGATAATTGCAGATTATATTGATATATTGTAATTTTCTCCTAAATATAATAAAATACAGATCAGAAGTAGTCCATCATCAATTTACAAAGTTTCAAAACTGTGCTCCTCCACTATCCCTGACAGAGAAGGGGGAAACAGGTGGTTTTCAGGTGGTGGCAGATGCTGGCCCTGTGCATAATGCATGATCTGATACTGGAGCGGTGGGATAAATAAGTTATTCTAAGTCTGAGCCAGGATGAATCTGCCATTATTTCATATTAGTGGCTTTCTCTTTCTCTAGGTGAGCGAGGTCGGAGGTGAGAGAGTGGGGACAAACACAGATAGATTTATAGCTTCAATAAAGTGTGGTCTCGGACACCGAGGAGCCAGAGTAAATTTCCACAGCAGTGCTGTGTGATGGGGGACGCGCTCTACAGCTCAGTCTTCTCATCTCAGAGTCACTTTTAACACAACTCCACCAAAAATCCTCAGTCCACAAACTCACACACCATCTTCCATTTCACTATCATACAAAAGTGGCGCTCCAAATACAAGACGTTACAAAGACAAAAAAGGAACAAGAGCAACACAAAAATAAAATGGTTTCAAATAATGTATTTCAGTACTTATGTAGTACTTCAGTCAAAACTTACCTTTTTCTCTCCTTCTTTGGCGTTCCCTCGTTTCTTATCTCTATCCCCTCTGTCAGCCGCAGGTCTGTCCCTGTCACCAAACAGTTTCTTAGCCCACTCATCTTTCTGAGCAGCCAGCCGGTGGCTGTGGGGCTGTGGTGGAGGAGGCGGAGGTGGCAGGTGGTCCCCAGGGGCCAGTGGGGCTCTGTAGCGGTCAGCTGGGATCTTACTCATGGGTGGGGGCAGGGTGCTGCAGTTGGCTGAAGACCATCCGTCTGTGGACTCCGCATAGGACTCCTGGTCACTGCTCAGGCCGAGGTGGTGCTGCTGCCGCCAGTCTCTCAGCACATGGACTGGTAGCCATCGTTGAGGCTCCGCCCCTCCTCCCACAGCTCCTCCCACAGCTCCTCCCCGTATTCCTGTGGAGAAGTGATGTGGGTGGACCCCTCTTCGTGACATTTCATGGTGCGACAGGGGCAGCGGGTGAGGGAGGTCTGCCAGGTAGGAGTCATGGCGATAGTGACCGTTCCTCAGAGCCACAGGAGGGGGTGGAGGGGGGTGTGCCGCTGTTCCAAGGGTGGGACTCCAGGCCTGCTGAGAGGACGGGGGGCTATCCCAGTGACGGGGTCCTGGCACATAGTTGTTAGCAGGAGGCCCCCCAAGGTCAACTAAGAGCACCCTGTTGCTCTTCTCCTCAGGTAGAAAGTTGCCGATGCCACTGTCACTGTTGCTGCTTGTGCTGTGGTTTTGTTGGGCGTCATTGTCAGGATCATGAAAGGCTCGTGCCCTCACACCTTCAATATTATCCCCCATGTCTCTATACAGGACAGAAACGAATTGCAGAAGAGGCTGAGAGCTGGGAGGAAACTCAAGGCAGCCTCCCGTGTCAGGGTCTGGGGTGCACTCAAAGCCAAACCTGCAGGCAACACTCAGGTGAACCTGCAGGGAAGGAGTAAGTACATAAAAGGTAAGTAAGTAAAACATTAAGAAATATACAATATACTAATGATATAAACCAGGATGTAAATAGAATCATACCTGGTGCTGGCAGAGCTCTGGATCCACAATAAAAACATGACAAGATGTCCTCAAACCACTCTCATCGTCTCTGTTAGTGTTAAAGTATGTGTCATCCTGGTCGTCTGAAGCCTGCATTGTGACCAGCCCAAAGAATCTGCGGTCGTCCGGACAACACGCACTGAAGGCCAGTTTTTCTGCGGGATACGTGGCCAAGACTTGTCCCCTGTCGCTGCACAGGCGGACACTGTCATGCATGACCTGGGAAAGCACAGGACAGATACAATATTGTACAAAACATTTTCAAATCTAACTAATTGACTGGCAGCATGCATTCAAAAGTGCTAGACTATAGCTATAAAGCAATAAGAACATTTTGCAGTATACAAGATGTATTATCATTGAGAATATTGGATGTGTTTTATGAAAAAATACATGCAACCCAAACACTTTAACCCTTCCTCAAACTGTGGTACACAGCCATAATTTAAATCAGGTTTAGCTCTAGTTTAGACCTCAAATAATCTTAGATATCAGTCTAAAAATTTTAGACCTGGTTTGAATCTAGTGGTATTTTTAAAAGGTCAAATATTTTTGCAGGTGGTATTTGTGAAAACTTTGGGAACACCTAACCCTAATTACAGACTACTAGATGTTATTATACGGTGCACAGTGAAGTGCAGCATTAATAAAGTCTGCCAAAAAATCTTTGATTAAATAAATAAAGTATATATTAGTCGAAGTTGTTGAGTAGAAATGTTTTGCATGTTTTGTTTTTTTTCATGGCCGATGCTGATACCAATTGTTTAGAATCCAGAAAAAACGGTAGCTGATAAGATCTACCAATATTTTTGGGCTGATATTTAGGGCTGATTTATGTATTTTAAATTTACTACAAATTTATTACAAATTCATTCACAACTCTTTTTTTTTTTTACCACAAACGTATAGGATAGCAGTGCAATCATATTTTATGCAGTTATCTCTTCACACTAAAATGTTCAAATTGAGCATTATGTGTATTCTTTACGTCAGCCAAAACAAAATATCATCCTCTGCAGGAGATTAAAAGCTGATAGCCGATACTCTGAAAAGTGCAAATAGTAGCCCGATATATATCGGTCACGCAATATACTAGTCTGTGTCTACTGTAGAGACAATGGTGTGTGCTATAAACGTGAAAGCACAGTGAATAGTGAGTTAGACATACCTTCATCATTACCAAAGAGTGAATCTTTTGCTCAGCTCGAAGTCGTCTCATGCTCCCTCTGATGGCTTGTAAACTGTCATTTTCTAAACTAGCTCCTGTAGATGCTAGCTCAATGGATCCAAGATATCCAACAATCATCCCTACATTTAGGATGCCCTCATTTGACTCTAGGCCCAAGTCCCCTCCGTCTCCCACATCCCCCTCTTGCTGATGGAGGTGAAGATGTCTGAAGTCTGCATCCAGGAAAAAGGCATCGTCATTGACAACCTGGGCCATCTCTTCCTCAGACAGTAAGTTTGGGTTGCTATGGGAACGTGGGCGATAAGGGGGATACTCTGGATCAGAGGGTGGATGTGGTTTAGATGCGGATGTGACCCTCTCTTTGTCAGAACTGCTAGATGAGTGGCTGGAATTTTCAAAAATCATGTTGAAAATCCCCCCAGACTGCAGCTCAGCTACTACCTTCTCTGCTCTGTTTATACCCATGGTTTTTGCATCCACTTTGGGCTTGTACCAACCAGCTCTGGCCCCAGACCTGCTACTATTGTTATTGTTGTTTATGCTGTTATCATAGAAATAGTCCAACTCGTCATCACTGGAGCAGGAGTCCACAAAAGCTGCTGCCATACTACTGCTGCTGTGATGCCGGCTACCTGCATTGCGTTGGTGATGGTGTCTTTTTGGTCTTTCTCCCTCGGCAATGACCAACTTCAAAACACCAGAACAGCGGCCGATAAGCTTGACCACATCTTCATGGGAAGCTTTAGAAACATTGATGTCATTTACAGAGAGAATGTAGTCTCCTGATCGCAGTCCAACATAGTCTGCTGGGCTTCCCTTAAGGATACAGCTAAGGACACAGGGACTTTGACCTGACAGAGTAAAACCATACCCACTTCTTCCTCTTGCCACCTCTATGGCCCGGATACGTCCCTGCTGACACGGAGGAGGCAGGTTGAACCCACGCCTCTTAGATGATGTGTCCATTTGTCTAAACATTGTGCCAAATGTTGTGATATACTTCTGTCAAGACATGTCCTCACAGTATATCCTGGTCTTTGACTGAGCGCTGAAGAAAATAGTAAAGCTCAGATGCAAAGCTTAGCCGTAATTCTTGCGTTGATGGGATATCAGTAACATCATGGCGTTATCCAGCCTTACAAGCCAGGAGTGTGCCTGTCAACACAGTGAAAATGATTAGAGCATTTGTGTCATAAACCTGTTCATAAGCTATGAACTTGATTGGTGAATATTCTTTCCAAAGATGAATTGAATTAAATGAAAAGAGCAGAAGCAACATCACGTAGGAATAAGTGTATCATTTATGTTTATATTTCAAAGCATGTCCATAATCACACAATAGCATGCTGTTGATTAATATTAGCATTGTTACTTCCCATCTCAGTTTAACATTATATGAATATTGTGATCTGTTTCAGTTAAATATTAACCAGCAGTCCTATCTAACCAGTAGTTAGGCGTTTTACAAACACAGTAAAGATGACAGACGTGTGACTGAAGTGGGACATGAGTAACACGAGGTAGATTAGTGGGCGGAGTCTTAAGGTGAGCACACCTGAGTTTTGTCATTCTGCGGTAACACGAGCCTAGAGACCAAATCTGACAGCTGTTTGACAGGCTAATAGTCCTTTGTCTGTTAACGTTGTAGTTCGTTTGGTGCATTATTGTAAGCGAACGCAGAGTAAGTTACATGCAGTGCAGCCAATGCAACAGGAAATAGGCTAGCAAACATAATCGGTTAGCAAATTAGCTCAAAACAGCACAATATGAACTCATGCTGAATGTTAAAGACTGGCGTCGAAGTATCGCTAAACGTTCGTGTGCTTCAAACGAATACATGCGCCTTAACTTGTCCATAACTTAACTTTTAAAACTTTTTGGTATAACTTACTTCACTACGCGCAACCAACCCTGCTAAAATGTTAGTCCCGCCCCTTGCATCCCGAAATCTGGAATGTCGGTCTGTTGCCACGGTAACGGAACTGTACACAGACTTTTTGAAGCTATCATTGGTTAATCGCGCTGTCAATCAAACCCGTGAACAGTTATGTGGATAAATTAAGAAAAGTTAGTTTGAGGCACCACAAATAAAAAAGTATCGCCTGTCACAAATTCAACAGGTGGAAAACTTAGATTTCACCATTTTAACAAGAACAGTACCTGCGATAATAAACACATTAGACTATGCATTGATAAGATTAGAGCAAGATGACATGGACTAAAGACACTAAGGAATGGGGACAGCTGTCTGGAATAAAGAGTTGTACAAAGCTGTAAGTAGGAGGAAGATGGGGTCTTTTCATGTTTTGTCAAAGGTGTTTGGTGAAGCAAGTCAGCTAGCAACACACTAAAACTTACTTTTCTGCATCCGATGGTGATGTCGGTCGTGCCGTGTCCATAGTTTTGTAGCCAAGGTTAGTAAGGTAAACTCAGAGGCGATGGGTAAACAAAAGAAAAGGCTGCTTGCTGCACCATCTGGCGAAGTAGCCTTAAGAGGAGGACTGGAGGAGAGGGAGGTGCTCAGAATCAGAGCTGCACTGGAGAGGAAGCGTTTCTGTTTGGGGGTAAATCAATTAGGAAGTCTATTACACACTGCTTACTACAGCCAATAGTTTTGTCAGATGAATTTTGGACTAAAAAGAACAATCAGGCTGACTGGATAAATAACATGTATAAAAACAACAAGTCCATTTTAAACTCAGCTATATAATGTGCAAAGTAATGACATAAACTTGACTTGGTCACAAATATTTACTTTTGGTTTCTAATTTCTTATGGCATATAGTGGTCATGATTTTAGCCCCATGCCATATGGCTCCAACTTTGTAATCCTATTAATACATTTAATCACTTAATGGGAGGGATTTGTGTAAACCAAGACTATTTCTACTACTTATTTATACACTAAAAGGTCCATTTAAAATCTATAAATCAAGACAGAAGCAAGGAAACATCTTTAAATAATTTATTAATTTCTACAAGACCATAAGCAGTGTTTAATCTTTGCAAAAATGTACATTAAAATGAAATACACAATCTCTTGTTCTATTTTTACAGGCAACTGTAACAAAAACGTGAGACTCTAGATCAAAAACAGACTATCCACAGTCTGCTGTTTTTTTTACAGCAGAGATGAGATGACTGTAGTGTTCCACATGTCTAGTGCAATACCAAGTCCAACCTTCAGGAAAGAGCAAAATAATCCCAGTCCTAATCGCATAGGTGTTGTAGTATAGAGCAAGTGAACAATTTTTATTTTTAACAAGTGGACTGAGCTGTTGGGTGGAAGTGAGAGGGGCAAAGCCTTTAAGACATCATGAAATTAATTTGAGGAAAATGTTCACTGACCCTTCCTGCACCACCTCAGATTTATCGTAATCGTATTATGCTCCACAGGGGTCTTCAGTCTGCCTTTGTCTAAAAACAGAGCAAATTACTCTGTGATTCTCAACACTGACAGTTTTACACAACCCATTAGGTTGTATTAATCTGCTTACAGCGCCTTATTCAAGCTGCGTATTTCCAGGTGTAGATAGATTTTACTGTACAAACTGAGATGTTAAAAGTCAAACATTGCATATTAAAGTTTGAAACACCAACATGGAAAACCTTCAGGTTTAAGTGCTAAATATGTGTAATACTCTCAGCACATAGACAATTATTGATGGAATATTTACCAATATTAAATCCAGACAAATATTTAAAGCTCAACAACAGAAGAGTCACATGGCACTCCTACGCTACACTGTCCTCAGTCTGATTTGTCAAAGCTGCTGTTGGTCAAGAAGGCTCCTTTTGGATTGAGTTGCATCAGGGATGGCAACCGGACCCATGGAAATCAGTCATAAGAATAATACGTGAGAATAGCAATAATGCTAAGCATGCGTCAAGCTTTCAATGTACAAGACATACATTTTAAGTCTTTTTCTAAGGCAAGTGTATGTACAGTGACACAGCACAGATCTTGTCTGGGCTACAAAGTCAAGTCATTGTTAAACGCATTGCTTTTTGCTTTCTGTGATCTTCTAACAAGTAGTGTGTTCTACAACAGAAATATGGCGTTGCATTGTCATAAAGTTAAGATCTTTCTTCACACATCATGCACCAAGGCTTTCATATACTTTACAAATATTTTTACACAACACTCCATATAGATTACTGTAAATAAGTCACATACATCCTGAGAAGTACAGAGATAGCCATTTATAATGTAGATAATCCAGTTTCTTTTGAGTTGTGTTAATCCACTTTGCAAGGGTTGAGCTGCTAAAATGTATACATAGAGAAAACATACTTTAAAACATACCTCTCTGTACATAATCTTGTAATTTATACCTGTGGTGACTTCTTCTCACACTTCATTAATATAATTTTTACATAAATTATCTCACTATAACAAAATATAAAAATGGCTTGAAATATAACTGAAAGCAGGCATTTTTGACCGAACAGAATAAGTTTGTGGATTTCTCTGAAGCTTTGTCAAAGTGCATGGCTAAGACACAATAAAGGTGCTGATGCTTGTATTGGAGAATAGTCATTGATGCTAAAGGGGCAGAAACACCCCCTTAAATTTGAGGCCTTTTCAGATAACTTTTGACTTTTTGCTTCAATTGACCAAATTGGCGAAATAGTAAAATAACACGGCTACAATAGATAACATTTACGTACACATTCTGATCCATCTTTAAGCACAAATGGGGTGCAAATGAGTTTTCTTTTTTTCCATTTTTACCCTCCAGCTCTCAGAGGGATGTGTCTTGATGGATTGACTGGAGACAGCCCAGCAGCTGGTGGTAGGGGCTGCCCGGGGCAGCCACAGTCTCAAACACAGACTGGAAAGCGCGGCGGTCCAGTTCTTCATCGATCTGGTGCCGATAGAAATCCATGGCAACGAGGCAGAAAAGGTTCACATCCACCACCTCACTGGAGCCCATTCTGCTGATCACATGGGGTAGACTGGTGAAGGAAAGCGGGTCAAGGAAAGCATTTCAAAATGATTTTATTGTAATAGTTAAATTAAATAATCATTACTGTATTTTATTGCTACTATACGGACTCTAAAACATTTATAACAAAGATGGCAACATTATTAAATCATAAACACACAAGTCTTAGTTTAAATACTCTAAAAGACAAGTCAAACGATTATTTAAAGTACATTTTTAACAAGATAGAGACTAAAATATGCTATGATTGATGTGTAAGGATACAGAGCAGAGATCCACTGCGAGGTGGAAGCAGAGACAAAGAAACAGGAGAGGCTCCACATGGCCATAGCCACCGGCGTCCTCTGAGTGAAGTTGGACAATGACAGGAGCACCCAGTCCCGCACCATAGAGGACTGCCCTGTAGCATGGAGTGTCTGGAAAACCTACAACAGCAGGAAAAATATATATAAGTATATATTTAGAGCGGATTATATCCTTAAAGAGGATTTATTATGCGTTTTCCGGGCATTTAATAAAAAACTATATAGATGGTTATTTTACCCTTTATTCATTGTAAACCGTAATATTGGTCTTAAACTGTTTAATAATAGAAATGGGTCCACTGACTTCCTGTACAAAACTGCAGAAATAAACCTGGCCTCAGTGCCTTTTGACACGTTAACAAGCAGGATTATCCAAAAACTTCAGACTCTGAGACATTTTTAACCCTACACGTATGACCCAGCTATTTTTCAATATTAAAGTAATTGAAAATATACAAAGCGTAGATTGGAGAAAACAGACATTTTCAGAGCACTCAAGCCTTAAATGTAGGACAACACAAGATTACTCAAAAATGCATGTATCAATCGAAATACAACTGATTGAGTTGATGATGAGAGAACACTGTTATAACCTTGTTAAAAGGTCATAAAAGTTGATTTAGCATAATATACCCCCTTTTTGCCTTCAACCAAAGGAGTATTATTGTCAATATGATCCATAAACAGAATTTAAGTCATCTAAAATAGCTGGAAGTGGACTCTTGAGTAGAGGAAAGTTAATAATCCTGTACTGACCTTGTAGACTACAGTGGCCATGAATTGTGGGTAGGGCTGCTGATTGGACAGGAACTCGCCAATGACCTTGTTCATGACATCCTGTGGTGGAAAGAAGTCATCCAGAAACTGGGGCAAAATCCTAGATACCACCCGAGCCTCACTGGGTAAACCCTTCCTGATTCTGCAAATAGGAAATGCAACCAGTGAATGTTTGGTGACAATTAGGGACACTAGAAACTCATGAGTTGGGCTGGGGCAATTGCCTGAAAAATGAGAAAAAACTGAATCATGTGTAATCGTCAATGATATGGTTAGGTGATTTTAATCAAGAGGTTCACAGTCAATCCTGTGTCGGTTGAAGCAAAGTTCAGACTTTCTGTTAAATTGTACTTATTAATATTCAAGAAATCTATACTGGAAGACCTCTTTTATTTGAAAATTGAGATTGAGGGAAAAAAATTTGATTTTTTGCCACATCGCCCAGCCCTACTTATGGGTCAAAACTAATTATGTTTCTAAAATATTTATATTTTAAAACAGATGTGTTCATCAATTGTACAAGGATGTTTGTACCTGTCAAAGAGGACCGAGACTCTCTCCATAGCCACAATGATGGACTCGCTGTCTGGAGCCTGTGGGTCAGAGTGTGCGGGTCGAGCGGCAGGACTGCCCTTCTCCTTCCCTGAGGAGAAACCAACATGACCCGCCGTGACGCCCACCGCCTTCACTACGGCAGAGTCAACCTGACCTCTAACCCCTGTCACCTCTGAACCCGACGCAAGCACCGCTGAGAGGACGACCAGTGGGGACACACGTTAGAGTTTGAACAAAAAGCTGATCAAATTATAGGAATTTTGGTCAAAACAGAATGTAGACACTGATATTCTGGAAAATTCACTATAAATGTTTGCAGGGACAGTACATTGGCAGTGCTAAGGAGAGGGGCAGGGGTAAAATACACCAATCCTATCTTTACTATCAAACAACTCTAAAACAAAAAGGCCACATGCTTTAGACACTCCAGTTAGTAAGGGTCATTGTAGGGGTTAGAGGTTAGGTTTCTATGTCTAATACTATATCTTATACAGGTAACATGCAGGATGCAAACAAGCTGTAACAAAATGAAAAATGCAAACACTGAACTAATTATGTATTAATCACTCTATACTCTAAAATATGTGCAGAAAAGATTGTGCTTCTGCAAAGGTCATGTCTTGTTCTTGAAAGCGTACTGCATTTTGAACAACAAGCCGCTGCATATCACTGGGCAATAGTGAGCTTGGGAGAAGTAGCAAATTCCACTTAAAGATATTAAACTTGTCCTAATTTTTCTAGTAAAAGCACCCATTGTTAGACATTCAGGCTTTCACGGGTTACTTGAGGGGACAACAACTATGCTTCTGTATGGGTTGGGTTTTCTAGCATAGAATACAAAGGTCACTGGTTAATCTTGCATGCATAGTTCTATAAGTGAATGAATGAATGTTATAAGAATGTTACACTGTATATCCAAATATGGTGCTCACTAATTAGCTGTCTGTTGCTGGGATGTGTCATTAGTTTGTGACATTAGAGCCTTCCTCACCTGTATACATGCAGGTGAGCATGAGGCCGAGCGCCGCCATGGCTCTGTGGGGCGAGGGCATGTTCACTCGGTCTACGCTGAGTTTGACCAGCGACTCAGCGTCCACGCGAGACAACTGCTCAGACAGCAGGAGGCGCTCAAGGCCACGTAGCACGCAGTGGTAGATGACAGATGGAGTACAGTCCTCACTGGCTGACACCATAACACCGCACAGCTGAAACAAGGATGCAATGAGCACAAAGGGAAAGAGACAGGACAACTGCTGGAAGTCAGGTAACTTCACAACATTTTACAGGCCTATAATGTTAAACAGAGACCATTGGCAGAAAAAGATGTTTGTCAAAATTTTGGTTAGACATAGGGTAATCATACCTACTCACTTAATCAATATTATAATAGAGTAATAATAAAGAATAATTAGAATAATCCATTTTATGATCGGATTTTTTTATTATCTTAAATTATAGTAAATCAATACAGAAAACAATCTGTAGCCAAGACACTCACACATAATCACAGCATTCTTAAAGCTTTACCTGTATTACTCCTGCCATGAACTCTGACCCTACATCCAGAGGGTAGTTTTCTATCATGTAGAAGGCCACTGCACACATGACCAACACATGCTGCTGGTTGTGCAAGTGTACGCAGCTGTAGGGCACAAAATTACACCATTAATGAGACTCAACTAAGACACTGTATTGTCAGTAGACATAGCAAAATTAAACAAGGCTACAGTATAAGGCTCAAGTGAGGTTCATTATTAAAGTCTGTTATGTAATTACATGAGGCCAGTATTATTATTCCCACATTATACTTACTGTGCAATAGCCCTGAGATTGGACAGCAGGTACTCAGAGACTGTGGGGATGAGCTGTTTGGCCGTATCATCAAGCAGGTCACACTCCAGCACGTACAAAACCCCATGAAGAGCCCCCATTCGACTGGGCAGATGAGTGCTACGAAATGTCGCCTCCAGCAAGCGGCACACTGGTTCTGCTATGATTTTATCCTGGAAATGTGCAGTCTTTTAAATGACACCAAATTTAAAGCACTCAAGCACGTTTAAAGGCCAGTAACAATACAAATAGTGCATAATGCATTTTATTTTTTGCAGTTTAAAATAACACCTATGAATAGAAAATACTCATGTTCTATCAAATGTGTTCATATAGCTGCTATACTAGGATTTGGTGTTGGCATATATGTGTGGCAGTGGGAATTACCATGAAAAAAACAAAATTTTGGCAAGTATCAGGTCCGGTATGTTAATTTAAGTATGCAATTGTAATGAATGCATTTTGATGGGAGAATGATTTGGGGAAATTTAAACTGATCCCTCCATTAAAAACATACCTGGAGTTGTATTTGGCTTCATTCAGTTTTACTCAAAGTTATCTTTTTCAATTTTATGTTGTATTTTATTTAACCTTTATTTAACTCTTATTTACAATCATAACCTAGTTATAACATTGTTAAAAGCTAAAAAAAAACAAACATTTTTTTCATAATATGTGTCCTTTAATACATTTTTGTAAAATTCTATTTTAAGTCTGGTTATGTCCTTACCATGCCCAATACAGCAGCTGCTTTGCAGATGGCAGGAACGAGGTATTGGTTGAGGATCTCATCTTCTGGTGGGTGGAGCTTCTGTAGTTCCATTAGTGTTGAGAACATCATGTCGAATTGATTTCTCTCTGTGAAGAGATCTGAGACTGCCAGCAGCTGCAATAAACGCAAAACACAGTAATATAAGTAACGGAGTAACATTAAAACATCCATGCATCTCAGTGAAGTAACTTGGCCTGGTAACGTCTTCTGCATCTCCACGGAGTTAGATTAATGATGAGGTAATCCAATCAATGTAAGAGTACATGTTTTGAAAGGTATTTTTGAGCAATCAAACAACCTGTCATAGAATAAATGTAAGCTAGACTGTCATAACAGTCGGTGACAACCAATTAGAGCTCCATGGACATATAACCAGAAAGGTTACAGAGCACCTTTAAATAAGTATATTAAGCAACCTTACATCTTAGGAATGGACATGATGTAAACTAAATATTGAACAACAACATTATGATGGTAAATCAGAAGTATTGATTGTAGTGGAGGACTCACCGATCGGACTACTTCACTGACTAGTATGGTAGGGATCCTCCTGTTGTTGGGTGAGCCTGGGATAAGCCACTGACTATAAAGCTCAAGCAGGAACTGGGAACATGAATGGATGTCCACGCCAGCCCTGTGTTTCCTAAAATTGCAACACAAATTACACACTGTACATTCTGTGCCACCAATTTCAGCGTGTACTCTTACCTGGAATTGATGGGAGACAGCGGTGGGGACGAGGGAGCTGGAGTGTCAGGCTCATCTTCTTCGTCTTCTCCCCACTCCTCCTCTCTGAGTGGGGTGATGTTGTTGCCAAGCCAAACTGAATGGATTGAGACCTTAAAAAACACAAGATGTTTAAAGATGTTTTACAAAAAGCCTGTTAAACTATTAACAAACCAATAGATGTTACTTCTGACCTGTCCCAATTTGTAGTCCATGTTCCCCATTTCCCTCTCTGTGTTGATCTGCAGCAACAGTTTTTCATGGCTGATTAGGGTCCCTGCTATAACACGAAAAAGAGCAATTATGATTAGGTACACTATTCATAAAGGAAAATAAACTTGGTGCATACAGTTAGTTACCGGCTGAGGCTGCAGAGAGTGAGGGCACAGGATCCCATGCGTGGTAGGGGTGATGCGTGTGAACATTGTCCCTCTTCGACACAAGTGCCTGAATTTCCCTTTCCACTTCACCTCTGATCACTGCAAGCTTTCTCCCAAATCTTTGATCAAAAGAAAATGTAAACAACAAAATTGGTTGTTAAAATTTTGAAATAATTTTGAATATTTACCGTGTCTCTAAGGCCTTGAGGCTCTTGTTGCGCGGTTGCTGTTCCAGACAGCTGACTGCAGGGTTTCCAGCTGTAGGCAGGGTCATAGCACTCAGCACCAGGCTGGTGATGGCCTGAACAGCCAACACATTTAACTGGGTACGCTCCAAGTCCTCCTAAACAAGAAATGCAGGGACCAAATTACGATTTCATTTATACCATACTATTTTGAACCAAATCCCTTAATTTGTTTTGTGATTATCTTATAAACTGCTTTGCCATGTCAGCAGTTCTAAAAAAAAGAGGACATCTCATTACATCTTGTTGCGTCTCCTCTTCCTGGTCCATAGTAATGGGTTGTGTGACAAGCACCCCAAGCAGAGTGGCCCATGTCTCTTCAAACTGAGTCCGGCTGCTCCAACCTAAACATGGCATATTTATGAAGTACATAATATACCATAATAATTAAGGATATACATGTATTAGATGGACTTCTATTCATACCCAGTGTGTTGATGCGGTACAAAAACTCTCTGAAGACATCCTTCTCCTGCAGGAAGTCCACTGGAATCTCTGGTAAGCTTGTGCCAAACTCTCCACCCCGCTGAGGGGACCAACCCAATTTCCAAACCTAAAACCAGATGATGGTTTTAATATATTTTAATATAACATGATAGTTCAGCATATTCTTTTCTCTTACGGACCAGTGGAGGAACTCTAGTGTAACTGTTAACCAGAGGCAGTCGAGATAGACTGATCACAATGTTGCGCAGAGTTGGAGTAAGAAAGGTTGGAATAGCACTGTTTCTATGGTGACCCAATGTAAGGACACTCCGGAGACCTTCGACTAGCTCTCCCATTATCTCACATGATTGCCATTCATGCAGGTCTGCAAACAATAGGAGTGCATTATTCACCTGCAATATCTGAGATAAATGTGAACCACTGAATAAACACATTTCCTGAATTGGCACTTACGGTTTGCATGAGGGGAGTCTACTTCATCTCCATCATCCTCCACCTTGGGTCTTTTCTCAGAATATAGAAGCTGGTCACCAGGTTTCACTGCCACTAACAACACAAGCACATCTTAAAACTCAGAAATAGTAATATAGAAAGAACATCAAAACATATTTTAATGATGATTACCCCCCTTTTACCTGCAACAATGATAAGGCGCAGACAGTGAATAAGAGAGCAGGTATGTGTGGTATACTCAGGTGTAGAAAGCTTGTTCCAGACACAAGGTTGTTGTAATGCCAGACACAGACAGGCTAGAGCCCACTGAAAGTCCACACTGAGAGGCAGCTGGTCCTGCAGTAAACGCCAAACTATCACCTGAAAAAACAACATAAGGTCAAATTAATAGCAGGTGAATCCATTGTATACATCTGTAGAAAATGTAGTGAATACCTCTGTAGCCATACAAGTGAAAGCAGTGATGAGATGCTCCTTTTCAGCAGAAATGTGAAGTGAGGTAGGCAGCTGACTGACATTCAACAAGTACTGTGAGAGAGCCCTGCACAGCGACAAAACCTTTGGAAAGAAACCAGGTTCATCTGGAAAAAAAAGGATATGGGCACTTGATAAATTTTAAGATGTTGTGGGTATAAGAGACATTTAATTTACTAAATAATTACCATGTTCCTTACCAAAGACAGTGGCTAGACTTTCCCAGTAGGGCTGTGGCTGAGAGGGAGGCAGGAAAGACTGGTGTGGAACAGGAAGTGACTGTGTAACCTCAGCAAGTTGATCGATGGTGACCTGCAAAGCCGTCTCTAACAGAAGTGACCCTTGACCTCGTGTTAACCGGTGAATTCCCAAACTTATACTTGGACACAACAGACTCAGATTGAACTCCTACAAAAAAGATATCAACGGCTGTCAGATGAGCATTTATTAGGGACTTAAATAATGTTACTTAATTACCTTGCAGCTCATTACGTTCAGGAGATCAGGTGGAGGTAGTTTAGTGAGAAGTTCTGTTGTCTCCAACAAAGACACATCTCCACAGAGACAACACTGTGATTTCACCAAAGCTACATACCATTCCTAATAAAGCAGAGAGAGTTTACTTACTTGCTCACAATATGAAAAATAAACAAATATGAAATGTTTTATGATTACATTGGATTAGACCTGTTAGCTTACCTTATCTGCCATTACCAGTTCTGGTGAAGGTGGAGGATCCCCATCTAAGGGGTGTGACGTCACAGGTGGGACTGGGCTGTTGCTGTCAGTAACAGTGGCCCTAAACCTGTCCAGCAGAGAGTAGAACCTCTGATGCCTGAAATTGAAAGAGGTGGGTTGGTCAAAGCTTCTGCTACCCAAAGATATAGCACACAATAACTAATTGTACCCAAGTAACAGCTTTACCTCTGAGCAAGCCCACTGCTTTGAAGATACTCCTGAATCCTATTGAGCTCTTCCACGGGAAGCTGAGCTATGCTGTTCTGCAGAGTGAAAAAGATGATGAATTAAATACATGTTTATAATCCAAGCCTTTCAGTAGTGTGTCTGCTTCGTACTTGTAGTGTTTCTGCGAGCAGCATCTCGACCCTCCGACAGGCCAGTGTGTCCACCATACGGGCTAGTACTCGATAGGGAGTACTGAGCAGCTTGTCCACATACAGCATCAACAGAGAGCCAGACTGACTCAAGTGGATCCCCTCCAAACACTGCAGAGTTTTCTTCAACATAGTGGGCTAAAAGAAATTACCCAGAGAGGGTGAATTTAAAATTAAATGGTGATTTCACATAAAACTGTCCCTCTTAGAAATCTTACAGTAGAGAGATTGTCGCAGCGTGACTGGATGGCCTGAATAAAGAGGCCACTGGCAGCAGAATTGCGATGAACAGCACTGATAAAATCCTGCACTGGAGGCTCATGGGAAAGGCTGATCAGGTCTCGCACATGATTAACAATCAGCCAGGTTAGGTGCTCTGAATCATGGAGGTTTTGACACTGAAAGAGGAAATATAAAATGGAAAAACAGACCTAAACAGGATAAAAGAACTACAAAGCAAAATCAGTTTAACGGTATTGTCCTTACTACATAATCACAGAACAAGATGAGGGTTCCCCTTCGTACAATCTCTCTGTTGACCATTGCCAACCGTGATTCAGGCTTGTCCTCTTCACCTTCGCCTGAGCTGCGAGGACTCAGCAGCTTTGTGCAGGATAAACTTTGTCTCCTATGAGAGGAAAAACTTATTAAGATTGTGCAAACATAAACTTTATAGATGCGAATATGATAAGCATGAGCATAATATTAAAAGGAAACCTATTATGCAAAAAAATTGGTTTATCATATAAATGATGATACATGTAAGATTTAGCAGCGTTACATAGGCATTTTGGCACAAATGAAAAGAGTCAGCAAACATGTTTCTTTTTGTCATTTTAAATCAATATTGCAATTTAAAAAGTCAAAATAGTGATCCACAGGTACCATAAGATTCCGGCTACATAAAAGACAAATGCACAATATGAATGTAATATGAAGTTGTCATTGTTATTCATCATTGGGTCATTTCTCACCTGGGGGTCTGGTGCACCTCTGACCACCAGGTGTAGTTTGTGTAATCGATGATGAGCAGAACCTGGCACCACAGCAGCACAAGGGAGGGGTGCGTCGTGATGAGGCTTTGGACCATGCTGTTCAGTCCCTCAAGCTGGTAAAACCCACAGCTTTCAGACAGTGTACCTCCACCCTCACCCTTCAAGAGACGGCTGGCTGCAGCTGTGATCCTTCGAAACATCCCTTCCAATGTAAAATAAAGATCAATCATTACAATTTGAAAAGATAAGGTAAAAGGCGTCCATTTTAACACAGACTCACCACTTTTAAATATGTGTATAAGGCACATTAGGAGTGTGCCTAGCTGCTGGCAATAGAAGGTATGTTGCTGCTCAGTAATGTCCACTTTGATCTGACGCGTTGAAATGTCATCGAGCAACACTCCAACCAACTGCAACAGAAACCTGTATAGACAATTCAAAGACAATGTCAACATTTTGAAATTTGATCATCGACATAAAATAAAATTAATCAACCTTATTTGTCCCAAAAGAGCAACCAAGTTTGCAGCTCTCAGGTCTTAAAAAATAACTATTAATAAAATTGTGTATATACAGTCAAATATAACATCAAACCTATTAGTTCATCAGGGTAATAAAAACAAGCTTTACTTACCTGGCAAATGTTTCTTCTGGGAGAGTGTCGCCATTAGGTTCCTGGGCAGCAGGTGTTTCAGATGGGTCATTTGGGGAGCTACACTGCTGATGCAGACGAGTGATGGTTTGGCAGGAGAGGAGATGAGGGGAGAGAGAGAGCTCATGGACCCGGGACAGTACAATGTCTTCTGTGGACTGGGATATTAGTACCCTCAGCACGGCAAGGATACCAGACACCCACAACTGGACTGTGGCTACCGACGTCTGCAGAGACATAAGAAGTAATATTTTAAGTGGAACTAAACATTAAATCAACTTTTCTTTGGAACTAAATGGTGTATATGGTGTTTTAATAGTTTACAGTTCTTGTTTGGTCAGTTTAGTGAAAAATAGGTATATTTGCAGCTTTGTCGTGAAAAATGTATGACACGTAAGACTGCTGACACATAAGACTCCCCCAATTACAGGAATTGCAGAGTTTAGCAGCTCTATTAGAAATGTTGTTGTGGGTGGAGTTTAAATGTTTAGTCCCACATTAATGCGATTTCATAGAGGTTTGTGACGAAAAAGCCTACACAATAGGGATGGGCAGAACTGGAATTTTTGGTAGGTATATGTTGAGGTACAGTATACGTGTATTCGTATTACTTAGTGGGTTTGAATAGGTGATCAAGAATATCATTTGGATGGCTAAAGCCAGCTGTGAAACGTATAAATACAGTTGTAAAAATCCATTAGTTTATGTATTAATAGTGACATATTGTAGAATATCATGTGAGCTATGCCAATTATCACAGTATCATCACTATATTAGAATTGCATGTTGTATGTTAAATCATGACTGACCCTGTGAAATTTTGAAATCCAGTTATAAGTAAATAGAAGTTGTATTGTAAAATTCTTACCATAGTAACTGGAGTGGTAAACATACTCTTCAACAGCATATCCACTGGTCTCAGAGAAGAGGGAGCAACTGACTCAAAGAGAGTATTCAGAACACCCAGTGCCTCTGGGGAGTCTAAATGCATCTGTGCAAACATAAAACAACAGTCTCGGTAACAAATGAAATATGTCAAGTGAGAAGATTCATTATCTTTTATATCACTACCTGCTGCTTTGCGATCATCGGAAGAATAACATCTGCAATCTGCCGTGACAGTCTTTTCCACTTGTCCTCATTTTCTTTGTGACATTGTTGGAGTACAAGGATAAACATCTCCAAAACCTATATTATACATTTACAAGAAATAATAGGTAATATAATACTTAATAATAATCACTTAATTAATAATCACTACATTGTAATTACCCTTATTGAAGTATGAGCAATAATGAACAAATAGTTTATCAAGAATTAAGTCTAGGCTTTGTACTACTTAATACCCTAAGACCAATAAAGTGGTTACTAACCCTGAATCATTCTTATTAAAAAAAAAGTCTTAAGCCTAATAACAGTGTAGTAAAAAAAAATAATATAAAGAAAATACACTTAGAAATGTGTGATATTGGACCTGGTGGTATTGAATGAGCCTGAGCAGCATGGATACAACCACTTCTTTCTGAATATCAAGCTCTTTTCCTGCATCAGCTTTGTTGGAGCCCCTCAAAACAAAAAGGTCATGGACGATGGGTTGCAATGCAGGTATAGCTGTAGGGAGACAGTAAAGTAAGTTGCATATGCAACATTTTGTTCATATTGATTTTGTGGTTGATCTAACCGTGGGTCACAGCTTTTCTCCCACTAGCCATAATCCCATCACACAACTGGATTATTTTAGGAATGCTGATGATCTGCTTGGAGTGGTACCGCTCATACGACAACAATACAAGAAAGAAGAATATATTTGGGATGATGGCCTCTGAATCCCTATGGGAAAGACACGAGTGCTCAGTACAAGATTGATGAGTGGAAGTCAGTGCAAATGTTGTTTACTAAAAAACACACCGAAACTGTCCAACTTCAATGTACTCGAACTGCTTGAGGACAAATCCAATAAACACCTGAAAAAAATGAGGGGATAAAGGGAAATAAGCAAAAAGTAAATGAAGTTTGAAGATAAACAGAAGTGTTAAGTCATACTTGATCTGAATCCAGGAGGCAGTAGTTGACTCGGAGTTGTACCAGCTGGGCTAGCAGGTCCAGCACCTGTCTCTGCAGTGAAACAGAGGTGCTTGTGGTGTACTGCTTCAAAGCTTTAATCACCAGTGGCTCAAACAGTCGAATGTGATTGTGAATGGCACTCTGAAAGAAAAGGATAATGGTAAGATCATATTTGTTTAAATAAATTTACATAGAATAAGTCCTTTTTCATTCATTAAACTTCTGATTGAGTTGGGAAAACTCACCTTGTCTCCTCTGTGGCGTGTTGCATTAGCAATGTTGGACTTGAGTTGATTTGATGCCTTTTGCATGACATCGAACCATCTGAAACAAGGGATTACATTTTAAGTATGTTTGTCCACTTATGTACTCAAAACATAGGGTCACCTTTAAATGTAAAATATATGTACCCGGATGTGTCCTGCTCTGTCTCAGCCTGCACCATGTTGCGCAGGCTAGCATCAGCCAGTGCCTGGGTGAAGTGTGTATAGGGGGCCATGAAGCAGTAATGGTAGAGACCAGGACGAAGGCTAGAAGACCCCAAACGGAGAGCTTTCCCTTGAGTCCGACTAGGTCCACTCAGAACACCCTCGTACTGAGAGGCCAGGTTGGTGCCAAATAGAGTCTTCAGCAACTAAAATGGACATGCAAATTTTATGAACACACATTAAAGCATTACAATGAAAGATGTATGGAACCATCGCACAGGGAAGCCAATGTCTTTACAGTCCCTGTCGGCAGGAACCAACCTCACTTTGTGTGGAGTCAAGACAGTTACAGCACACTGCTCAGTGCTGAAACCACAAAGGACTGCCACACAAAAAAAGAAAATAGTCCATAGTACTCATAGAATCACTAACCTGCTGTACACAAACCGTGGACATGGTTGGTTCTCTGGAGAAGCAGGATTTCAGGTAACCCAAAATTTCCTCAACGCACTGAACAGAACCACACAGGGTTTATGTTAACATTGGCAAAGCAGGTAACCATTTTGATTCTTCATTTTAATTGCATACCTTGCCAATATCATGCAGAGTCGACAGTTCTAAGAGCTGTGACAAAACATCCAAGGTAGACCGTAGAAAACAGCCAAACTTCTCCTGGTTACTGTGTAGATCCAGTGTAACCTAACCCAATCCCCATATAGGATATTAGTACTATGCAGGTAGTTAAATGTTTATAAGGTTTTAAGGTAAAATTACTATTTAACCTTGTAGTTTGTGTATGTGGCTTTCAAGACATCATAAAGCTTGAGGTAGGTGGGCAGGTGGTAGAAATTGCCAAGAGTTGTGGATTTACTGACTCCTGTTGATCCAGTGTTGTCTGCTGGTCGCCCTACTCATTTAGAAAATAGCAATTTTTATTCTACAATCAAGTTTATTTGGTCCAGTGTTGGTGTGGGGTTCATTGTGTACCTGTGCTGGATTCAGAACTTTTCTTTGGGCTCATAGGCGCCACACTGGGATCAGACACATCCTTCTCTTTCCCCTTCCTGCGAATGGGACTCAGTGATGGGGTGTTTGTTAAAGATGGGAGGGTGGCCTAAAAATAATTTGTGAATTCATTACTAATTCAAGCAAAAAAAAAAAAAAATCATAAACATCAGAACAACATGATGTACCTTTACTGCTGGCCCGGGTGGTGTGTCGTCTAACACGTGTGCGCAGATGTTAAGCAGTTTTAGTAAATGAGAGAAAAGTTGTTCGACCATAACCACAAGGGGGCGCTCTGATAGTGCAGCCCAGGGTTCCTCCATCTTATTAGGGCCAGCACTGGTGTTTGAATTACCTCCTTCCTCCTCACCTGACCAGGGGTTTCGCATACATTTGGGTGACACAGCTGGGGATATAAACATGGAAGATACTAGGGTTATTTATGTATTTATGTATTGTAGTCATTATCTAGAAAAGGGTCAAAGTGCTTCCATTACCCACCAGCAATCAAATTGCCAGCAAGTAAAAGTGCATCCTGGTGTGCAGAGAGATCCAAAGGAAACCAGGCCGAGGATAGCAAGGATAGCACCATGTTGGCCACTCCCATAATCAGAGTTTTCTTTTCTGTGTCTGGTGCAGCTGATGACGTGGGTGTATGGCTGGAGTGTGACAAACTGGAATGACATTTTTTATTTTAATCACCACAAGAAATTACATAAAGCTTTGCATTATGCAAGATGTGACTGACCTATGCGCCCGACCTCTGCTGCGGTTTAGACTGGCCCGAGAAGCAAGACTGGATCCAGAGCTCACATAGCCGCAGTGCCAGCCTGTGCTCCAGTTACACACAGGATAGGTTGAAGCCATGAGACATAAAGCCTCACAACAACCAAACTACAAAGGAAAGCAGAATGTATTCAGACACTGTGGAGAAGATATCAAATGCAATGTGTCAAAACATTGAAGAAACAGAACAAAATCATACTGTAAGAGCTCTAGTGGTAGATGTGGTAAACGCATGCGACACTGCAGTGATGACTCTGGACAAGTTGTTCTCCAGAGTGACATCAGGAACTGTATTAGACAGATTGTAGCCCCTGTAAGTCCTGACAAATGAAAAAAATGTATTGTTACATTACTGAAGAAAAAATCTAAAAAGATATAAACTAAGTCTTAGGGCTGCAACACTAACAATTATTTTAGAAGTCAGCTAGTCAGCGATTCATTTGTTAAATACATTTTTAATCAAATAAAGGCTCAAACAGTGACTGAAGTTTTGTGGTTACCTTGTGATTGTGCTGACGGTGAGTTGGGAGGGGGGCTGTGTTTCATGCATTAGTAGTTGTAGATAGACTGAACTCTGGTCTCGGGCAACAGCAACAACTGGATCAGCCTGCCCCTGGTCACAGTCATGAAATAATCGTACAACAAGCCTAAAAACAAGCAAAAAGTGTTAATACAGTGTACACCAAGAAAAGAAAGTATACATAATGGACAGTACCTGCTAATGATTGAAGCTGCCACATGTCGCACTCGGGGGTCATCATCTCCCAAAAGACAGATGACCACATCGTGTAAGACCCTTTCTTGTAACACCAATCTCTGCAATGAAGAATAGTGAGGTTTTGTATGTATAATAATGCACATATATCAATAGTAAGATAGGAAAATTACCCCAGTGTAGTGATGGTCTCCTTTATGCAAAGCTTCAGTTCTCCTCTCTAAGAAGTTAATTATTCTAACAGACACACAATAAAAAGTTATATATACGTTGCTGCATGATCTATAGTTTATTAGATTTACCTAAAATCAATATCGGCCATGGTCTCCAATAGCTCAGTTCGAACAAGCCAATAAGAAGAGTCCCTGAGACACAGCAAGTCGATCAGCAGCTGCAGTCCAAGCTCACTAAGAGTGCTCTTACACAGGGTCATTACACAGTGCTACAACAAAAACAGATTAAAGTTCAAACATCAGCACATTTTTTAAAATTAATATCACTTTTAAAACTACAACGTTCGGCACATAGCACTAGCGCACAGCAGCATTTTATACCAAATGTTCCATTTAATAGTGAAGTAGGTAAGCGTGCTTTTAAGGTAAAAGTGAGGTCCCGCTTTAACTATGCTTTTAGCAGTTGTGTTTAACTGCATTTAAATTTGTTCTATTGTAATCCTTTATTATTTGTTTATTGTTGTAAGGCAACCCTTGTCTAGAAAGGCGCCTACTAAATAATAACATTGCTAAAGCTTACTCAGTTTCCATCTATAGAACATTTTAAATTACCAGTGTTTTAAATGATTTTTATATATATATATTTGCATTTTATTGTATCTTATACACTGATGAATGCCTCATGTTTACAATGCATTTTTTTCATTGTTTTAATATCACTGTCATTATAATTGTAAAAGATAGGTCAACTCTCAACCAACTGGTCTCTCTTTTTAAATAAAGGAAAATAAATAATAAATAAAACTTACTCGCACTGCAGAACAAGCCATTTTACAGGTGACAGATGATTCATCCTTTAACGTTTTTTGAATCAAAGGCACCAAGTCCACCAGGGACAGAGGGTTACCTAAGGAACCGCAAAAAATAAGTCTTGGAATCAAAACAATGATTTTATAATAAAAACTAGACAAATAAACAAACCTGTTACACTTTGTACACTGGCCAGCCAGCTGTGTATGTTGTAGCGGGTTTTAATGAGAGCTGCGTGAATAATGGCTCCACACAGGATTGCAGTGGCCCCTCTGATCTGAGGGTCCCCATGATCAATGAGGCAAAGCACATCAGTGATGTACTGTTGCTCTGTCAAGCAGAAATAAATTACATAATTATGATAGAAAATGTCCTGTCCCCCTGATGTGTAAACTGTCATTAACCAGTCTTTAACCAGTGATTTTGTTTGTTGTGCTTTCTACAAGATCAGAGTGAACATAGGTAGATATTCTATCTGATCAGACGTGCCATTTGCATAACATGGTATTAAGGTAGTACATAAGTTCTCCAATCATGCAAAACATTTCTTTTGTTTCATATTCAACAATGTTTGTTACGTAGGCCGTGATGTATACAGCATTGCAATTTTTAATACTGCACTTCTACCTTCTACTGGGATGCCGTCCAGCGGTTCCAAGTAGAGGGAGTTGAAGAAGGCAGCAGGATGCAGAGCAGCAGCCGCCCCCACACAACTGATAGCCAGGGCCTTCACACTCACTCGCACCTCTTTGTCAGGTATAAGGCCTGTCAAAATGATGTAGTCATAACAATCCTTTTATCTAATTAAATTAAGTAAATCGTACAGTTTGCAATGCATCTGCTGGTGTTACCTTTCTTTTGTCCATTTAACAAAAAGGAAGCGGAAAGAAGTCGCACACAGTGAACTAAAGGTTCCTTATCTTGGTCTGTATAATGTCCAATTGGACCCTTTATCCGTGATGGCTAAAAAATAATACATTAAAGCACACTTGTCACTTTATTGTGACTTCTTGATTTTTATTTTTAAAAACTTTGAAGTTATGTCTCTTTACCTTGTTGTCAGGTTCAGGTTCAGTTGGCTCCTCCTTTGGGATGAAGCGGTCCACGCTACTGTCTGAACCTTGGCGGTTGTGACCACGACCTTCAAACAGGTGAGGCTTACTTAGAGCTGCACACAGAGCACAGTACCCATCGTTTAGATCGCAAATGTAAATATTTCATTATTGATCTGCAGATCTTCAGATGTCTACAAGGCACATACCTAGTGCTGACTGCAGAAAAGGCTCCTGCTGCTGCTCTCCCTGGGAGGCTGCAGCTGCTCCTTCTTCCTCTTCGTCCTGTAGAGTTCCTATCTGCATCCCAGAGTACTGGCTCTCGCTGCCATCCAACACCTTAAGCAACAAGCACACACACAAGCGAAATAAAGGCATCAAATACCACTGTCTTTTTGGACTACATTATTCAAGTTATATTTTCTAACTCTGAGACCAAACATGGACACAACAACAGGACAAATTTGTAAAACTCAAGTGAGTTATGCTTGAGTTTAAACAACTGAGATCAAGCCAACAGTTTTGTTTGCTTGAAAAATAAAAACCTCACAATTTGAGTATTTTAGAAGCTTTTGATGAAATTTGTCCATTTGCTCTGTCTGGTTTCAACTGGAGCAAAAGCCTCTCACAGCCTCCTGAAAGTGAAAAAAATCTAAAACATAGAACTCATGCTTTTAGGTATTTACAGAAAGCTCATCATATGATTTCCAAATAAGATATTGAAAACCATGTCGCTTTAACATGGAGGCAAACAACAAAGTTCAAGGCACAGCTGTAAGCAAGGTAAAATTAGGGAATTCATTTGAGAAACAAGCAATGGGATAAGAATGGAGAGGTCAACAGGCAAGCAAGCCCCTCCCACTCCAGATAATGTCCAACTGCAGCTGACCTTGTCACTAGTGCTAGAGGAGGAGGAGGTGGCATAGAAGGAGGAAGAGGACGAAATAGAGAAAGAAGACGATGTGGAAGATGTGGTGTAGACAGAAGAGTCGCTGTCTGCAGCATCAGGACCCTCTGTGGAGGTCGGAGAGGGGGAGCATGGCTCAATCACCTGCGGCAATGGAGTGCGCGACTGCAGTCCAAATGAGGACAGGGTAAGAAGAGTGGGCAAGACCATAGAGGTAGAATTATTAGAATGGACAGCATTGCAGATTCACAAAGAATGTTTTAATGAACAATATATTTGAACTACAACTGTGCATATGGTCATAAAAGGTAGAAAGAGGAACACCAATTTATTATTGTTTTATTAATAAAGTGATTATGATTTTAATGTCCATTCTACGAATCCTAATTCTATTATTGTTAAATTATATACAGTTCAATTTAAGCCAATCTGAGATTTTTTAATAATGGAAGGTAATGATTTTTCAGTGCAAGATAAGCAAAACAGCATTTTTGTAAGAGGTTTAGACCTACTAGTTCTGCTACATCTGAGGGTGTAACCGCAGAGTCTGGTCCCTCTGTGGTGGTCTGGGACGAGTCACTGGGAGGAAGCGATTGATCGTTGGTGCCTAAAATTGCTCCTCCATCCACTAGTGGCCCTTCTGGCGTGGAGTTCTCGGGGGTGGTGTAATCTGCAGTCTCTGGAGTAATGTTGGCCCCCCCACTGGAGCTTCTGCTGAGCATTTCCTCCTCATTGTCATTGGGAGAGTCAGGGGTCTCGCCACTGCCACCCTGTTCCGAGGATGCACTAAGGTCCACGGAGTCTCCAGGCTGGAGGGTGTGCTGTGAAGAGCGGGGCTGTTCTGTGATGATGTCCACTTGACCTGTTGAGGAGCCATCTGCAGCTGAACCTGGGACAGAGTTTATTTTGATGTTAACAGAAGTATAGGGAAAAAGGTATATAGACTATCATGAGAATCTTTATTGAGTTGTGGGTGTGTCTTACTTGAAAAATTGCCGGTGGTGACGTCATTCTTCTCAGCTTCATCCTCTAACCCATCCTCTTCTCCAGTGGCAATTTTTCCTAAAGGCAGGGTATTATCCAGGTTAAAGAAATAATGTGATTTGAAAGGCCATGATGGAACTATTTACATGGTGCTTTTCTACCTCTGTATCAAGGACCCATTCACCCATTCATACCTACATTCTATCAGTGTACATTAACATTGTTGACAAGGCAAGTTAAGAACGCAACGGTGGAAGTCATGAACCAAGCTCCAACCTACCAACTACACTAATGGTGCCTATACATGAAGTACATTTAAATAGTTATTGGATATGATGATGATAAATTGTTTTGCCATCTCTCCCCCATAAAAGCCTCACTACTGAGAGAGTGATGAATTAAAGAGATAAATAGACCATTCACCTTTCTGTTTTCTGAGGAGGAGGGGACTGTTGGAAGACCCTCCCCCAGCTGAAACACCGGGGAACAGGAGGCAGAAAGAGAAAGTAAAAAGAAAAGAAGCAGGTCCAAAATAGAGTCATTAGGATCAAGTTAGTTAGAAAAGGCACAAACAGAAACTAGATAGCAAGAATTAAAATGTTGGAAGTTGGAAATGTTACAGGAAAAAGTAACACCGGTTAATTAAAAAGGCTGAAAGTGAGTACTTACCTATGAGTTCGAGAATACTGCCAGATCGTGCGCGACTATCAGCGTCCTGGCGAAACACAGTGGCATGGGGTATGTTGCCCGCAGTGATGAGCATGTGCAGAAGCTCTGGAGGCGGAGTCCGCAAGGTCTGCTGCAGGAGCTCCAAAGCTGCTGTGACCACATTGTGATCCCAGTGTTGAGTGTAGTGCAAGGTAAGTTCATACACCTTTGGACATGAGCAGAAAGATAATCAACATAATGGAGAAATATTTAGGACATAGTCATACTGTAGAGAGCTTTTGCTTTTAGTTAGGGCTGAGCAAATTGTGATCTGATTCATGCAACAATATGCCATATTTTCATTATAAGATTAAATACTTGTTCTGCTCTATGCTCAACCACAAACACTTATCCCTGCTTCCTATTGGCCTGCTTCTACCATGCTCTGTGTAATTTAGCTAGACCATTACATGGGCCTATCTTTGAGGCTAGCAGAAAGAAAGTTTTAAATGTTTTATTGATAAATGCTGTATCAGCGAATTGATTATAATTGAATTGTTGCAAATTTCAACTCACCCATGTTGTCTGCCTTAGGTGTTTCGGCCAAATGAGTCCCCAGGGAGCCGAAGCACCTTAAGAAGGTTCCAGGGCAGACAACTGGGTGCTAACGAAAGCTAGTTTTTAACAATAGATTTGGATGTGAGAAAACTTACCTGTACTACAGAGTGGGCTCAGCCAATTAGGAAGCTGCTCTATAAAAGGAGCAGACCTCAGTTGGCTAGGGGAGGGTGCTGTATGTATGGAGGTACTGCCATGCTGATTCTTTTACATTTTTTCTTGCTTTTTTGTAAATATTTTTGGTGTTCAAATAAATGCACTTAGGTCTGCACTGGACAAACTGTCTCAGCTCTGCTCCTCATTGAACTGCTAAGGTTGCTATCCGGGCGATTACACTCTGAGAGAGTGACAGGCCCATTTAATCAAGTGCAGTGCAATATGAACTCTCAGAGGAATCAAAACTAAATGTATGTATTATGATAACGTCTAAATCGTCATGATAATACATATATAAATTTTTTCTTGGCATATCACTTCTATAACCCCAGTATTCAGTGTAACTTTAGTACCAGCTCCTCATCAAGCATTCTTAGCTCCTACAGCATAAAAACGCTGGAAAAGTTATCTTGTACCTGTAACAGTTGTTCAGGTGTTGGCTGCACATCTGCTTCTTTCTTTGTGACTCCAAAGCTTCCCTTGATGCTTGATGTATTCACTTGCTGAAGGAGGAGAGGTATCAAATAACGGAGAGTTAACAGAACACCCAGAATGAGGTGAGTCGGGTGCTCTTCGTCCACAGGAACCACAAGACCTGAGGGTGGAATGTTCATATGTAATTTCCAGTGTATACACAACACATGCATCTAAATTGCTGCAGTAAAACCTACCGAGCAGCACATTTAGGAGCCAGGTGTTAAAATAGGTAGTGCGTCTAGAGTGTTGGCAGACAGTGACTGCTGAGCTTGCTGCTGTCCGTCGAATAGTGGGTGAATTTGACTTGAGGTTTGCCACAAATGACTTGAGCAACACCTGTAAAAAGCAAAATATATTTACTATGGACCATGATTCTACTCTATATTTCCTATATTTTATTAAAAATCTTTATCCACAAATGCTTCTGGTTGCTTCTTAGATAAATTATAGAGAGCATCTGTGTTTTATTTTACAACAAATTCACCTTTATTTCACCATCATTGGCAAAATGTCCCAGTGCCAGCATAATCTTGGGCATTGCTGAAGCCAGTGTCTCTTGAACGGTCTCCTCTTGGCGCTTTGTAATTCTGGTGAGGCACGGCAGCAGGTTGACCAGGTAAGGTCTAAAAAGAGCAGATACAGTTATCTCTAGTATGTAATAACATTACATACTGTACCACTGAAAAGTAAAAGAGATTAATCATTATTATTATTATTATTACTATTATTACTTACACTTGCAATGCATTTTACAGGCCTGTTTAAGGCTCTCAAAGAGCTACACTGTAGTCATTATCCATTTACTCCACACTCAGTGGTGGTAGGCTACTATTGTAACCAGAGCTGCCCTGTGGCAGACTGACGGCAGTGAGGGTGCCAATCTGCGCCATTGGCCCCTCCAACCACTCATGCACCCACCACATTCATAGTAGGCAATGCAATGTATTTTAAAGATGAGCATATAAATATCATCATCTTATTTAAACACTTGTCAAGATACTGCAGTGTGTACCTGCACTTCTGTGGTTTAATGAGGTGGGCCAGCTCAGCAAACCTCCACAATGCTGCCCTCAGACTCCGGGAGGCACCATTCTGATGATCAACAGAAAAACAGCACTTAAACATGCGCTATGGCATCAGGCCACAACAGAAACCGACCAGTCTAGTACAAGAACTACCTTTTTGATTTCTTTATATAGTTCCAGCTGCAACCTGGGCAAATTGGAGTCCATCAGTGCCTAATGGTGAAGTATTAAAAAGATGAATAAAAACAGATCTAGATATATTCATTAGTAAAACAAGACACTTAAAAAAAACACAAAAGTCAATCATCAATTATCTTACTTTGATAATTTTGTTTAGGCACTCATCAGCAACCATTCGCACATCTGATTCGCAGTCATCACTGCAGAGTAGAAACATCTCCATGGCAATCCCCAAAAGTTTCTGAAACTCCGGAGATGTTCTGCTTTTCAAAACAAAAGGCAAAATGTACACACTTTGAAACAAAACTTCATAGAGTTAACTTGTAAAAACAGTTTTTACATTCAATATTATGCAAAAATACATTTTTACTTCATTATTTTAGGTTTCATAACAATCAGGCCATTACAATGATGTAAAAAAAATAATAATAATGTAGTTATTGTATTTCTATTATTCACAACATTAATCACCAATACCAACCTTAGAGATTGAGCCACTATGTTTTCACATATTGTCAAACAGTGTGTTACTCTGTCCTTCTTGGTGGTGGCCTGTTCCTTTTTCCTTAAAGGGAGAAGGGTGAAAGTTAAAGAAAAAAACTGAGATAGGTCGCATTTTAAAATACGTACTTCATATTCAATTAACCAATAAGTGTAAGCCCACGGCACACATCACATAAATAGGAGGATAGTAAAACTGGTACCTAGTGTAGTATCTGCAGTACTGTCTCTTTTGTCTGGTACATCAACTGGCCCTTACTTATTTAATACACAGTGCAATGTGTAAAATTAATGACAGCAAACTACTACTAAGGGACTTGCAAAAACAAATGTTAATATTCTCCGTGAACAATTTCCATTTGTGCAAACAATATCAAGTGCTTCTAAATGTTTACAAATTACAAGCACGTATGTACAGAAATACTCTGTCTGCGAAGTGCAGTGTTGTATTATTCAATGTACAGTGGGAAGATTACGATCTACTTGCATAGTATCTGATATAGCTTCTGCATTCACGTAATTAGCTTTGAGCTTTGCCTAATAAAGCCCTAGCGTCCCATTGAGGAGCACAGATGCAGCTAGCCCAAGCTAACACAAATGTGAAGCACTTACTGCCTCTGGACAAGCTCCTCTGCAGTCGGTGGTCCCTGGTGTTGTTGGAATGACTTCAGAGACTCAAAGGCCTTCATCAGTTTCTCCATGGTAGCCATTTTATCAATCAAATGTACGGCTGCTAGCTCAGCTGGCTAATATTTACAATGTGAGCTAGTTAGCACAGGGGAGCCCAGTTAGCATCGGGAGAGCAAACGGTGCGTAGTGCGCCGAGAGTGACAGCACTGCTCGCGACAACTACCACCAGCTCTCCAGCCACTCTCACTGCAAATTGTATACTGCTGCTTCACAATATTACTGAAAGGGGTCCCTGATGATAAAAGACATCTTTGATGCGGCGTTGCGTTGCCCACAAGAAATCACACCAGGAAGTGGACTGTGACAGAAACGCAGGATGTCCATGGAAGAAAGGGGCGCTGCGGGTTTAGCCAATCAGCGTCCAGGATTATTTTGATGGACAGCTTCGCGAACCAATAGCACACTTACATTTCCCATTGTTGTTTTCAGTAAGTGTCACGGGACCACTAAAGCCCAGATTGTTGTTACTTAGAGAAGAATCAATAGTTTACATACTGTGCATAACTACAACATTATTTTATCTTCACTACATCTGAGAACTCAATAATAACCAAACTACACTGCACCATTTCTAATATAATCTATATTTGGATTAATAAATTATAGGCTTGTTTTGGGGATTACTTTCTACTAGTTAACAGGTATTAGTTATCAGGAGTATGGTGTGATTATCACCCCAGGAGAGAGTGCCGAGCCTAGAGGATCAAGGTCAAGGGAGCATCTGTGATGGAGTATGGAGGTCACACTGTAAGGGGCCATGCCCTTTGGCCAGGTCTGAATTCAGCTTTGGCAATACATCATCTCATTTCTGTGAAGACATAAAATTGTTGTGTACTTCAGCTGATTAATGGCAAAAGGTGGTGGGAAGGTATGCCTAAACCAGTTCACCATTTCAGTTAACATTAAATGTACTTAAGACATACAAAAAAACATACTTATATTTTCATGTTGTCTTGTCTACTACATAATACAAAGTAATGAGTCAAAAGCATTTTTATACAAATGGCAGTGTATTATTTCATAATTACAAATGTCTGATATGGTACAACAACCAGTGATACAACATGTACAAGAATTAACAATGACTGCAGTGGTTGAAAGACATGACTGTACAGATATATATTTATTTATATTTATATATATATATTTATTTATTTATTTATAAAAAAAAAAAAAAAAAAGAAAAAAAGAAAAGAAAAGAAAAACAAGAGATCCCTGACCCTGTTTGAATACTGACGGCAATGCCCCCTGTCCATAGACTTGTTAATCTGTGTTGTACAACATCGTTTTGACATCCCCCAGTGAAGGATGCGGACATATATTCAAACAGGGTAAACAACTCAGCTGGTCACCTTGCCATTTATAAAGTCGTCTTCAGATACCAGTGAGATATGTTGGCACTAGAAGGTCATCATAACATATACAAGGAACCTGAAGTATTACAAACCAATACATGCTTCAGTACTAAAATGTATGTATTTAAAACAGGCATTACAATGCACTTAGTGCGACATTCAAAACTTTTCAAAAATCATTTATGTTAATGAATTTACTGAGTGGACGGAAGTATGGGGAACTAAAAAACTCACGGTATCAAAACTTAACATGGTAATTGGCACATACAATGAAGGCTGTCTTTCTTTTAGACAAAACAAGTTTAATTAACTCAATGTTGCTTTTGGTATCATTGGAAAAAGTTAAAGACACTTCCTATCATCATTGTCCATACACACCATAGTGCAATAAAACTGATATTTACTGATGGATTGAGAATCATTTCTCTGAACAGTGACAGGCAAGGGTGGAAAACACGGTTTACTTTGAAGGCGATGAGTGTTACGGCTGTGTTAGAAATACATCATTTACAAGGTTTTGAGGCTAAGAGCAAATGCACTAAATCTACATTGTGAAGAAAAATAAAGCGTAAAATGTGCCTGAGCATGACAACAAATAACCAATCACCTAAAACATATTAATGACATGATGGTGACCGCTTAATGGAGAAAGTTAAGAGCCCCAGTTATGCCAATGGAATGTGTAATATGGGATAAAAATCTAGACCAAAAATCTGTACTCTATGGGCAACTAACAACGTACCTCAATGAATGCATCGTTATAAATAGCTTGTATAAATTTCTGCTCAGTTAAATTCCTTTATCATATTGACAACAAAATGCAGACAATGCGCATCTGTACAATCAAAGACTCTATCTGGTTAATTTTCATTCAGATAGCACATTAAAATAATTCAATGCACTAGACTTAACAAAAGCTGCATTTTATACAATTAATCTATACATACACAGAGCAAATGTATCCAAATCGGGTATTCACAGTATTGGTGTGGCGTAAACAGTGACTGCCTTTAAGCATGATTTAAAGCATAAATGCCTGTGTCAAAAGTCAAATAATGAAAATAAATCTTGAAATTTGGCTAAAACTGACTAATAAAAAATACATGAAAATGTTCTCCATGTTAAAAAACAAAAGTGCACAACATATAGGGATTTGAAGTGGTTGAGTATTCCTGTACACAGATGATGTTAACTCTACTCCCATTCTACACTTTGCCTAAGCCTCAAGTCAATTCTGTAGAGAACAAAGTTTAGGATCAAGGGTGATTACTTGAAAATAACCATTTAAAATGAACAAAGTTAAAGCCACAGGTAAAAACTGAATATAAACTAGAGGCATAAGGGGATAAATATCATATCATTTAAATCAGGCTGTGGGCAGATTCATTTTTTGGGGGAAAAAAAATAAAAAATCCACAATCCAAATAATTCTCATTACTGTGACACGGGAAAATTTTTCCCTAAGCTGGAGGTCAGGAGATCAGTATTCACACATCTACAGTCTGCCTTTATGAGAACATCACAATCTAAATAGATTTACAATAAACCTAATTGAAACCATCACTGGAGTCAAATATTCTTCTTTTAGAGAATTTACACATTTGATCCCTTTTCACTTCACTACAAGCTTCATTTAACTCTATCTGGGCCTATAAGGGGATGAAAATAGGACTTTGTATATCCAATTTTCCAAAAACAAATTACACAGCCCAATGCAAATTAATGAGACAAAAGGCGCATACAAAAAAAGCCGTATGCTACATTGGAAAAATAAAATGACTACTGGTACTGTGCTTTAAAAAAGAATCCCTATACATATTGTCCATACTCATTGCAATAAAAAAGAAAAAGAAAAAAAAAAAAGAAAAATGTATGCATTCAAGTGGTACTTTTATGGCTTTTTGTACAATACAACCTTTAGTGAAAATATACATCTAGACATAAATTCAAGTACAAATGTACAAAATCTTTAAACTCATACTTTTTTCTTTAATTATAATACACTTTTAATACAGCTCATAAATACAGGTCAACATTCACTGAGTTCCTAAAATCTGCGCTCGGTTGGAGTTTGATGTGATGTTCAGCGGTGTGAGGGGGATGAGGCAGGTGGAAGGAGTGGTTTAGAGTCGTGAGGGCTCCTCGGTCTCGTCTTCACTATAGCCCCCTTTAAAAAACAGACCTGGGGACCACATCAACACATGTCACTTAAACAAGCTGTTAGTGCCATCACTTGTTTAGTGCAGGAGCAGAATTTGAAAAGAAATGGGGAAGCAAAAGAATATTTGTACCAAAAGCAAAGTAAAAGCCGCTTAGCAGCTGTGGCAGTTCTAATATTAGTTGAGCATTAGTTGCAAAGAAGAAGTGTATTACTGAATATTACAAATCAGTACAATACCCCACAGAGCTAAAGCAAAAGAATTGGAGTTAAACAGAAAATAAAGCATTTTAAGTTAAATTAAAGTTAAATATATATATATATAGATATATATATATATATATAATATATATATATATATATATATATATATATATATATATATATATATATATATATATATACATATGCATATATATATATATATATATATATATATATATACACATACATATATATATATATATATATATATATATATATATACATATATATATATATATATATATATATACACATACATATATATATATATATATATATATATATATATATATATACATATATATATATATATATATATATGTATGTATATATATATATATATATATACACATACATATACATATATATATATATATATATATATATATATACATATATATATATATATATATATATAAGATGTTAGATACATTTTGTTGATGCAGACAAGTTGTGGTTAATTGTATACCTTTGAACAAGGCCTGGAGAGTGGTAAAGTGAAGAAGAAGAGAGAAAGGTACCTTAGCCCCCACCCCCTCTCGCACAGTAGCCGGAGCACTAGCACTTGCCTCTCTTCTAAACAGGCGATAGAAGAAGCCTCTCTTTGGTGGAGGGTTGGGTCGATTCACATCCAAATCCGCACACAGCACCCCATCAGTCTCATAAACATTAATTTCTTTGAAGCACTCCATCTCTATCATCTAAACAGACAGGAGTTAAATATTTGACAGTGCATTAGAGGTGTTGTGTTTTGAAGACGTAGTAGTGTATGATGTAATGTGCAGTACCTCATTTTGCCAGGGGATGGAGACACTGCCGGTGACAAACTTGTGATAAAAATCATCGTCAGTGGGGTCAAGGTTCACACCTTTGACAGTAGAAAACTGTTCAATGTCCAGGACATCTTTACAATAAACGGCTCGCGGCTGGGGAAAAAGCAATCATAAATAAAAGTTCAGCAATCTAAAACTCACATGTTTTATTGTTATTGTTTTGAAACTCTACTGACCTGCTTTGGCTAAAATAGAGAGGCAGATAACACTATCTAAGTTCAACAACAGAGTTAACCTCACTAGTGGGTCACTTTCCCTCTCAGTTTATTTATATTAGGAAAAATGCAATGACATGCCCTAAAGTGCCCTGCACATAAAGAATTATTAGACTGCACATATTTCTAGGATCTATTTTACCAGAAATGTCTATCTTTGTCAAAGTTGGAGGTAGGAACACATGGATGTTTTTAGTCTGGTATGTGTTAGTGTGTCCTTGATAAGCAATCTGATAAATAAAAGTTATTCATTTTTTCCTGTGAATTTCTAGGAACGATTCTCACATATTTCTGCTAGTGCTCTTGTAGCCACGATAGCAAATTTATACTGGAAAAGTTTGTTTATATCTGACAATGGTATTTCCTGTGCTCTAATTTGCCGCTCCCCCTGGTTTCATGCTACAGCCAAGTGCACTGTGTGTACGGTGTGTGTGTCTCTTACATCAGGAATGAAGGGAGGGTCCAGCATGTTGGCCTCTAGTCGTTTGAAGTTGATGTTCCTGAAGATGGGGTGCTGCTTGACCTCCGAGGCCCCTTGACCCTGACAGCCGAGCCGCTCCTTGGGGTCTTTAGCCAAGAGCTGATGATCATAGCAGCAGAGAGAGGAGGAGGAGGGGTAGAGAGAGGAAACATTTTGGATAATGAAATCAACTTCACAATCAAATCTGATGCATTGTGATTATGAAAAGCTGCTGTCTCGATGTTATAACATTACTTCTTCACCTAAAAGAGACTTCATGTTGATGGATGCTTAACTAGGTCTAAGTAGGTATAGCAGTGTGTGTATGTGTGTGTGTGTGTGTATATATATATATTATACACACACACACACACACACACACACACACACACACTCTAATAATAATAAATTATTTGTCATTATTATTTTTTCCCATAAGAGGCCACAGTACCAGTTTAAGAAATGCTGTTCTTTGGCAGTTTTATTATGTACCAAATAATTTGAACTATTTCTGTCCCTAATTCAAGTCTATGCTGCTCTGTGTATGAACCGACAGAGGGAGGGGACGTTTATTTGTGTGACGCGGTGGAACATTCTGACCCAGGGTTCGTCCGACTCAAAGCCTCCCTGGGGAGAGGAAGAGTGGGCTGGGAAGAAGACAGGTTTTACCAAGAAACAAGAGAGAAAGATAAGGAAAGGAGGGGTGATGTTAAAAGACAGAATTTTGGGGTGTGTTCACGAGACACAAAAGACCATTACCAACGTCCAAAAATAGACAAGTGATCTTAGTTGTCAGTAGTGCCTTGAACACTGGTGTAAATTGGGAAAGTGTTGTATAATGAGAAGAAAAAGCTTAAAAGAAGTGAGGAGGACAAAACAGGAGTAATTTATGTGCTGATGTTGAGCCTGATGTGAAACCATATTCCTTAAAGTGGCATAATATTGGTGTAGTCCTGATTTAGCTTAGCTTTTGATCAGTTTTCACCACGTTTCACCCCAGTTCCAAGTCTGGTTTAGTTATGGGGAAACTTTCTCAGCCAGGCTAATGCGGACTAAGCTCTCTGCATCAGTTTCCATTCTTTCTTTATGGAATGAGCCTCAGTTCAAGATCTATCTATGTCAAAAGTAATCATGTAGTACCTGTGGTGATATAAATAATATTGCAACATAATCTTGGCCGTTAAGCCTGCAGCTCTGTATGTGTTGGCTCTCATCCCAAAACACTGTTTAAGGTCAGATATTATAAAACACATGCATGGCCTTCAACAAATTATTGTTTTAATAATATATTTGCTTATTGCTGGAGGACTAGAAATTACTAATGTACACACTTTTTAAAAACTGTAAAAAAAATTTTTGCCTCCTCATATTATTTGGTCATGGTGGTCTTGAAATTCAAGTGAGAATTTATCAATGAACCCTTGAATATCCATTTGGCATTTCTAATGGTTGGATGAATTTCAGAAGTCCTCAAAGCAAACACCTGCTTTGTTTACACTGTTATGTAAATCTGTGGACTTCTGAAAGCATTTAGATTAGTTAATCGTAGTTGTTGCAGTGGTTGTCAAAGGGCCGGTATTGCTGCCCTTTCCTACCTGTCTGCAGATGTCCTTCGCCTCCTCAGAAAACTTGTCAGAGTATTCCTCCTGGTCCTCGCGCACTCGTCGATCCACTTCCTCCCTTTTGACACGTTCCTTACGCTTTCGAAAAGGCGACTGGCCCTGGATCATCTCAAAGATCAAACATCCCAGACCCCACCAGTCCGGACTGAAGGTGTAGCTCTCATTTTGAATCACCTCTGGAGCTGAGGACCAAAGAGGAGATTCAATATACTGCCATAATATTGGACTTCACAGAACACAGCATGCTATACTATTCTGATCTTGTAATACGGTTGCATAAATAATTGATTCACTGATTAATAAAAAATAAATAGTTTCAACGTTTTTGTATTTTTCTTTTGAATATTTCTTTATAGCAGGAAGTGGAGGCAAAAGCTCACCCATGTATCCAACAGTGCCGACTCTCCCTCGTATCGTCTCCGCTTCTGGGATTTGAACCGCAAGTCCCAGGTCAGAGATACGAATATGACCTATTAAATAAAGATTAAAAAAAGAACATGATTTCTCTTCCAGGCTGGTTTTATGGTTGTGGTATTTCTCCATGTATTTACTTTGTATTGCCCTAACAGAACCAATGATTTAAGGATTTGCAGAAAAAACTTTTGTTCATGTTTTGTTTAAACTTTGGTTAAACACGGATTAAACCCACAACCATTTTACTTGAGAAAAAACACTATACAGGGGATTTTTGTTCTAATTGTTGTAACTTTCTGCCCAATACGCTCACTGTTCTTTCAGTTCTACACAGGCCATTTTGTGTGATCGTGTTGTATAGTTGTCCATTCGTTAAACAAAATTTAAAAAAAGAGATCTCATGCCATGCCTCCTTGCTTTGTAATCTGAGATACACTGATGTAGCCTTTTTAGTTTAGATATCAATATTGCTACTTTCACTTTAAGTGTACTCTGTAAATACCCAGTATCAACACCAATGCAGAGTCTGTCAATAAAACTTATAACAAAACTGATCAAAATAAGATATGGAACTGTTATTAATCCTTGTGCCAAAACCCAATCCAGCATTAGTGCAATCCTAAAATTAGACAGGGTACACCCAGGAATGCAATTTAGATCCATTAATTTACTGACATATATGTACATATGTTTGAACATGCAAAAGCATCAACTTGCCTTTAGATTTTACAATATCATGCACTACAAAACTGAACTTACCACGATCATCAAGAAGGATGTTTTCTGGTTTCAAATCCCTATAACAAAAAAACAAAAGAAATAAACATTAGTGACTGGCTAATCTTGTGCCCATAAAAAGAGATATAGGACATAATAATAAAATCTCAGACAAATATTGGGACTCTTTATTGACTTTACTGCCTGCATGAGTCGTACCATGTTAGGCTTTAATGTGGCTTAGTGTTAAGCTTATCTGTACACATCTTTGTTTGCTTAATTTGTTATCACACGTTGAACTGGGCTACATTATTGGTTTTTGCAAGGTTAAAAGTGTAAAGAGTCTAAAGACAAGTAGATTCAATACGATACAAAATATCAAAATATGTTTTCAATGTACAGAGTGAAAAACTAGGCAAAAATAAATGTATGTAATGCACATATGACACCATGAAAACAAATAATTTTTTATTCAGATTCTTAACCAATGGGGAATTTTCAGAGTCAATAGAAATACAATTACTTTCCCATGCCTAAATCTTAGAAATCATAGTGTTTTTATATATTCATAAACATTGTTCATCTGCATCCCCAGATAAAATATGAATCAGCTCAAATAATGATTTTATTTATGAAAATAATGTTTAATCATTTACAATTGGGGTTTTCATGTGAAAGAACAATAACCTCAAACTTTGAGTTGCCAGATGCTATGGCTAAAACCTGTTCTAAAAGATATCTCTATCTAAATTCTTGCTAGGGCAGCAAGGTTAATCGTATTGGATACATACAAATCGCATAACAACTGTAATTTCCTTCCCAAACTAATACAAAATGTCCTGTTTAATTTTGCAAGCAAAAAATTCTAACCCTGTAGTTTAGCCTCTATAAAAACATGTTTTAAATGTGATTCTTATTAGTATTCGCATTAGTATGTCTGTTCATATATCTGTCTTTTTGTCAATTCTCCTGGACACAAAATGTGAACTTTGAACAGAATCCTGTTATTAAAATATAAATGGCAAACCTAATCGCCACCACAATGCTCAAATCCCAGCAACAGTGCTCAAAGGCATATTATGTATATTGGGCTTTTTAAAACTGGTATTGAAAGTGAAACAATTTTTCATAACACCCTTTTCTTAGCCTAAAAAACTCTCACAACTACACATGTTAAGATAATCATAAAAATCAACACTGGCCTTAACAATAGCTTTCATTCAGAGGTCTGGCTTGTATTTGAATATGTCTTGTAAGAATATCCTTCTTCATGTTGACATTCCCTGAAGCCTTGACTGATGGTGACAGGTGCATTTAGAGATGAATGCAGTCACACGTCAGCACTTGGAGTTATCTCTCAGACAAACAACTTAACTCAACTTTGGTTAAGTCTAGAAGGATGTTTTTTACTGAGAAACTAGTCAATGTGTTTAGAAAAGAGAGAATGACTTGACAAAGGGAACAATGCCCAAGTATAAAACCTTGAATGTATCACATGAGTGGGATTTGTGTAATATAGTTTTGAATACTGTAAAGAAAACAAGGTTACATTTTCAGTTTAACTATTATAATGTATAATTGTCTAATCAGGTTTGGGAATTACACTGCAACTAGACATCCTGGTACTGTACTATTAAATCTGTCAAAAATAATTTATCTTATTTAAAAAGGTAGCTTTGTTCCTTTTAGTATTATTAACTGCAAACTTTGACTTGAATTACATTAAACAATTTGTTAATTAAAAGTGCACTGTCTAACACATAGACTATCACCGGTTGTCTCCAAAAGAGATGTTATTGCCTTGTCAAAATTAAATTAAATGCATTTCCATGTGGCCAATAAGGTGATGTCACCAAGCTAAGTTACAGGTCAAAGATCAGTAGAGAATCAAGTAAGCTCTCACACAAAGAAGCTATGCTCTTCAGAGTATTACTGCCAATAAAGACACCTGTAACTGAATTAAAGTGAGTTAAAAACCATACTGCAGAGCATGCTAGACAAAGCAACAGCATTGCCATGGAGACAAGCAGGGGGCAGACCACTCACCAGAAGTGTAGTGCAACATTAAGAAAAATGTGTCAGTAATCAATAATTAATATTCACAATAACTAAATGCAGTTTTGTGAAACCATAACTTCAATTTAAAAATTCCTATTTTATGACAATATCAACCTTAATCCAAGACACGTTTCTAGCAGGTCATCCCATGGCCTCACCTGTAAACTATCCGCTCACGGTGCAGATCCTCGAGGCCACAGCAGATCTCAGCGGCATAGAAAATGGCCCGCTGCTCGTCGAACCCAGAGTTCCCCATGTTATAGATGTGAAACTTCAAGTCACCACCGTTCATTATTGTTAACACCAGGCACAACGCATCCTTGGTCTCATAGGCATAGGCTAGACTAACCTAGGAAAGGACACAAGTGGGAAAAAAAGAGAAAATAAGTAAATTCAAGAAAATGATTAACTGCCTTGTTAAATCAACCAAGACACAGGCTAGTACAATGCAGGTAATGTGGCAAAGGTACAGATTTTAACTTTTGGCATTGTTTCCAGTGACTGGTAGGAGAATTAAACTGAAAAGAAACAACAAAAAAACTTGTTCAGTCCCACCATGACATACGAGTAGCCAACTTGTATGTGAGGTGTATTTACCGTGACATGAGTGGTCAGGCTGACCATGTTGACCACGTCTACAAGAAGTAACAACAGCTGATATATGACACAACACCGATAACAGTTTTGAGGATGGCTCGCAGTTAGCTGAAATATGTCAAGGTTAATACATCTCTTACAAGTTGTCTGATTAAAAGAAAGTCAGAAGCCAACTATCATAGTTGAAATAGTTGAAACTTTTGTAAAATTCATCTTGTTTTCAAGTTTTGAAGAGCAATACATCATGGTTCTACATTTACACCGAATCTTTACAAAAACTAGGTGAGGCTAACATGACCGGTACTTGAGTTACATTTGCGATGTCAGTAACTGTACAGTTTAATCTGCATGTTCCTCTTATGAAGGTGCTGTTTACTGGTACTTCTCTGTATGTATAGCTGATGTTGCGCAACTAACAAATTCTATGAAATTTCAGAGTTTTTGCTAGCAGCGCCACACAACGCCTCCTTTTAGGCAATTAATTGATGCACAAGCCCTGTCTTTAGCAGCCCAATGTTTTTTTTATAATAACTGCTGTGCTGTAGTCAACTTAAGTGGTGCCAAAGTAGCTTATATCCCCCGCATACTTCTCCATTTGCACTTGCCCCTCTGTGACTCCTTAGGGGTCAGTGACTTGTAGGGTGCACTGTGGCTGAGGATAAGCAGGATGTGGCTGCCATCAGAAGCTGTCCCATCTGCTCACCACTGTCAAGTCACGACCCACAATCAGAGGAGAGATGGGAAAATACTTTGGATGCAGAGAACAGCAGACCCAGTTCTTTGTGTATGTAAACATTCAAATGTACACACACAAGTCATACATGGAAAAAGGTCATGTATGTTGACCAGTACAACATCGTGCAATTGTCAGTTATAGCTAGAATTATCACCTTCTTCCAACATCTTTTGAGTGAAACAAGACGCTAAGCTTTTGATCAACATCTACAGTCCGATCATGCCAGATACTGATCACAGCCAAAAACAAGACCACTCTAAAATTATTCAGAAGAGGTCCAACTTTTTAATGCAATTTGTTCAGTATCAATATTATCAAATAAATATCTAGTATCTGGGCATATTTTTTTTAGACAACCATAAATGATACTATTGTTTATCGAATAATCAAGCATACTCCAAGTTAGGGCTGGATGATAATAATGAATCACATTTTTTTTCTCACATTGATTAAATCAATTTAACAATTTTTAGTCTACAATTAAATTGCTACATTATTTTGTCCTTTAAAAAAATCCTTTTGGCATTAATATTGTGAAAATGAACAGGACAGACTTTTAATAATGGTCTGAATCTCTGTCTTGATTAAAAGTTGATTAATTGCACAGCTCTACATAAAATACACACTGTTCAACAGGCCCTGTACAGCCTTGTATCACTGAAACAACATTAACTAACCTGACTAACAGTAGCCTATGCATGAACACAGAGAGATGAGGGTTTGAGAGAGCTCTTGACTCTTCTCCTGCAGCTGCTGTTTGGTCAGCGTTACCACGGAGACGGAAGTAGAGAGGAGGCTGAAGAGTCATCTATTCTGCCTCCAGCTCTCTCTCTCTCTCTCTCTCACAAACACACACACAAAAATACACAAAAAAAACACACACACGGACAATACAAAAGCATGTGCCAATCCCAGGTGACCAGAGAGAGGAGGGGAGGAAAACTTGCTGTATCGTAGTGTGTTAAATGCCTCTATATATTTACCTAACAATACATGCAAAACAAGGACGAAACAGCACGCAGAATCACAATAAAAATATGTGAAAGTAGTTTTTAAGTGACTATTTGACTTTTTTCATACAGTGGTTCCCAAACTTTCCCAAACTCAGATCTATACCAGGTTTATGATAGAACAGGTCTAAGCTAGGACTCCAGAATATAAACTAGGACTAATCAAAACGTGGACAGACATTAGAATAAAAGATATTCTAGTATGTGCATATATATGCATGTAAATGTGTATGTATATTTACGGTATATATTAAAGTGTACCTTAACCTTATACATTCTCCATAAAAAAGCCTCTATTTAACATAATTTAAGCTTAAACTAGCTACATGAAATAAATTAAAATAAAATAAATAGATATCCAAGGTATGAAACTATTAGTTGACTCATCAAAAGTCAACTACTAAAATAGTCATTAGTCACAGCCTTACCTAGACACATTGTAATATGAATGGTCTGTCACGTCACCCTAACTGAATTTAATATGAGAAAATAATGTTCAACAATACTGCAATTTGTTAAGGTGTGCTTCGGTGAATATGCTGGTGTTGCACAGTAAAATTAGCTACTAAATACACAAATCTACTTCACATAACATGCACACAGCAAACATAGGAGACATTAAACAGCTTTTGCCTCCAACGTCACTCAATTAGCAGTTAGCCCTGGATCAACATTCCTCTTAAGAAAAACAACAGTGGGCCAAAACTAAGTTTTCTTTTCCTGCACCTGAGACAGACGAAATGAGGACTTTACAATGTTTGCTGTGGCATAGGCCTGTTCTGCAGCTTTCTACACATCATTAGACCTGTGCATATGGTATAGTATGAAGATGGTAGCACAGAAGGATAAGGCAGTCAGATGCACAAAAGAGCTGCAGGTAGATGAAAATTAAATAAACTATGGCCGTGCAATTAAATAAATTTTAATCAAGGAGGTCCACAACAGGGACGCACAATATACTGCAAAAATAACACTATCCTAACATTAAAGTAAATTAGGTTAAATAAGTAAAATGCACAAAAAGTAAGAATTTACTCATTACTTTCTTTACTTGGGCTGGTCTTGGTTTAATTTTTATTTTGTCTCAATTTGACTAGTAAGTGAAGGCATGCGTATCTTTTATTTGACTTTAACAGATTTTAGTGTGAAAAATAAATAAATAAATAAAGCCTACTTTTTAGCACAATACAAAACACAGTTGTCGAGTATCACACAGCCCTTGTCCACAACCAAAACTTTGTCAGTAAAAGCATGTGGTTTGGAGCAGAGTTCATATTTTGGAGGAAGAAATCTGACTATTTTTTGTCTTAAATGGCAATTACTAAAAGTCTGCCTTTTTATTTGTTTTTATTACGAGTCCTCGTTTTCTGAGTTCAATGAAGAAACCTTTAAGAAATGTGAATTATAGACAATGAAACTGTGTTGATAATGACAAAATATAAAATAATGGTACTTACTACAAAACTACTGTTGACTTTTTCTAAAATGCGTTTTTCATTTAATGCCATTGCTTCCCCTTTTCTTTTCTTCACTCGTTTCTTCTCCAGCTTTTTGCAGGCATACATCTTACCAGTGGCACGCACTTGGCAGGCACAAACCTGGAAAACAGGCAGCAAGGAAACTGGATCAAACACACACATCCAAATGAAAAACACCATAAAACCCAGAGTCAAACTAATGCAGAGGACCATGGCAGCCGCAAACCTCTTCAACTGTCACTAACTGGCTGTTAACTAACTGTTAAACGTCACTTGTACCGACTTCAATCGTTAGCACAAACATCAACAGTCCAAGCATAACGTTAGCTCAGTGCTGCTCATAAAACGCTAAAAGCTACGGTTAATCATCATGGTTATTTCAATTTGATGTGTGGACTGAAACATCACTCACCTCGCCAAAGCCACCTTTTCCTAGTACTCTATAATGTCTGAAGGTATTTTTGGTTACTGGTTGCCTGCAGGGGAAAAGTAGAGGAACAGAAAGAGAAAAAAAGACGTAAGTGATTAGATTATGTCATGCCCTGAGTGTGACGCTGCAGACAGACTAATGCCCTTATACATTATTAATCCACACTGATGACGATCATTTTCAGCTGGCTACAGTCACCAGCAGCCCATTAGGCAAAGACACATACATCTATTATTGAACAATAATAGAATCACTGAATGGAAGAACTAGTGTTGGCTTTTAGGGAAAAAAGTCTAAATATATATGAAGTAGAGGTGAAGATTCAAATAAAAATTGGACAGTATAGACATAAAATAAAGAACAATACAATAAAGAAATCTTTCAAGGGCATACAGAAATACTTACATTTCTATTTTTGTGATGCCAGAACCTCGGCCATGACATTTTACAAGCATGTTTGAGAATTTTGGATGGATTGTGAAAAATATAGTCTGATTATAGTCTTTGGGATAATACAAATGTGTCAATCTCGCCCATCTTTTAATGAATAACTTCAGATACATGCCTTGTTTATACATAGTACTGATTTTAGGAACCAGTGCTACTCTATTCAGATCTGTAAGTTGGAGAGGATTTTAGTGAGGTTAGATTGCACAACTTTGCAAGCCACAACATTGAGGACATTTTTATTAGGTCTAATTTAAAAACCAAAGTGTTAGGATGAAGAAATAATCTATATATGTGTTACTATATGTGTCACCTACTAGTGGCAATTATGCTTGAAACTTAATAGAAATAGAAGAATAGGTCATTAATAACATGTTTTTAGTTAGTGTAAGATGGCATTTGTAGACTAAAATCAGTAAGCAATTCTCCAGAATATTGATAATGACAGTAAAGACAGTTCAAATAGAAATAATAACTGAACCCACAATCAAAATGTGTGGTTACTGTATCAAGTGTATAATGCGCACTCACCTTTCCAACCATTTCCACTGCAGGAAGCGAGAGAAGTACATGGACTCCTGGTAAGAGGAAAATGGAGCTCCACTCAAATAATCACGAACTATTCTGGAGGGACCAAAAGGAGCAACAGTTTAAATTGAAACAGCAAAGACCAATATTGTAATCATTGTAATGTTATTCAGTTTATGAAGGACTATGCAATTAATCACATTTTACTATGTCTTTGACCATGTTAAAAGGCAATGATTGAAGTTTGTATATTCTTTCTGATCACCAAAATTAAAATTGAAATCAATAAGACAAAATCAAATACAACTGAACAGAATAAGATCTGCATTTATGGATATAAGGAAAAAAGCAATACTTTTGTTGTCATGTTGGCCAGTCCAAACTTTAGGGGTTGGGATGGATAGAACCTATGCCAGCAACATGGGTCCTTGAGCCAGGACAAGATTATGTGCCCTGACAGAAAATTCATGGTTATATTACTTTAAGTGTATTAAGACATATTAATTTAAGTGTATTAAGTGAATTAAGATGCAAATGGGTGCTAATGATTTTTTACATATATGTGTGTATATATATAATCACGATGTCCACCATCTAAAAATGCTAGGGTGCAAGTTTTCATAGCCCATTGCTTAATCACAACATAATTTATAGTTAATCACACTTTCATCAAGTACATTTTCCACTATTAGTTCTTCTTTCTACCTTAAGCCTTACACGGATTAGCCTAGCTCCTGCACCCACACTGTCCAAAACAAAGCACACAGTTTCAAAAATCCACTATGGCAAATCAGCAATGTCTTTGAACTGTTGACGAGAATAGACACTCAAATTTTTTCTTAACCTAAATAGATCCATTTCCAAAGTCCTAAGATGTTAGTAAATAGAGCTTATTCACAAGACTTTACATGAAAAGGTTATTGAGGAGGGAGGAGTCAAAGGTGGTCATGGTATGCCCCACTATTATTCCTTCAGCACTTGTGATACTGCCCTTATCTTTACACAGGCGACCTCTCCAACTGCTCTGCCCACACACAATGTTTGACTTGAACATCATGTCATCTTTAGCAAAGAGGTAACAGGCTACAATAAACTAACTGCAAAGGCAAGATCTGACCAACATTTAAAACGGGCTTATTTGAACAGAAACTGATTTGTTCCAACTTGGATTGATTGAAAGGCTGACACCCTTTTTAATAGTGAATATAGTAATAATAAGAACGAAAAAATCCTGTTTATCAGTTGATATTTCAGTGCTCTCTCACATTAAAATCCTGCTGGAATTGTTTGTAATGTGCACTCTATGAGTAGAATCTTAAAAGATCAATTACCCCCCAAAAGTCACACAGCCCCATTTCTGAACGTCAAAGTGGCTTAAACAGACACGTAAAGCTCTTACCTTTATGTTTACTTTTGTTGGTAGACTGTATTGAAATGACAGTTTTATTTCTAAAATTGTCACAAATATGATTTTATAGTTTTAATTATTATATTATCACAATCACCAAGCAAACAAATAATCTTGACATGAGCTTTTACTGCCTTGCATTGAATACCCAAGCTCACAATGATACAGATGTATGGACAGAATTTAGCAAAAGATATGTAATGATGAAATTGTACATAACCGTACAGGCCTAGCACTGAGTCATAGGACTGATTTGCAAAATATCACTATGCTTCCTTGCTCAGGTGCTGATGAGGTCATAGTGTAAACTGCTAAACCACACACATAACTGCAAACCATCCTGCAGTGGATATCCTCTGCCACCCAAACGCTCGTAAGCTCATATTTGGAGAAGAGTTTTCCCTCAATGGTTTTAACATTACCTCATCAGCGCGAGTACGGGGAAAGCTGTCTGTGGTTAAGGAGAACCGTGCAGCGGCTGTTCTTGGCAAAAAATGTTGGAAGTTGAGTTTCCACAAAAAGGGCACCTCAGCTGAATATGAAAAGACAATTATGACACAGTGGGTCTGGAGAATACATTATAAACCAAATCCTCGTGACAGTCTAGTCCTCGCAGCACTGGCCCTTCTACCAAAGCATTCACGCACACACCTATCTTTAGGTTGTCATACAAACTGGTAATTACTTGGGTCAAGGATATTTTTTGTGTTACTACATTTTGCTTAACATTCACATTACTGTATGTCAACAGAACCCTTGGACACAACTGGCAACAGGCAACATAAACACAGCAACAATACAACATTTCAGAGAGGATGACTGCAAGCAGAAAATACTAAAAGTCGATACTAAAATTCTGATATACAAACTAGGGCCACTGGTTACTTTATGACATAACTGGATGTTCCACTGCAGCAGGAGAAAAGTGAGTGAGCTAATATATTTGTGTGAGTGTGACTCTGAGCCAAAAAACAGAAGCAGCCCCATGCTTTCCTCAGGGCTGTCCCGCAGAAGAGGAAGAAATGATCATCAGGTCAAAATGATGTATTGGAATGGGTCATTTTGCAGGAAATCTAAATGCTGTACCATGGTATGAATAAACAGTGAGAATAGTGCAATAATCAAAAGACATAAGCAAATGTCTGTATTTTTGGTGCTTGCTTTGACGTGAAGGAGGTCAAATGGTTAAATTACCCAGGACAATACTGATCACTCAAATATTGTGAATAAATGGGATGGAAATCTAACTTGAAATGAAGACTTGCACCATGTTAAAATGTGTTAACATTTTAACTTTACAACATAGACCAAGATTCACACTCAATAACCACAAACCCCAATTGGCTGTAATGTCTTGATATTTTGTGAATTTACTAAAATAAATAGCTGTATTAATGTCTATGTAGCCTACAACAATACCTACTACTACTACAACAACAACAACACCCACTGCTACCACTACAACACCCACCACTGCTGCTGCTGCTGCTGCTGCTGCTGCTGCTGCTACTACTACTACTACTGCTACTGCTACTGCTACTGCTACTACTACTACTACTACTACTACTACTACTACTACTACTACACCTACTACTACACCTACTACTACACCTACTACTACTACTACTACACCTACAACAACTATACTACTACTACTACTACTACACCTACAACAACTATTACTACTACTACAACGCCTACTACTACTACAACTACAACAACACCTACTACTACTCCTACAACACCCACAACACCCACTACTATTACTACAACACCTACTACTACGACTGTCACCACGCTCAACGGGTGATTTAAAGGAACTGTATGTAGCTGTACCATTTTTAAGAAGGTACTACAGTTTTTAGTTTAGTTTTTGTTTGGTGTTTTTCCAGAGTCAGATGTGAATTAGTATAAAGCAGCCAAAATTAATTTATGATCAGTCAACCTGCTTGAGCCAAGCTTGAGGCTAATTGACACATTGTTATCGTTTCATAATTTCCTGTTGGATCAGCCTTCCATGTAAAAACAGTCAAGCAGTCTGAGACATGTCTAACTGTTTTTTCCAATAATTTTCCCACTTCAGCCAAATTCCTCACAGATTCCAGTTTTCTCAAAGGGAAAGTGATGAATCAGTAGGATGATGCTACGTTTACAGACAAAACCTCACCATGTGTGGTTACATTTCCAGAAGATTAGAGCAGATCTGACAAAATCCACACAAGAGGGTTAAACTGCACAGGTAATGATCGCAATGAAGTACAGACAAAGTAGCATGGTCCAAAGTGGCCCACACGAGATTCTCGAGAACCGCTTTGGCTAAGAAGAAGTTACATGCCACAGCACAAGGTTTAGGCAGGTGAAAATGCAATCTCAGAGAAGTTAAATACATGTACAAAGAGATGATGATGATAAACTACAAGTAGTTTACAGTTAACTCTAGTTTCACCCATGTCTCACAGTTTCACAAACTTGTAATTTCTAAATTGCTGACATCAGTCTACTTTTTATGACTAAAAAGTATAATTCAGGTACAATTTAAATTTGGCCTGCTGGTACCACCACTTAACCAGGATAGTCCCACTGAGATCTGTTTTTCAGGATAGTCCTGGCCCCAGAGGGGGTCCTATAGTATATGTTTTTAGTGGTAGGCGAAACCAAAGCACCCGGAGGAGCCACGCTGCCCCAGAATCAAACCCAGGACCTTCTTGCTGTGAGGCTATACTGTGAAACATTTCAGGCAAAACACATCTATCTTCATAGTAGGTTGTGAACTGTGTTAAAGTTAGTGCATGTTTAAGTTGATGGTGTCCTATTTAATTTAAAGAGACAGTAAAATAAAAACTAATATCAATTGCAGATTAACAGTAATGAAACACTGAGTTCTACAGACTAAAGGTAAGGATATGTGTATAGTCCAAATTAAAGTCATTATTTGGAGTTACACTGAGGTGAGTGCTTATGGATGCTGCGCATGAGAAGAACATTTGGGGCAATAGTCCCTGGTCTGTTTGAGGCTCTGGCCCGCAGACAGGAAGCAGAAACACCTGCAGAAGTGTGAGTGTTGTAAAAGTGTGTGTCCGCGCCACACTGAGGTCCTGTTGTTCTGGTGCCAGTGCCCGGATGCTCCCTCTGCCCATGGCGCGTTTTCATTGGCCCCAAAGCCCAGGTGCCAGCTGCCGCCTCATCACCACTGACAGCCCCACAGTCACACAGTGTCTGTGCAAAACAGCAGTCCGCCTTTGCCTCAAACTTACTCCAGTCCAAGCCAACAAGGGGCCCTACATAAGTACAATGTGCATGCCCAAAAGCAAAACAAACCACAAATATACAACTATTTTATTTTAATTGGTGCTATGTAAAAGGTACTGTAAACATACCTGCCAACGGGGTTTACAATGACAGAGTCAGGCAAGACTGCATTCATGCATTAAATTTTTAGTCCTAACACTGCTAATCAACCAGGGCTGTACCATGAATAAGATACTATGATAATCTACATTACAATTTATTTTGCACAAGGTCCATGACTGTGTCAAGTGTCCCCTGGAATAGGTTCCCATCACTTTTAACCCCTCATGTTTGACAAGATTATGAACAAATATTGTATATTGTATAGTAAAAATATTTACAAATATTATGACATAAATCATGTATAACATCAGATTTAACACCTCACTAAATAGTTTGACAGTGTGTTATACTGTATTTAAAATACAGCATGTACAGTACAGAGCCGTGCAGAGGAGAAGGTGGGACTTACTTGGTGCAGTCATTGAAGAGCTCCTTACACGGACTCTGCTCCAATCTCTCCCGGCACGCGGCCACCACGTCCTGCGGTATGTCGGGCAAATGGGCCGCTGACTGAACAGGAGGAAATAAACAAATATCATTATTCATTACAGCTACAACAATCTAACAAGATGTCTACCATTTCATTTAGTACTGTACAAGATAAAGGCACGGTGCCAATGTGTGTGGTTATATTATTATAAAACCATATTTAAATTTGAACTTGAGAAATCATATTTCATTTATACATTTCTGCTACATTTGGAGATAACACCTTTGACCCAAATTTCACAAATGTAGAAGAAACGAGAAATTGTGTGAACAAAAGCTAAAACCACTGAACAACTTTTAAACCACCTGTTTATTTTGGTTCAAGCGCAATAATTATTTTCTCAATTAGACTGAGACAAGTAATTTTATGCACACCTCTATTTATTATTGGCAATTAGGCATAGACACCTGCCTATGATGAGGGGTATAAAAGATAGTAAGGTAGATGCACAGAAAATTTAAAACTAGTATGTCAATCCAACCTCCAACAATCTCATCTGCTTACTTTTTGAAACATTTTGATACAAACAAAGCACTGCTCAATGGAATCACCCACAAAGAGCTACAGCATTAGAGACGGCATTTGGTCCTCAATAAAATTCTACTTTTGTTTACCAATATATAAATAACATGAGGTCATAATGTTCTTGTGCATCTCATTAAGTATTTCCAGGTAACATAATCAAGTTTTCACCCGTCTCTGGATCATGATGTTAACTTTCATGGAGACAACACATACATTTTTCAACAATTTATTATTATATTATATAGATTATACAATTGATTTATCAAAAAAAATTGTACAATGGGAATTAAGTTACGTATGGCTTACCCCATTATTAAAGTATGTGTCTAAAACATTCAGTCCGTAGTCCCTCCTCTTCTCATCAGGGGCTAGTTGGTACATGGCCTATAGGAAAATAGGGGATATGAGCCAAAAGAATAAGCCAAAAGAGAACACTACAAAGATTATACTATACTGAAAACCAAAAAAAGAAACAAAAAGACAAGAACAGAGGGTAAGATGGAGTAGCATGCTGACTTGGGATTTATCAAGAACTTGGTATCGTCTGCACTATGTCAAGCCAAAAGGGTAACTTATTCCTCTAGATAATAAATGTTACTTTGTTAGAGAAAAGTAATGCTTCAAACCTTACCCATTCCTGACTCACTTTAAGATATATGACGTTTTCAGGAGTCAGCCAGTGCAAGTAAAAGCTGCTTGTCTGTCAGTGGACGACGTACCCCCTTCTGGCTTGTCTGCTTACCTTGAGAAAGACTAATGTTGCCATGTTCTCATTAAATAAGCATGATCCCCCTGTTTTCCTTTCTCGCATACCTCCAGGGGCCTCGGCACAAGCCTGGGCCTGTGTTTGGCTGCTCACCCTGGGGACCAGCCTCTGACGTGGGCTTGACCTCATGGAGACGCAGGGGAGGGGTACAGTCTTTTGACAGCTTGTCTAAGTTTCTAATCACCCCCAACAGTCACTCCACCCACCGCCCTGAGCCAGTGCCAAGACCAGGCACAAGTCCCAACTACACAACTGCGCAAATGTACTGGACAGGTTTTCAAGAAAAGCTACGGACAAAGAAATGTGCGACTTGTATGTACAAAAATGCATGTTAGCAACATAGAACAAAAGACTGTATGGGCCAACAATAAATAAATCACAATTTCCTTGGAGTCAGATCATGATTTAAATTTTATCATGATTCATATACACAATATTTCTTTATAATGCCTTTAATAAGAGGCAAATAAAGTCATCTACTAGTTTTGAGAGTTCATACTTCATATGAGTGGTTAATGTCACCTGTCACTCAGTGCCTCAGGAAGGCTGATCAAGGAGGAGTGGGTAAGGAAAAGTATTTGTGTTTGATCACAGAGCTATGAAGAACAAAATAGAAGGTTGTCACATGGATGAGATCACAATTAGATTTGTATCACTATATTGCCCAGAATGAAGCTTAACACAGACAGTGACTGGTCCTAAAACATGAATGAATGCAACCTATTATACATATAAATACAGAAGATTTGGCATACTGGTTAAAAGTTTTGTACACTAAATCTTCCTTCTTTTTGTAGGACTAGATTCCAGGCCGATCATTAGATATAAATGTGAGTCACACCAGAACAGATACCAGGAGTTATAAGCAATTAGCAACAGTAAAGGTTCTTACCACAGCATCCATGAACTCAATGCAGCGTTTGAGCTCTGGCCTCGTGTCACAGTACTGACGAAACAACAGGCGGCCAATGGGCTGCTTCTCACATAAACTGGTGTAGTCCCTCTCTGAAAAACATACACAGACACGGTATACACAAATAAAAGATTGAACAAATAGGACAGACAGAAAGAATAGTTATTTAACTCAAGCTAGCTCATTCTTAGCTCTCAAAGGCACCTGGCGCAGCACTGGCACTACCCTGCATGAATTTTTGGGTGTGTGCACAGCTTATACAGGAATAAAGTCAGATATCCCAGCTTTGCCATAATGACTCCTAAAAACATATTTCCTAACCTTTTAATAAGGCAAAGTAAATTATTATTTTTTTTTTTAAAACCAACGGCATGGATAAAACTGACATTTCTGGTAGGACAAAATAATTAAAAAAAAAGTTGAAAACACTTTTGCATGTGTTTTGCTTGCACTACAACAAAGCCTGTGCTACTGTATTAGCCATTTTCTGTGCATGTTTGCTGCAGCTGGCCCCAGTCTATTAGGACTAATGGCGTCCATTTGAGTCATATTTCCTTTGGTACCAAATGAGGAAGAAGACCCAGGACGTTTTCCATCAAAGACTGACAGCAAAGCCACACAACATCCACACAGACACACACACACACAAACAAACAAGCCACACACAAGCGGGAAGAGGTGGACGGACGAGTGGTGACAGCTCCAGGACAGCCCCCCGACACTAAATTAAATCTACACAACATCCTTCCAGCTGCACTGTTGTTATTACAGTATTGGCCCTGTTCAGAGAAGCTCTGTGCACTTCTCATTCAAACTTAAACAACCTCAACACTACAGATTTTACTACTTCCTCTTTCTGGATGTAAATCTATAAACAAAATACTCAGGAGATCAAAAACTGAATTTCTTTGAATTTGTCCTGGCAGTGAAACGGAGCTGGGAAATACCCTTGTTCACAGAGAAAACATACAGGCCATTTTGGGGGCTTCTAGGAATTGATTCTAAGTGTTGGTCTAGGCAAGTGAAATGGCACCGTTTTGTCTTCTAGGGCTGCTTGGATTTTGAAAGAAAAAGTCATGAGTGATTTGGGTTATTTTAGTTGATAAAAACAATAATTTATGTGCACTCAAAAGTTCCCCTGCTTATTGCAATTTACTTCTAATGTTTTGTGATTCATGCTTTACTCGCGCAGAAGCTACTGCTCCAGCTTTTGTGGGGTAGCACAAGGTCAGTCAATTAATTGCACAAACCAAATGCATTTAAATGTCTTTAAACTTCTACAACTTTTGTATGCAGGGCTGCACAGGTACAAACTTTTCCACCATTGCCACCAAAAAAATGCTAAAACAAAAACTAAATAACTTATCAAGACTGAAAGACAGAAACATTAATTACAGTTTTTTTTTTTTTGTGTGTGTAATTTTTATACCTTGACCAGTGACTGAAGCGCATTATGTTAGTTGTTGTCGTGAATTTTCAAAACAAAACAAAACAAAAAAAAAAACATCGTCACTTGTCCCACTTTGATTTTGAAAGACACTCTGGCAAAGTCGTCATCAATCATATTTGATTCTTGTATAAAACTTACTCAATTCCTGACACATACCAACACATAAACTTTGAGGACAAAACTTGATGTTGTTTATACTTTCATCAAGATCCCCAAACAATGACTCACGGTGATACTAACACACACCAATAGACTAAGCCACCACTGTTTACATGGAGCGTTCATGTAAATTTGTTTATGAGCATTTCTAGTGAACTAGAGCACAGCAGGTTTTTCCATGATGCATCAAATAGAGGAACAAGTTGGTGGCATCGTCTGCAGAGACGGATGACCTAGGGAAGTAACTACTCCAGATACCTGCACATCAAATACAACTGACTTAAGATAGCATTCTTAACTCTCATTGTTAAAGCGGTTTTATGTGTTATGTTAAGTGATGCATGAATAAAGAGTCCATTCATGTGTTTTGAATAAAAGACTGACAAAAGAGAAAGTGTTTTTCTTTTAATTCCAAGCTTTCCTGCCAGCCTACTGGCTGTAGTTAGCTGCTGGACAGTTGAGGTGACAGACCTCAAATAAGTAGTAAAACGTTACATAAAACACTGCAATAATTAAAAATGTTTTTTTTGTTTGAGCAACAAGTGAAATGTGTGGAGGGACATTATGTAGAAATAAGCACAGAACAGATACAGAACACATATTCATACTAGAAATGTCGTATGTATTCTCTGCCTTGCATCAGCTGAGATCATACCGTGCCTAAACAATATTTGATAATATGCTTTTTTGAATATACTTATTTGCATATATGTAGGTGGTAACTGAATTTGAAACTGTATTTGAAACTGAACCAGGACAAGTGAAGCGGCCACGGGACGGAAGTGAAGTGGATGGGAGTGGTTCTGGTTATGATGCAGGCGACTCTGGTTCTTGTAGCTTGTGACTCGTTTTTGGGGAGGGGGGAACCACATAGTAGAAAGTAAGCAGTAAGCCTCAAGTCTTAATGTGAAGTGATCAGACTATTGGCAAGGATAGCAGCAGTGTGAAGTAGGGGAGGCAGTTGATTAGTTAAAATGAAAGTTTTCTTGCAAAGAAACATTGATATGAAAGGCCCTCCTGTAGCCAAAAGCAGGGCCCTAAATACAGTATTTAAAAAGTGAGGACCCGAGCAGCCAGGGGCAGTGGGTAGTCTGTCCCTCAGACACATCGGCTGCTGCACACATAATGTAATCTTGGCTCCTTAGAACTGCACTGCACTTGTCAAGGCTAAGGTCAAATGCTTGACATTATCAAGACACAACAAAGACAGTGCTATCAGCTTTGCTCTGAGTCTGAGTCTCTACATGTGTGTGCACACGCACACCAGCGCTTGTTTAAGGACACACCAGGGATTATTTTGATCCAGCGCTCAGTGTGATAGGGAAATTATGCAATACCCTCCATGTCACAACAGCTGCTGCATGCTTACACACACACACACACATGCACACACACGCATAAACATATAGTACTGTACTTCAGCGGCATATATGCTATATAAGTTAATACTAAACATTACATGAAAGTATGAATAGTAGATTTCATAGGTTTACTAATCCCGCGTTTGTGACGGAGTTATGTGTCCTCTTGATTTTTATCGGATCACAATCAACTGTAGGTACACTGTGTATTCAGTCTTAGCACTGGGCCTCCTCCGCGCGTGGCCATTCTCTCCCACTTTCTCCTGATTAGAGCAGAACCTCCTCTCACTGTACAAACCTCAGTCTTTTTTTCCTGCTCCGCTGCTGCTATGAAGTGAAGCAGGAGGAGAGATATGAGAGAGAAGGGGAGTGTGTGGGGGAGGGGAGCGCTGCAATCTCTGGCAGAGATAGCTGTGACGCACTCTGTTACACACAAACCAATCCACACACACACACAGTGCTGTGGCATTCAGAAAAGCAGAGCTGCAGAGCCAGCATACAACTGCCAGGACACTGCATTAGGAGGGAGAAGGGAACCACAACCATTCAGGAATTGACAATAGGCCAACAGACCCATAACCCATTAGATAGAAAGATATTTAGCAAGGGCAAATATGGGTACAGGTTATGGTTTTAAAGTTTCACAATTGTTTTTAAATTGACTTCTTCATGATCTTAATGAAATTAAAATGGTTACATATGTAGCCTTAAACTAACCTGGTATTGAAAACGAAAGAATTAAAACCATTAATATCATTGTCATTGCTGCAAAAAACACCTTCACCTCCAATAAGAACACTTATCTTGCCAAATAAAAACAATTGTAAATGCGGATATTGAAGTACTCACATCAGAGTACAATATTTGGGAAGAATTATTTCATGACTTTTTTTTCCCTCTAAAATTGCCAAGATAACGATTCAGTGCTGCCACGTTACACTCCAAATCACAGACTTGTTCTATGCTTCATTTCAGTTTCTCTCTCCTTACCATGCTGCTGCGACAAAATATAGGGACATGCAAATTTGTATAATCATTGTTTTTTATAGCCATATCACAATATGTTATTTATACTAAGATCTTTATTGCAGGCTCCTTCTGTATTAAATTGTTGTTGTATTAAGCAGTGAATACATTTACGTATTTTTATATTTCATAGATTTTTTTTTTAATTCTTCCCTTTTGTACTATATACCTTACTTACTTTCAAAAGTTGTATGAGTAAGACAACACATTATAGAGGTTGAAATAGTAAATGCAATAAACACATAATATGACAGAACTTTTTACAAAAACTGTTTCACTCACAATTTCATTTCCCCTAAAAAAATGTTTGAACTACAGCTCAATATAACTAAAAGGAACATAATTTCCTGAAAAATTATATTAGTAAGCCACCTCCATCTGTGATACAGGCAGACACGCACAGTTTCCTGTCCGCTGACTGTAACAGCGGGTGGGGACGGGTAAGAAGAGGAAGGAAGTCCAATCTGCACTTCCTACAGAGGTCAGACCCACCCCAACAGCAGCGTGGCACGTTATCCCCAGACCTCAACCCTCTCTGCCACTGTCCCTGTCCCTGCAGCTGATCATACCCACACTACCTACAGCTGATGAGGCCTACAGCTGATCATACCCACACTACCTACAGCTGAAAATATGAAGTTTGAACAGAATCTTATGATTTAAAAAAAAAAAAAAAAAAAAAAAAAAAAAAAACTATTGTAAATCTAATTGCAATCGCAATGCTCATCTGAAAAATCGCAATTAGGTATTTTTCACAAATAATGCAGCCCTTGGTCCACAGTCCCTACAGCTGATCAGTTCCACAGTCGATACAGCTGATTTGTTGTTTAACACTTTATATGAACAATTTAGTGCAAAGGGCACAACACAGAAAACATCTGAAAAAAATCACAGTTAGATATTTTTTCTGTCTTCTGTCTTTGGAAACTTGTCAGTTATTAAGAACCGACTATAAGAGAATTATGTAAACTATTGGATGTTGCAGTCCAGGTCCAGCACTTCTACTGCTATTGTACCTCAGTTCTAACAATATCACTGGGCAATTACATGCCCAAAAGTCTAATAACTGGAGTAATCATTAGTTATATCTGATTACTGTCATGTGTATACTTTAGGGCTATAGTTTAATTTCAGAAGTAGAAGAAATTCTTGGTCAACAAAAGCATGCCTTGTTCATTAATTAAAGTTAAAAAAGGGAACAGTTTGCATTTCTGCATTGTATTTTAATACATACATAAAAGATAAGAGCGAAATGAGATTACTCAATTAGATTTTGCTGTTTGCATGGCATTTTAATAATCTGACTACTCAGATGATGACCACATCTTTGGAGAGCATGCAAACATTGTCCCTACAGTTTATCAGTTCTTACCAATAGTGCGACGTAGCTCCTCACACTGGCTGATGTGAGGAAGTTTGAGCATCTCCTTCCACTTCTTACTCCGGCCATTCCTCTTCCCTCCGCCACCTAAAAAGTTTAACAAGTTATTTATTTCATTTTATTTTGTATTTCCAGCTTGTATATTTCATTACTGTTTTGTAGTGAATTCTCTTCTCTCTGTAACATGTCCTCCGTGTGTTTCCTCAGCAAAGAAAACACTCAAGAGATCATAAGAACCGCACACATGCAAACTAAAAATATTGAGGATTGCAAATATTTTCAGTATTTCCTGCAGAAATTGTTCTATATGTGTACTCTCTAGCCTCTACTTACAAGACATTTCTCTTAGTTTCAAATTTTTAAAAGTACTTCCTTTAACCTTGAAGTAGTCAAGCGCATTTCCACCAGGTTGTGACAGAGCTCAGACAGCATCCCTCTATAAATATTTACTCAATCAAGGGTTCAATAATTTGGAAAAAATATCCAATTCTGGTATTAAATGTGTAAATTATTTTAAAAAATCAAAATACTATTCACAGTGTGCATGCAGTTATAAGGTTTTATACATAATAAAAATCCTAGGACCCCCATGAGAGACTTGTATTATCCAAATATCATCAGTCTTTACACTGAAAAAGTTAGGCTATATTATAAGGTAGACTTTCAATGCATTGGATGACTGAGCCTAGTAAAGACACATTAGCCAGCATATTAATGTTGAGTCACTTTATTTAATGTAGCATACCAAATAAGCATACTTTAACATAATGTTCTAGGGCTTTCCCAGCACACAGGAGTACATTGGAGCTATGCGATCATCCGTGACCTGAACATGAGGGGTGAAGCAGCTCCAGGCATAACAGCCCCTCTTCACAGAGCAGAGGTCATGCCGTATATTACACTAAAGGGCTCACACAACCGCATGTGTGTGGGTGGATACCTGCCTTACCTTATGGGGACAAAAAAACAGGTACCCATGACGTAAATTCTTATTCCTAATCATTATTAGATTAACAATATGATTACAAGTTCCGACAGGGGTTAAATAGGTTTAAGTTGAGGTTAAGGTTAGGGTTAGGCAAGTAGTAACTATGGTTAAGGGTTGGGCTCAGTCTCAAGTCAATGTAATGTCATCAGAAAGCATGGAAACCTAACATGTGTGCGTACGTGTGTCTGTGCGTACGTGTGTCTGTACGTACGTGTGTCTGTGCGTACGTGTGTCTGTGTATGTGTATGTGCGTGCGTGCGTGCGTGTGGTGGGGGGTCCGCAGAGAGCAGTCACTACAGGGGTGAGTTGAGGTATTTAGTCCTTCAGGCAGAGGGTGCCTGAGTCAAACATGTTGATTAAGACACAGTGCATTGGCTCAGAGACTAGAGGAGTCTGTAGATGTGTGTAAAGGTATGTGAAAGCGCTGACAGTGATAAATTAAGTGCAAGTGAAAGTTGTTTTGTCACAGAGAAAGAACGAAAAAAAAAAAAAAAGGAATGGAATTTAATGGGAACTGTTAAGCAATACCCAATAGTCCACTTTATTAACTTATTAACCACATATTGTGAATGTCTGATTAGCATTGGAGATTTTTTCAATATCACGCTTACAATGTGCGTCTTTAAAACAAATAATAATTAAACTTATTGTTGGATGCTCTACTACCTGAGCGTCTACTTGTAGATGTTATTACATTGTCTGAAATGTTCCAGAACATGGCATTAAACTCTTTCACTTTCTTAATCATCATTCATCCACCAAAAAAGTTACAAAGTGCACCTTTAATATTACAATCAGCAACAGTTTGCATGTGTACTTCTTTCCAAAGTTCATCATGGTTAATGCAATGCACACGTGTCAATTATACAAAGCAGTGGTAGTAGAGGAGAGTTTGTAAGTCAAATTTGTTCTACATTCATTTCTGGAGTATTTTGTAACACTGAAAAACATGTCCAGATGTCTTTGGAGTCGACTCTGAATCACTGTAGACATTGGCCAAGAAATACTATTGGGAAAAAACGTAAAAATTGGGCCAGAGTGAGTGAACGAACGTCTTCAAAAGAACATTCTTACACTCTTCCTGCATTTACAATGTACAGCAATGGATTTACTTGATAAGAAATGCTTTTCCTGCCTCAGATAATGGATCTATAATGGGAAAATTGCAGTTATTAGACAATTGTGAAAACAAATATGCTTTTGAATCTACAGATATTAATACAGATCAATTAAATGCAATAAATTGCAACTCTCAATGTAAAATTATCTTCTCTTGCAGTTAATCAAAAGAACTACACAATACGTTTGTGAGTTTTTTTTGTATGTATTAAACATTAGATTTGTTCTTGTTTGCTTGGTATGAACTCGTGCTCACTAGAACATTCATTGTATTCTAGCAATTTCTTCTTTTTAAAACAATGTAATCATGCAAAACTCTCATATAGTGCTAGGTACCATTTTTTTTAACAATACTTGCTTTTCAATACCAGTTAAGAGCTTAAGTTTCACTTTTGTTTTCTTCATACTATAGCACTTTAGATCGGAAGGGATTCCCGGCGGAGCACATGCTTTTTGTTTTGATAAATAACTATGCGTTTTTACTGTGCAGTTATCTGGACAGAGGAGGAGGAAGATTATAGCAAACTTTACATAGGCTCAAATGACTGACTGGATGTGGATTAATCATTAAGCATTTTGACACTTAGACACTGTAAAGGCCCCGCACTGGAGACTTTGTGAGTTTGAATCTCTAGATATGCCGTTTCTTCAGCTCTTTTGTTTTAACAATAAGATGACACACTGTGCTTTGTTTGGGCACATGTAGGTCTATGTTAAACGTGAGTGCTGTTTGTGGCATTTGTGCAGACTGCAGTCAAGGCGTGAGCACCTGCGCTGCTGTTAAATCACTGTGGTGCATGTATTGGCTCAATGACACAAGCATGTAAAGCCAAGGAACCCAAACTTGGCTGGACCTTTACTGAACGTTTCCGGTCACTTCCTACTTGGAAATATATGAGGGTAGGCTTGGGCATCGCAACTCTGTTTCAATAGCCTAAAAGGTATATGGAATTATATTATAAAGCCAATCATTTCGGCAAATTTGAACAGGAAGTCAATAGACCCGTTTCTTTTATGGAGATGTATTAGATCAATATTGAGGTTTGCAATATGAAATACCATGATCTACAAATGTTATAGCTTCATACCAAATATTCAAAATGCATAATATGTCTGCTTTAAGCTCCACTCATAAGAACTAGTGGTGTAATAAGCAGATCCTGGTTGGTTTTGTCAGTTCCTGCGATCGCACCACTCTCATGCTGTAGATGTTGACAGGAATGTTGACAGACCAGTTCAGAGGCTGCAGGGCACACAGAGCCAGGCTCCAAACAACGCTCATCAAAAGGACAATACAAGCACTGAGCACTGCCATCGCCAAACACAACCCAGAAACTAAAGAGGGCTCAGCAAAACTCACTCAAATGTCAGGAAATCATCTTTTATTGACTCTTCAAACTATTAAGTATTGGAACCAAAGGTACTATTATTTATGGGTTTCCAATATGACAAAAAGAGCTCAAAATGACACATAATAAATGGAGTAACCTGACTCCAGTACCCCCGCTGTATGACATCATCAGATTGTAGAAACAAAGAATCTCAGGATTTCATTAGAAAGCCAGGAATGCTCTGTGGTAGGCAAAAGTGTGACTACCAATCTGCCCCAAGTCAGTCTCTGACCACCACCAATCACACCACATTTATACAAAAGGCTGAGACCGGCTCCACATAAGATTATAAGCCAGAGGTGCCTCTCCAATGCTGTGCTTGTAAGCAAATGTTCGTCAAGACGCTCTTGGTGGGGTCAATGCAATACAGTGTGATACAGTGTGATACTGTCTGTGAAATCCCTGTCGTCCAGGTCTGATCCTTAGTAAAAGCCAAAAGTAAAATCTGTTAAACCTTACCATTCAGTGCAGTGGCACGTGCCGTGAGAATTACATTATTATTATTATTACATTATCGGAGAAACTAAACAGCCACTCCATGAGAGAATGTACCAACACTGTCACGAGAGCTCCTCTGGACCCTAGTCTGCCGTACCACTCATTTTCAAAAGCCACCATCTCCTCCTTTGAAGATGGTGAGGTAGAGATCTTAGCCAGAGGAGAAATGGTTTGAGGAGTTAAAGAACCATTTTTTGTTAGGAAAGACAATCATTCCTTGAACAGGAATGGGGGCCTTAGACATCATATTTCCCCCTTATATAACTCCAACCTTAGATGCAAAGCAAACAAAGGAAACAAAGACAACAATAGCACTAGCCAGGATGGCAAAAGGTGTGGAAGCACCCCTTAAGAGTTGAATGAATATACTAATTATGACTCAGACACAGTGCACACTGCACAGTGTGGTTCAATAGACCTAGCCTACTTACAGAAACGGTAAACAATGGCTGTTTCCAGTTTCAGTGTAGTTAGCCCTTCCCTTCAGATGGATATAAGGCAGTGTACACCAGCAATCTGACCAGAACTGCAGAAGTGGTTTGGATGAGCAGCGAAACGTCTTCACTCCAACAACTTTTTTGTCCAGTTGATAGATTTTACTTTTGGCTTTTACAATAGTGTGATACTGTACAGCAAATCAATAAATTTCCAACTTCCAACATGTTATATTTACGACTGTTGCTTGTGATCAACAGCCAATCAGAGCAGCCAGACTGCCCCAGGCGCCCGATGCCTAGTGACCAGGGCTTAATTTGCCAGTGTTTGCCGGAGCGGGTTCTGGTTTCTCTACACTTTCACCCATCCTGAATCCAGGAAATGTAATTGTTTGGTCTGGACTGTAACTCTGCAACTGAATGCTCAATCGTCACAGTTCAAATAGCTTATGAATGCTGACCTGACACTTTCTAACACTACTTCATGAATTACGGTAATGACTGAAGTCCGCACATCAGGGGAGGGTTGAGAGCACGCAAATACCTCCAACAGCAAAGGTTGTGTTTATGTTGTGTTTACAGAAGATTTTCAAAAGAATCTGAAAATATAGAGGCAGAAGTAGTTTGGGAGGAGAGTTGCAGACAGGTTGCTGTTGATGCTGCTGGTGATGCCCTCCTAGCTGCTAATGTCATCTCAAGTTCCCTGATCAGACCTCACCACCAACAACCCTAACCACCCACCAGACTATCCCAAAGTTGACCCACCATGTCCAGCCCACCTCCTCAGTTACACACAAGCCCCAGGGACATGTCCCACGTGATCTGCAGGTCATTCATGAAGAGCTGTGAGGAGATCTCCTGGATGTCCCTCAGCACCACAATCATAGCTCCTCTCAGGATCCAACACTTCATCGCATAACTCAAGACTCCAATGGGACACTTTGTGCAGAAGTAGTACACCTGACATGTTACATGTGACAGGCCATGCCCTGTCATCAGCTGGACAGAGCTGTTTCAGACTTATCCACTCAATTTTTTTTTAGTTGTTTAATTTGAATCAGAATCAGAATCAAGTGATTCTGATTCTGATTCAAATTAAACAACAAAAAAAATACCCCTATAACAGCCTGCAACATGAGCAATGAAGGCCAAAATCCATTTTACATCACCTCAAACCATTGTGAAATTTGATTTTTGTAATCTCCACATTTTGCTATGCATTTTGGATCTATAAAAAGAAAATGGGACAACATAAATCTGTTTTTGGTTATTATATATTGGTTTAAGTAATTGTAAAGCCTATAACAACCACTTCTTGCTAGATTCTCAGAACTACAGTACATGTAATAAGTGTGTGCTCTTTGCCTTCAGATCATACTATGGCATAAAAAATTTTTTTTAAAAACACTCCTGTGGCCTTTACAAGCAAGATTTAATGTGCATGCATTTCTTCTTTTTGTTTAATTTTTGCTTTAAAGTGCAACTTCTGGGTTATAACAGCCACAATTAACTTGTGTGGCATTTTAATTGCCACTGCCTGAGCTGAATCTTTGTGATTTAATACAGATAGATGGACATAATCCTTTAAACCGAGAAAGTTGTTAGAGTCAAAAACAATAAGAATAATCAGTATGACATGTTATTCCAGAAAAGCCTGGCCATGTGACATCTGTGTGAAATGGATACAAGTGGAGACAGGGGTTTTAAAGGGAAGTGTGTACGCTCCTGTCAGTGGTGTCGGACCGCTCCACCCTGTTTAATGTCACTCTGACGTCAAAGCCATGTGTGCAGGCCCTTAATGCAGACAGGATGGAGCGACTATTTATTTAACTTTGGTCCTCCCCTCAGAGAGAACGGGGCCTCCATAAACAGCGGTGTTAGTGCAGTTTGCTCATTCATAGAGGACATGAGGCCAGTGCTGAGATCATCGCCCAAGATCACGAGACGGGGCCATAGCGCATGTGCCGGGACAGTTCTTCCAGTTAAGATTGCACTCTTCAGGGACTGTGTGAGATCATGAGAAAATGCTGCAACAGTTTTGGGCCGCACCAGGGTTTACGCTGACAACAATACTTGTTAAATTATATGAGCACTGTCTGCCTGCTAGACACCTTTATATTGCAGGAGGGTGGAGCCTATCCCAGGCAGCAGCTTAGGCTTTAGGTGGGTACACAATATATTGGAGAGTGGCCATGCAGTGCGCTGATGCACAAAACAGAAACTGTTTGCCACATTCATTTTACAGGATTTTTTTTTTTTTTTTTTAAGGTACACTATGCAACATTCCTGGAGGAGGGTATGGCACCTGCTTGCCATGCTCCACAGTATTGCATTAAACATGATCTTATTCCATGGAGTCATTGACAGTAAGATTGCATGATTTTCTAGGTATATTTTGCATTTGACCAAAACCCTGTACAAGAAAAAAAAAATACACAATACATCTTTAATGAGTCAGAGAACTCACAGTAGAAATAACTGTTGATGAGCCAACAAATACAGATCAGGAATGTGCTGTCATTCTGCAAAGCATTCTGGGTCAGATGGCGGAAGAGTAAATAGGACATAGGGCTGCAAGCAACTCGAGTTAGCAATCACAAATGCTCATGTTGAATAATTATAATCATGTAATTATAGAAATATAGGGAAAGATCCAATATTACTCTGCACGTTTATATTTTTGTTGTAATGCTGAACCAGTTCTGGCAATGATTTGATCCACAAACTCATGATTTATGTCCTACTTCTTACTTTACAATTGAATAATAGCATAATTTGTCATCTTAAAAGGTTTCTTGGTTTATATGTGCTGAAAGAAAAGATATGAAACACTTGTTGACCTAGTTCAGTTCCTTTGCCAGCAGCACTGAGTATTGTCAGACAGATTATTTCATTAATCCTGCATGAATCCATAGATTTGACTAGTTTTGTTTGCAACATCCATGGATACTCAAACATCAAAAGCTGTGGCATTTACTCACCATCTAGCTTTTAGGCATTACTTACTTTTATCCTCTGGTTGGACAGGTTCATTGTTTGCATAGAGGGCAGTTAAAAAAAAATGTAAGCACATTTACCTAAAACAAATCTTTGCACTGGTTATAACTGTATTTTTCATGGGAATCTTCTAAAGTTTGCCAAACATGGTACAACTTCAAATATGCTCCTCTCCCTTTCTGCTGCTTTTATCTCAAGTGGGAGCTGGAGCCTTGGGTTACTGATAGACTAGGCCGGGATCAGGGCAAGACCACCCCACCCTGGCATTATCTCCAATTTTTATCCATCTGCTTTAAGAGCAGGAGAAATGGGATACTTCCGCAATGTTAAAGACAAAAAAAAAAAAAATGCAGATTTTTAAAGAACAAATTCCTGAGTGAACGGCAGACTTATAACTCAGGGTTTTATGTGAACAAACATCTGCAGAACTGATTTAGGATGACACAAGTAAAATCAGTCAAAGCCAGGGATGCATTTTTTTTTTTTTTTTTTTTTTCATACTGGGGCTGCAAGGACGTTCAGATTTGGAGTTTGGTTCAAGTCAATATAGTATAATAATATTAATTCAGAAGTTGCTTTAGTTAAGATGAGAGAAGCTTGTCACTGCCAGTGTGTTGTTTCAACGCCAGAAATATATTGATACTGGTTAAGGTATGGGATGAGAAAGTAAACTGGGGTTCATAAGAAGAACAGAAAAGAGTAAATGAATACCCATTTGGATTAAATAGTTCCTTTTTTTGAACACTGTATTATAAATTCATGAATCATTCATATGCTGTACACATGCATGCAAAATATAAACTTTGGCACTACAGAATAATTGAATTTAAAGGTGCACTGTTAAAACTTTGCTGATGGAGGGTCCACTACTTGCGTGTCTCCATTCCTTTGCTATGCTTAGAATATTTCATAGTATGCCATTACACCATCTCCACGGATATCACTAGGCCAAGTTGTCTCGCTCACGGTTAAAACGCAACTTTTGTATTGTATCATGTATTCATACAATTCAAGAAAGTCAAAATTGTGATTAAATTTCAGTTTCAGAACCTCATCTGTTGGACTATATGCACCAGCCTCTATTTGCATTTTGAAAGCTACTGACCACTGCAGACTGGGAGCACCCTGCAATACGAGAGGCAGAGCTACAATGGACCACAATGAAATGGACAAAAAAAAAAAAAAAAACACCATTTTTAATCCAATATCGACAAAATATGAGAAATTAAAGATTTCAGCATGGTCATGGAGTAAAAATGTTAGTAATTGTTCAATTAAAAATCATAACACCAATAACCCAACTAGTGTTTCAGTTCCCAGTTTGTTCACATGTACAGAGACAGACTGTAAATGTCTTCATTCACACTCGCTTCAGTTTTGCTCTACCATGTGTGAGGGCCACTCTCCATCTGATCAACACATGTCATACACTGGCAGCCGTAACAGTGTTCACCAGAAAAAACCCACAGCACAAATGTATTACAAGAAAAAGCACATTTAATAATAAAATAATAACAAAAAAAATGCATTTATTAGTTGAGGATATTGACGAAAATGCCTTTGTATTTTCTTTTTGTATTATCCCCATAACAATTAACAGATATTTCTGCAATCCATCAATAATGTATTGAAATGTACTGTAACATTAATCTGAATATTATCATTATCCTTGTTTGAACATCATTAAACAGTACTTTGAAAGACTATATTAAGTTCATATATATACAAGTTCATCTCTGTTTATTTGTATTAGCCTTTTGCTGCTTTTTAATAGTGTTATTGTACATTTTTGCATATCTTCAAGACAGCAAGTTTGATAGGCCTAATATCTGATATATGACCAACTTTAGCTTTAATTTTTATGGTCATACACATCATTATTTGCATTAGATTTTCCCATTGACTATATGACTACTATATGTACATATGTGCAAACAATTGCTGTGGTCGTAGTAACTAAGTGAGAAATAGTGTTGTCACAATTTTAAAATTTAACCCTCGATTTCGATACCACAATGATAATAAAACACTCTTTAATTTGATAATAAAATGTCATTTTCAAATCGTAGCACTTTCTTTTATAATCCCATGTGGCCTTATATCTGTGGAATGCCACCGTAGTCCAGGTAGGTTCTATAGTGGTCCATGGTAAGATACATACTAGTGTATGTGTCTTATACTTGTTCTGATACAGCTCATATATTTCTGTGCTGTGAATGTGACTTTTTTAGTATCAATAACTGTTCAAATGGGGATCTAGTTTTGATACCAATTTTAGTATTGATTAGTATCTGATTTTCAATATTTTTGACAACTCTAGTGAGTAAAGCTATTTATTTTCAGCTACTTACTGAGAGCATAGAAGAAACTTCAATACATGCGTTTGACTCTTGACTACTTTTTTGCTTCCAGGAACAGCCCAAGCAAATCATCTCAAAAGTAGCAAAAAGGCATTGGTCTGTAGATGTTCTTCCAGTCCCAACACACACTGGGAATTGAAGCCCCCAACTTCTGCATCTAAAGCAGGAAAACTATACACATAACTAATGACAAGCCACTTTGTAGAACTCCTTGTTAAAATCAGTGGTCTATAAAATGATTTAACAGTTTTGCATGAAGGACCATCTACAAATCACGTCATACGTTGGTGTTGGCATTTTCTTACTCCAGCTACATTCCAAAAAACTTTTTTTACTTTACTTTTTGCCTGAATATTTCTGTACAAACACTGATAACGCTGTTTACTGAGATATTTTTGGCTGAGGGAATCACAGCCTAAATATTTGGTACCAGTCCATGCCTCTCTGGACGTGACCCCCACCCAGCAGCAGCGCCTGTGCACGTTCGGACAACCACCGCTGTGCACTCCCAAAAACATGACTTAAATGGTAGGAAATGAGAAAGGGTCATGCATAGTTTAGGCCCATTGTAATACAAGTATGCACACGCACTCAAGCACAATAGCAGAGCATGTCTATGATAAATGAATGCTTCTCTCTGGCCTATAGTGTGAGATTGGCTGGAGTAGCCCCTGATAAGGAAAACATTAGCTGTAAGTATCTGTGTTGCCTATTCAAAGCAAATGGGCAGTGTTTGCACAAGGTAATCCATGTGTATACTCCGCGGTTAAATACACATATCAGCTGAGAGAGAGAGGTCCACTCACATCACATGCACTGCCGTAAAACACTAGTACTCTGCTTCTCCTTTGTTTAATCTGTTGGGGGGCTTTTTCAAACTTTGTTTTGCATTATGGCTATAGCCCTGTTGTGTATAAAGATGGAGAGGACACTGGTCTTTGCTGGAGCTTTAAGGGCAATATTTAGTTTGGGCTGACTATCTGACTAAAAAGATACATGATGAAGCTTTATTTGAACACTTCAGGGCAACAAAGATTTATATAGTGCCTTTCAAGAGGCCCAAAGCACTTATTCATTCACTCCATACTGTGTAGTGGTGAAATACCACTGTAGTCACAGCTGCCCTGAGGTGGACAGAATGAAGTATGGTTGCCAATCTGTGCCATCCACCACTCTGAGTAACACCACACACATCACAGTCGTACAAGGCAAGCTATGAAGTGTCTTGACTAAGGACACAATGACAGTAACCAATATAGCAACTGCTGCCTCTCTAAATCAAAACCAGTCGAACACATCAGCCTCAAAATATTGGCAAAGTGCATTTGCTAACTGGTCAGCCATAACAAAACAAACAAAACAAAAACATACGGGTCAATCGCTAGAGTCTACTGTACGTAACCCCAATGCAGTGACCTTTTTTTCCAGTTCAACCAACAATATTTATTCCAACAGTATACACCACTCTTTACCCCCTCATACTGGTCCTTGATTTCATACCATTTTAAATGATCGCATTGAGGATGATCAGAGAACAGTATAAACCAGAAGATGGGGCACAGAAGATATTAAAGTTAGAAACTTAATGTTCAATCATGCATGTTATTATCCGTGTCTGATAAAGAACTGGCTCTATGATTTCACGGTCGAGTTGAAAAAACAGGAAGATATTGAGGCCGTTATCTCCGGATTTAAGCCCTTGACGGAGGAACACACTGCACATAGAGCACCTTGAAGATAATGTTAGATAGTACAACATCTCTGCTGATTGATGGAGAACATACATGCAAAGAAAAATTACCCAGGAATTTTAAATGTTTAGAGCTTAAAATAACAGTTTGTGTAAGGGCTACAAAAACATAAGTCATGGTCTATAGTCAAAACAGTTGACCATGACTTCTCCATTTCAGTTCATGCAGGCAGACATGAATTGTAGTGTAAATCCATATTGTGTAGCTTAGATCTGTTGCAGTCAATGATAACAGGGATTCTCAAAATTTACATCAAGAACTGCATGGAGAATTTAGATGATAGACCCTAAAGTAACCAAAACCCTAGCCAAATTAAACCTGGATTAAAATGATAATGTAGTTTTACCAGGGTTAACCAACAGAAGCAGCAAGTGCACCAAAACCCTTCACAAGAGCAAATTGTAAACTGTGGTATATTTTTCCAGACAATATTACAATGAACAACAACACTGACGGCCACATTTTGCAACATGATAATTCTAGCAAACTGATTTTTCAAACCCTCCACGGCTCACAATAACATGTTAAAAGTAGGAGTACATAATATCTGTCATTTATTGAATGTAACCACAGTTTGGAAATCAATGCACTTAAAAAGGAGCACCGTGTAACTTTTCTGGAGGAGGATACACTGCCTGCTTGTCCCCATGGAGATGTTATTGCTTTGCCGGGAACACCCCACAGGATGGCATTAAACATATCTAGCATTTTTGTTATTACATTACTTTTTATTACTCTGGAACACAAGCATTCTAACTGCGATCGGAATCACACGTCTACAGATCTGACCATTAGTCTGCTAATGTCATTTGCTTGTGGGTTACAAGTTCGTTTTGGCATACCAGAACACTCGATGCAAAGCAATAACATCTGGAGACAAGCAGGTGGTGCATCCTCGAACAGAAATGTTACACGGCACCTTTAATATCAGCCAACACTGTTAAAGATGACAGGAGTTCCCTCAGACTCCCTTTTCACTTTTTATTTATGGTGTGCAGTAACGTCTGTGTGATGTTGACAAAGTGGTTTAAAAAAGCCTCTTTCTGCTTAGTAAGCTTGGCCCAGAAATTGCGTTAATGAACACCCTGAAGCCGGCAAGCTAAGCATTTGTGGAAGCCGAAGTGCGTACACATGAGCACACTGCATCTCCTGCTGTTTGTGGCTTTAATAACCGTAAAGAGAGCACCACATCAAGGCCCAGTCACAAAGCAGCGGGTTTTAAGAGGCTAAGCTGCAGGAAACACCCCGGAGTGATGACAACAAGTGTTAGCCTGGCGACAACCACAAGCTAATAAAGCTACGCCGGCTAACGTCACTGCTACAACCTCAGAAGTGGTGACTCTGCACAGGGAGGAGTGCTAAAGACTGGGAGAAGGGAGACCGTGAGAGTAAAAGGTGTTTGTGCGGAAAGGATAAGAGAGGTTGCACAATATATCACAATCAAATAAATATCACAATCTCAATCGAAGTGAAATAATAAAACTCAACGACAGCAAGTATTTCAGTAGCAGAATGTTCACTGTAAACAACAAAATATCCTGTTACTGAAAAATATGCCGTTTTTACACCTCTACAAACATAAAATGCATAGAATTCTTGAATTAGTTTGGCAGTTCATATTTCATTTTTTCTCCTCCTGGAGCGGTTTACAATGTGCAGCCTGAACAGAAACCAATTTTAATATAAAAACTTGCAAATCTAAATGCAGTCACAATACTTATCAGAAGAACTGTATGTATGTATGTATGTATGTATGTATGTATGTATGTATGTATGTATGTATGTACGTATGTATGTATGTATGTATGTATGTATGTATGTATGTACGTATATTATATATTTTTTTGATTCATTATATATATGTTTGATTCATTTACAACAAAATCAAAGTTATAATCTCAAGGCACACATAGGCCTATATTTGTTCAGGTCAAGCTAATATCACTATTTTTTGTTGTGTAAACACCAGAGTGGGTCAAGATAAAAGGAGCTAAGGGCAAAAGAAGTTTTCAAGTTTTTTGGAGATCAATATAAATGAACAGCTTAAGTTGACTGTTTATCATTAAAAGATACAAGGAAAGATTCAAAATAGTGTATAATGTGACATTGACGCACTTTTTATTGCAGACTCAAAACCTTTTGCAGAACAATTGACTGGAAGTAGTAATTTCCTTTTTACACCTAACCACAGCTGAAACCCATCATTAATATAATCAAATAGTGAGCTGTAATTCAACAGTATGGACAGCATTTATGCAATTCATATGCCTGACAATGTGAATAAATAAATAAACTAACATATTTTTCATAATTGCCATGTAAAACTTTATAAACAAATCTATTAATTAGAGGGACTTTCCTGGTTAAATTAAGTAAATAAACAGTTCTATAGTAATTGCAACAAAGACTTCAACATAATATCTGTGGTGTGTTACCAATAGTGTGTGTATATGTTACTAATAGTATATGTCCATGTGTTACCAATAGTGAGTGTATATGTTATTAATACTATATATGTGCATGTGTTACCAATAGTGTGTGTATATGTTACTAATAGTATATGTGCATGTGTTACCAATAGTGTCTGTATATGTTACTAATAGTATATGTGCATGTGTTACCAATAGTGTGTGTATATGTTACTAATAGTATATGTGCATGTGTTACCAATAGTGTGTGTATATGTTACTAATAGTATATGTGCATGTGTTACCAATAGTGTGTGTATATGTTACTAATACTATATATGTGCATGTGTTACCAATAGTGTGTGTATATGTTACTAATACTATATATGTGCATGTGTTACCAATAGTGTGTGTATAAGTTACTAATAGTATATGTGCATGTGTTACCAATAGTGTGTATAAATGTTACCAATAGTATATGTGAGTGTGTTACCAATAGTATATATATGCTACCAATACTATTTGTGCATGAGTTACAAATCATGTCTATATATATAATAGTTTATGTTACTAATCGTATATGTGCATGTGTTACCAATATTGTCTGTATATGTTACTAATAGTATATGTGAGTGTGTTACCAATAGTGTCTGTATATGTTACTAATACTGCATGTGCCTGTGTTATCAATAGTATGTTTATATGTTACTAATAGTATATGTGTTACCAATAGTGTCTGTATATGTTACCAATAGTATATGTGCCTGTGTTACAGATAATGGATCATCAAAATCAAATCAAATCTTTTTATTGTGTGGATGAATCAAATGAATCTTTCTAAATCTATAATACATCTTGTTACTTGTAGTAGGCTATAGTTTAAAACACTTATTAGTAAGGTTAAAAGGCAGGTGTACACAACTCAGAGTACAGGATCTGGGTAGAGAGCATAAGGCAAGCCTGGTACCATTTAAAACAGGTACGAAAGCAACAGCCATAAAATGCACTCACTGTTGCTGTGAATAATCCATTTCTGCGTTGGCGTGTCATCTTGAACAGAAACACGGCTTGACTATAATGCAAACCACAGGCAGGGGAGTCCTTGGCACACTCTAAACCAAGCAATATCAATGAATGGATTGAGGGGAAACAACTTGAACAACACCTGTGTAAGAAAACAGTAAAAATGGTTAGCTGTTCTCTCATCACACCTTTCTCAAGCCTGGCTGATACAATGCTTTACGCCTGCTCTGCGCCCACACACTGATACAAAGTAGGCTCTCTGCTCTGCCATCTCATGGAAACGATGAAGGCTCGCCTCCTCCTCCTCCTCCTCCTCCTCCTCCAGGTGAGCACAGCCAGGGGTACTCGGGTCCCTGTGCCTCGGGGTGAACGCAGGGGCCGCTGGGGCGCACAGTTTTAGGCCTCTCTCTCGTCTGCCAGCGCTCTGCTTCCAGACTCCTCTCCATAAAAGTTTAACATAAACGAAACATACATACGCCAATGCAGTGCCATGTTTTTGCGTCAATGCACATGTTCACGCTTGTCTCCTAATTAGGCTCGAAACATGGTAAACCTCAAATGACAGGTAAGAGGCGATGTGTAGCTGGGGCAGGGTCTATTTACAGAAGAAAAAAAAAGCGTAACATGAAAACCACGTAACAGGAATGTCACCGATAATAATGCATATTCGCAAACCACTGGTGCTTGTGAGTGAAAATATTTTGCTCGACAGCTCTAAGTGCAACGCTGCATTCTAGGCGCGATGCTGCAAACACTCCCTGCGTTCATCCTCCTCCTCGGTACAGCCGGGGCCTAGGTTAACCTGCCTGCTCAAGACGTGCGCTGTGCGGATCCAAACACCGGATTTCTGTGGAATATGTTGGGTGTTTGCCTGGAGACAATGCGCTGCGTAAGGATGGGGCACAGAGAAGCAGAAATCCAAAGGAGCGCCGAGAGCGCGAGCTCCACCATAGCCATGTCCAGAGGTGGGAGGAAATATTGCTTTAATTATGCTGTTGTGTGGACCTTACCTTCTCTTGCCTTCAGGAGAACCGTGTTGGCCACGATATTTTCAATCTCCATTGTCAGAATGTGAATCCCAAGCAGTCGCGATACATTTCACTCAGTGGAAAAGACGGTTTTCACATCAAACGCACAGACGACGGCGGCTGCTGCACGCGCACAGAGGAGCCGCGGCCTGGCGCATAGTAGGGCTTCAACAGTGTTCGTCGTTCATCTCCATTGCAATATGTATTATCAAAGCCTACCTACGGAGCAGTATTACCACGGGCTTGTTAGCATTCACAGCCTGCTGTCTTCCTTCCTGCTTCGGTTCCCTCCTCCTCGCCCCTCCTCTGCACAGGGACCAGCGAGTGGGAGGGATCAATTTACAACCAGCAGCGGCCCTGCACATACACGCACATACACGCACACTCACGCACATAGACGCACACTCACGCACATACACGCACACACACGCACATACACGCAGGACCACACCACACCTCGACTGTACTGCACATTATATAGGTTTTATTTGGAAAGATAAAATACAGTTATAGATTTTGTCGTATTTTACAGTGTTTCCTCTGTACAAACACCTTTCATTTAACAGGCTAATAGTCCTCATCCAAGTATGCATTTTACTGAAGCAAACAAATGCCACAAAGATTTTAAGTCAAGTTACATCAGGTTTATGTTAAAATGCCAGTATTACTCTTAGTAAGTAGTACTCTTCTTGTGTACCACTGCGCCATAGTTTATATAATCCAGGGCTTGGATAAATCGTTAGAGGCAAATAAAACTTTTGTTTTACAAGTGAGACACCATCATGTTTAAGGTTGTATAAATAAAGGCATTAGCCTATAGCCATTTTTTGTCAGATCAAGGTGGTCAGAAGAAAATCAGATCAGGCCAAGTAGGCCATTTGTTACCATGCGCGTTTGCACCTACCACGTGTAAAATAACCAAGAGGCAATTGTTTATAATAAAGTTCATTGTTATTTTATTCATTGTTTTGCTCTTCTTGTCCTTGGTTACAAAATCTGAAAGAAATATGTTGCTGTTGCAATAAGATTCCCGAATATATTTACATACATTTATATTTAAACAATCACTATTTGTCCCATTCCCATTTATCCCTTTTGTCCGCAGCTCCTTTTCACTCGGGAGATGTTCACAAGCTCCTGAACAGCCTAATTACATAGACCAACAAAGAGTCTATGGCGCCACCTTGAGGCTATGGCCAAAAAATACAAAATTACAATTTTGGGGGAATCTGCATCTGCTTCATTTCTGGCCTTACTTCCTTACAAACATTTTGGTTACATATTTTGGGTGCAACACAAAATATGCTGCTGTGTGCAGGTGAAATTCAGCTAACAGTGGCTTAGTGGCTGGGTCAAAACCATTCAGACTAGTGCAGATGTTGTCTTTGGGCAAGACGCTTCATCTCTCTTGCCCATGTGTTGATGCGGTGTGTGTGAGTGTTTGGTGACTGGAGGGATGGTTGGTGCAGATTGACACTCTTGTTTCTGTCAATGTGTGGCAATTCTGTGGCAGCTGAAGGAGCTTTCCAACACTGAGAATGGAGTGAATTGGATGGTTTCTTTTTTTTTTTTTTTATGACAATTTTCCCAATCTAACAATGGCAGAAGGGGTCTTCTGAATGTTTTTTGTACTTTTTGCCTTCTGATATTTAATGTTTTAAAAACACCACTATTATTTTATTGTTATCATGACAGGATAATCAAAACCATTATCATGTCTCAATGTACCAACTTTGGCATGTTAATGTTTTGTACATGTTCAGTGTACAGTGTCTAGAAAGGCGTCTAAAAAATAAAATAAAAAATATATTATTAGAAGTTATTATTACGTATGTGTGTCTGACTTAGTTGTAATGCATCCATTACATGTATATACAATCTGAAGGGCTCAGATTAAAGTCTACATTTGTAAAGTGACTAGTGACTATGATAAGGGTCGTGTACAGTTTATGGACAGCAATACTGCAAATCAGAGTAAGTTTTATTGTATTTGTCAGTGAACACAATTTTCAAACGAGGATTTTAAAATTAGGAAAAACTAAAAATGTTAATTGTATAAACTAAAGGCTCTTTTTTTTTTTGGTTCAAAGTCTCGTTTTCCGAGCTGAGAGGGTTTAGGCCCACATCAGAGGCGAGTGGTGCAGAGGACCTTTGGAACAGGAGACACAGTGGTGACGTTTTCATTGGATGAAGAGCAGCATCTGAACATCAATCTGAAACAGTCAGACAAACATGACATAATCCAATGTCAGGGATCTGCCCCTGAATCCCAGGACTTCATAACATTTGTATTAAATCACAGATTGAGCAGCTAACCTTTGTGGTTTGGCCATATGTTCAATAGCATCAGGCAGTGGTTCTTGGAAAGTCTCTGGAAGGCGGAAGAGTAGCAGCACACTCAGCAAAGGCAGAAAAGCCAACACCAGCCAGGGAAGTGAGGGCGCTGCCATCGCTGCATAGGAACACAAGTGTAGGGACAGAGGTTTAGGGTGAGGACAGAACTAAAAGAGGGATTTGTGCTTCTAACTGACCCAGGTGCTGGAGGTATGGTGACAAGCACGCACCCACACGCCCAAACATGGCACAGGAGGACATAGCTGTGTTACGGATGATTGTGGGGAACAGCTCTCCAGTGTGGATATACATGCAGCAGATTACAACCAGAACCCCAAATTTACACACCAGCACAAGACACAGGGTAACAATCGGGTAAACTGCACACAGAACAGAGGCTGCACTTAGAGACCAGTTCATTATTTAAGTACTAGTACAACTAGTTGTTTTGTTTTTTTTTTGTTTTTTTTTTAAATATTAGTAAAATACTTAGCTAAAGTCTTTGTCCTGGTTTCTAAGGTTTAGTAAAAAAGGAGGAGTAAACTAAAAAGGAGCTCTCTGGTTGGTTCAAGTCATTAGACCCAAAACTAAATTGTCTCTGCAGATGTTTAAACAAGAATAGGATAATAGCATTGACAAAGTACTTAAGCTTTTATTAAGCTCTGAGTAGTTACTGTAACAAAGCTTTTTAAAATCCTATATTATTTGATGTGTCACATTTGTTCATGTTTTGTTGTTGTTGTTCATGTTCTGTTGCTGTGTCTGATATTATTAGTATGTTTGTTGGTGGGATGCTTTACATTTTTAATAGTTCTTTTTAAAATTGAGTCAAGACATTGTTATGAATGTGCTTTTATCAAAGTGAAAACAGATTTGACTCACTATCTGTGGTGAAAAAGATGGGGAGCACACCTACGATGCCCAGTGCACCAAATATGATGAAGGCCGTTCTGCGACGACAGTATGACGCTGCAAGCACGCTGAACAGGTATGAAGGGAGTTCAATAGCCGAGATAAGGAAGTAGGTCAAGAAAGGATTCTCACACAAACCAGCTGCGCTGAATGACAGGCCGTGGTTGCTAACATGAATAGAAAACCTGAAGCAAACAATTGAACAAAAGTCAAAATACGAGAGAACCACTACATCACAGGTGTCTATTACAAGTCTATTCATTTTGTCCCAAACCTTTAGCTGTGTTGAAATTCCTGAATTGCAAGTAAGTGTTTTAGTGCAATAAAAAACTCTGCTATAAATAAACAATACAATTGTTGTGTGTACTTTGCAGTTAGAAATGATACGTTTAAATTTGTAGACAAAAAATGCACCCAAACCCTTCTTTTATTTGAATATGGAACCTCACCAGCTGATCCAGAGCATTACAGTGATATGCCGGATGTTTCTGGTTTTCAGCAGGTCTAAGAAGGTACATGACTGCGTGCTACATGTCTCCAACAACAAAAAACAAAACCAAGTTTAGTCTCACCTATTATGAGAACCAATACAGGATATACATTTGAGTCTGAAATTTGAACTAAAAATGAACTAATCTAAGCAAACAGACTAAGAAGTGTCCAAGACTGTTAATGTAAATGTGTGATGTGTGTGAAGTTGAATAGTTAGTAGAACCTCCACTAGGGGGAAGATGCTGGCAGGAGCTTTGACCCGTTTCTCTAAAGCGGCCGTCCGGAGGATCCTTTCAGCATCCTCTTTGTGGCCTTGAGAGAGCAGCCAGCGAGGGGACTCTGGGACCACCCTGTGCCACAGGATATTCACACAAATACTATAACATGTACACAAATTTATACAGTTGTTTGTTATATAATGTAATGTTTGATGTCAAGTAACCCATTTGGGGCAACAGTGGCACATTATAAAATGTTGATAATGGCTGGATAATGGCAAAATGAAGTATTTTTTGTTTCTTGTCTTACAATTTGTATATCATCCCACCTCACATCCCAGAATTTACATTGTCTTACCACCAGAATGGTAGGCAGGCAATACTAGAGGCTACAGTAGCCCAAGTCAGATGTCTCCAGCTTCTGAGCAGATACGCAGTGCAAGGTAGGAGCATGGAGCCAAATGAAAAGAAGACAGGCAAACCAAGGCCAGAGAAGACCACCCGTGCCTTCCCAGTCAGCAACTCTGACCCTACAGAGACAAGAGCAACACTTTTGAACAGACAGGACTCCAAAACCTTATGATACATATAATAGAGAAAAAGTGTGTCTGTGCCGTGCCTGCTTCACACTGCCAGCTCTGTCCTTGTTTTTTTGGCCTATGTCATCAAATACCTGGGGCCCCGCACTAATGATAAATAAACTTCTCCTGCGTTAGAATTCCAGCCTCATAGCTCTTCTTCCAACTATCGGCTTTATTTATTATACAACAATATACAATGTCTGACCAGTCAAGAAGATGGACTGTATCTATTTTATTCTAGTAGAGGAACTTGAAAGTGAACTTTGGGTCAGGTTATGGTCAGCTTTAATTGTGTTATTATAAAATATAGTAGAATGTTCCCCTGAATAACTGCCATCATTCTGTGCACTAAAGTAGAAGTATTTTTGATAAGGAAAGTGTTTCCAAGTATTGACTTCCTATTGAAGTCTTAAATATTTCAAAGTGTTTGTGTATGCTAAACAGTAGGCCTACTACAGATGAAACAAAAGCATAGCAAATAGCATTGTTAATAAGTGATTTACCAAGTACAAAGATAACAACGTAGATGGTACCCTGCTCCAAACCAAGCATAAAGTAGAAGGCCATAAACACAGGCCATGATTGAGCTATGGCCAGGCCAATGCTGAAGACACCAAGCAGCAGCAATGAGCCAAACATCACTGGCTTCCGACCCAATCTGCACACAACATCGATATTTCAGAAGCAGTTTTACTTTTACTCTTGAAGTTTGTGTAGTTTCAACATTACCGGTCAGAGAGCTGTCCACACACAAAGCACCCACATAATCCTCCTAGGAAGAAAACAAAAGAGGAGAGAGGCTGCTTCCACTGGTCTCCACACACTAGGTTGAACTGAAACAGAGCAGAAGAGATGAATACTGACAAATCTGGGCAAAATCCTGCAAATGTGGCATTGTATATTCATGTTATCAGATGGAAGTAATGTTGGAAGTCATTCTGAGGACTTTTTTTCAGAATCATTCAGAATTACTTGCATTCATCAAGAGGGAAATTATTTTTGTCACACACATGTACATGTAAAAACATACTTAGGAAAATTAAATAGCAGTATAAAAGTAAAAACTAACTAAAATTAACAAATAACAAAAACCCTCATAACATATTCCTGTGTAAAGAATAAGTAAGTTTAAATTGTCATTTACCATGACAGCAGTCCAAATGTTTCATCACGTTGAAAACCATAGATATCCTCCAAGGACATGATTTATTTTATTGTATTGGTAATGGTAATGAATGATGGTAATGGTCTACTTACATCAGTCACCACTGTGGAAGTGAAGTACTGTTGGCTGAAGTTCCACCCATCACGACACTCCTCCAATGGCAGCATCTGTAGCATGACCTCTGACCCTGTAGCATTGCCCTGTTGTGGTCTGAGGCCATTAACAGAAGCATTCACCACCAGGTCCAGAGCATAGCGACTGCAACTCCTCTGCTCTTTCTGCAAAAATATGTGTTCCTTATTCACTTAGTGGGTGAGCTAACAAAAACACACAACACATTTTTGGGCAATTGAAAAAGTATAAATATAAATAAATATTTATCAGATGTTTGATGGTTAGCTTAAACTTTCTGTTGTGGAGACATTCACCTAACCTGGTGTGGAACCTCTCTTCTTGTCTCCATATTATAACCATGAAACTTAAAGGGCACATTACATCTTATTTTCTGATCTATGTTATGTTGTTTCCTCATCACAAACATACCTGGAGTTGTGTTTTGTTTAATTTACACGTGTTTTACACACAAACCATGCATATTTAGGCTGAGTCCTTCTCCCAAACAGAAAACACTTCTGTTCCACATTGTGATGTCATGTGATAATATAGAAAGTCCTTCACTGAGTTTTTAAATGACCATCACAGTTCGGTTCAGCCAGTACTTCAGATAAACTAACCCAAAAGAAACAAGTCAACGCTGCTGTCTACCTGAAGCATCAAAGCGGAGGATCTTTAAAGGAAGAAAATAATGGTGGAGATCAAGAAAAGGGCACAGGTGAAAAGAGGACACACTTTGGCTACTCCCGTCTCCAGAAACTTCGAGTGATTTCAGCAGATATTTTGCTATTATAGTAATAAAACAAATGTAATTGTTTTAGAGTGATCTTTAGGTTGTTGTAAACACACAACAAACACATTGCAACTGAGTGCACATTTTGACCTTCTGGCTATTTTCAACAAAACATTTGACAATATACACAGCCTGGCCAATAAAAAGTCACCACCAAAAAAAAAAAAAAAGGTCACACACTAATATTTCATTGGACCGCCTTAAGCTTTGATGACAGGACTCATTCACTGTGGCATTGTTTTGATAAGCTTCTGCAATGTCACAAGATTTATTTCCATCACCAAGATCTTGCATTGATGATGGTCGAGTCTGACCGCTGCACAAAAGCCTCCTCCAGCACATGCCAAAGTTTCTCAATGAGATTAAGGTCTGGACTCTGTGGTGGCTTGAGGCCCTAAGCAGCTGCTTAGTCTATTTATAGGCTGACCCGACCCTGCTTAAAAATCCAGGTTCCTTGTGATATTTTATCACTAAATTTTTAAAGAGGAGGTCTCAACTTTCTACTGAGATGTAACCACAGTGTTACCGGTAAAACGATGCGCCTTTTATCAACAAGCCCTAATAGCATGAAAACTAAACATAAGTTCTCCCCACATAAATGTATTGTTTGGAGTAATGGATATATTTTTAAAAGAAACAAGTCAATCTTCTTAATCAAATGTTTTACAAGCAAATAATATAAGACCTTATAGACGACAATTATATTCTCATGATATTTGTAATAGATTAAAAGATTTTCCAATTTCTTCCAAAGAATATAATTTAATTATTTCATCACTAAAAGCATCCTCATTGGCTTGATGAAAGTGCATAAAAAAACTGAAACTGTTTTAATTACTGGCCTATTACTTATTGATGGTATTGATGTTAGCAGCAATAAATGTCCCAATAAACATATCCGAAACTGCCTTCAATCCTTAAATAAAATCATACCAAATTGTAAATCATACTGGACTGCCCGATTCACAAACATCAACTGGTGCAAAAAAATTTAACAGTTAAACCCCTTCAGTTTCTGTCTAAATAATAAGATCAGAGAACTGAACTGGAAAGATAGAATGTATCTAACAAATCTGCTCATATTCAAATTTAAAGCACTTGAAACTAAGTGCATCTTCTTTAATGATAAAGAGGAAATATATAATCCATTCTACAAATGCAAATTTTCCAAAGAAATCTGGACTAATATTGAAATAATCAAACAAAAAAACTCTTTTACACTACATGTGGACAGCTCAAATGACATAAGGATGACCTTCAAGCCCTGCAAAATGTTCTACACAGAAAAACACTCAATATGCTTGAACATTTAGGACTTTCCTCCTGATACAATTAAAACTTGTATGTATGTATATTCTGTCTGTGCATGGGCATGCATCTCCTTTATGCATGTAAATGCAAACTGTAATAAATTAATACTTTTGTTCCTCTGTGACTCTGTTGAAAGTGACTGATTGTCTGCCTCAATTTCTTTAGAATTTAGAATTCCTGTTGAATTTTTTTATTTAACTATGTATGCCCTTTCACTGCTTACTGATGTATGACTTATGATGATGACCATAAAACGCTTAAAGTTATAAGACTCAATTTTACATAATATAGGAACTTCAAATTAACACAGAAGCGGTGTGGAAATGGTGTGGCACATCACTTGTATGATTCCATGGAAACAGAAATCCATACTTTGGAATATTTTGCATGGAGATCATACTATGGAATATTATTGCCAAAGAACCACATTTCCATAGAGACAAGCAAGAGCAGTGCTTCCTTAGTTTTGTGAAGATGCAAGCATGCTCACAGTAATGACATATGTTTTTGTTTGTTTTTTCTCAGTTACCTGTGCAGGAGTGATGGCTTGAATCCATTCGTGACTAAGATTGGCGTTAGATGGGATGTAGCACTGATGAGGTGGTGTGGCCAGAAAAAAGATCACTGATAAAACTGTGAATCCTGGAGGAAAAGAACACAAGCATAGCACAATAAATAGTCGTCTCTGAAACGGGCCCCAGTTTCCCAGAAACGCAACTCTTTCCTCGTAATTCATCCCTTCAAGCTTCAAAAAAAAAAAAAAAAAAAAAAAAAGAAAAAAAAAGATAAATAAGAATTGTGTTTAGCTTGCTGAAATTTTGTAGGCTACATGTAAATGAGCACACTGAACCTGGCTAGACGAGAGTGACTCCTTTTATGTTTCTCTGTTCTAAAATGAATACTGCTGCTTTTATTTGACTATTTTTGCTCACATTCTCAGTTGAAACAATGTCTATAACAAGGTCAGGTTCTTGTGTTATCTACTCACTTAGCTACTGTTACTGAAAGGTGGATCTGGACATTCTGTTTTTTTGCTGTTTTTTTTCAGTGAAATGTGTCCCTTGCTTAATCAATTTGAAACTCTCACTGTAGATGGAAATGTGAAAAATATTATGTAACTAGTGCAGGTGGAGACATGCAATATCCTGTGGCCACTCACACTCTGTAAACGCTCCTGGAAGTAAATATGGTCTGTTTTGCAATCTCACATCAATCAGATAATGGAAAATGCTTTTAATGGAGCTCATCAGTGACCGCCTACCAAACCGGTTACGAAAGTAGGCTCATTTTCTCATTCATTTTTTCCCATAGACTTTCCGGAAGAAAAAATATATTAGAAGTTTGAAAGCTTGCACAGAACTAATCCAGTTATGTAGAAACTAACTGTTATGACCCAGCTACAGTAGGGTCAGGGAAGTAACAAAAAAAAAAAAAAAAAAAAATCAAGACAGAAAATTGGTAAAGTAAAGAAATAATTTAATGAATAGGGTAGAAGGTAAGCTAAACAAAAAGGATCTAAAATACTTAAACAGAAGGTAACTTACAAGGTTTTAAGCAAAAGAGTAACAAAGGTTAAGTTTCATTAAGAAACAACTTTTACAAATACATGACAATCAAACACAGAATCGGTACTGACACAGTCAAGTGTCTCAGAAACATATGTAACGGAGTTAAAAATACACTTAATATTTCTTGGTTGTGCAATGTTTTCTTTTTCAAAGTTAAATGTGAATTTTATTATTTTGGTGTTTTATTTTGGAAAAGACCGGATGGCGTTATGTTCCCGGGGATTTTGGTGATCTTCTCTTCCGTTAGAGACACATGTTGGGACACATACATGTTGGGAAAAACTGAAAAACGAGAGAATAAAGAAGAAAAACAGAACCACTCCACCCTGTGTCCTTTCTCTTTTTGTACGGACTGATGGAGGATCCAGCAGCCGTTACACATACACCTTCACATTAATGACATTACAAAAAAGACACACACAAAACAGGTGTGCTGGATCTTCTTAAATGGGGTGAGGCGGCTGCAAGTGAGCCACAGGATTGGCCAGCGGGGAAACAGTTCTCCAATCACAGGCAAGGGCTCACACAGCCGGGATTTTAGGGGGAAAGAGGACAGATTCAGTGACACACTGACATAACAGGCAAATAATAACAAAAGGAATGAACTTGAGGCCTAATGACCAGGTAACACTAATGACCACAAGATCTATAATTATATTTTAAAAAAATCTGTTTCTGAAATTTTATAAGCCACTTATTAATGTATTTCGGCGAATCTTGCCTTTTAAAACCAGGCTTAAAACGACTGCGTTGTGGATGTTAGTTACGTTAAGGTTACGTGACATTTGAACTCTTAATATTTAAATTTTTGGAAAACTCTATGAGAAAAATGACCTACATGTAGAACAGTTTGAGAATCCCTGCACTGGAGGGCCTTTTCAATCATACTTGTTTCAATTAATGTACAAAGAGGATATGTCTACTAGCGTCCTTCAGGTATAGTTTTACATTGCATAGTTTTAGTTTTGTGCACAAGGAATATATTTTAGATTTATTTCATATTTCCATTGACATATTTTTGTGGAGGCTCTGTGCTGCTGGGCTGGAAAACAACTTTCTGATCTGGCAACCGCGGCCCAGTGTACACAGACAAGATGGCGGCATCTATGGAAGACGAGTTTGAGGATGCACCTGACGTGGAGCCGCTTGAACCAACACTAAAAAATATAATTGAACAAAAATCACTAAAGTGGATATTTGTAGGAGGCAAAGGCGGTGTCGGTAAAACCACGTGTAGGTAAGTTAAAACACATAATCCACGTACAGGCCATGGTGGAGTGGTGACTCACCGCTAGCTTAGCCACTTAGCCGTTAGCATGTTGACGTTTCATTCAGTTTAGTTGTATTATCTAAAACTTACATGGAAGTAATATATTATGTATTTGTTGCTAGGTCACGGAGCATACATTTATTTTTTATATATTGTTCAGATGCATTAGCCGGTTACAAAGATGCTATAAATATTATAGATCTGATATTATCTTTCTGTCAGATGGTGTGCATTTTCTTTTGCTTGGACCGATTTTAGCAGTAGAATGTTTCACAACGTCGTAATCTGATTTTTTTTTTTTTTTTTTTTTTTTTTATTAAGTTGTAAGTTTGGTGAACATTTTGTTTCTCATCCAAGAAACCTTAAAGTTTAAACTCTGAAGTTGAACTTAAAGAAAGATGCCCACATATTTGTCTTATGTCAGTTTTTTAAAGAAAAAACAAACAAACAAAAAACAACTATATCCTTTTATGTCAACACTAGATATTTTATCCAACACAATCCAAGTCAGTTTGTATTTTTCTTCCATACTGTAGGTGCCCCCTAAATCTACTACTACTAAATCTAATACTATATAACAATTTGAAATATGAAATAAAGACACACGTTAACAATTTATTCATATGTGTTTTTCAGCTGTAGTTTGGCAGTCCAGCTAGCTGCAGTGAGGGAAAGTGTCCTCATTATCTCCACAGATCCAGCCCACAACATTTCTGATGCTTTTGATCAGAAGTTCTCTAAGGTGCCCACCAAAGTCAAGGGCTATGACAACCTTTTTGCAATGGTAAGTATACCCTTAATACAGTTACAGATGTGACTGCTCTTTAACTGACAGATTTTTGGTAGACATTAATGGCATTACTCTGTATTGTTTGTCAATGCAGGAGATAGACCCGAGTCTGGGAGTAGCAGAGCTGCCCGATGAGTTCTTTGAGGAGGACAACATGCTCAGTATGGGCAAGAAGATGATGCAGGAGGCAATGAGTGCTTTTCCAGGCATTGATGAGGCTATGAGTTATGCAGAGGTCATGAGGTGAAGAACCCCCCTCTCAAGAGTAAAACAAAACCTCAAAGAAAGCCAGAAAGTCAATTTTGCATACTATAACAAACTGTTTAAACTTAAATCTTTTTTCCCTCTTTCATTAGCTTTCTCAGAGTTGTATTTTGATTGATTCATGCATGTTTTGAGTAACCCTGTCTTGTCCTGCCTTTAAGGCATGTCATTTTATATCATTACTCAGATTTATAAGGAACAAAATCTAAATGTATCATCTTTAACAACCTGTTAGATGTTTTTCTAATGTCTGTTGCCTTCTTCACGTGTCTTAGATTAGTGAAAGGAATGAACTTTTCCGTGGTTGTTTTTGACACTGCTCCGACTGGCCACACACTTCGGCTTCTTAACTTTCCCACCATCGTAGAACGAGGTTTGGGCCGCCTTATGCAGATCAAAAATCAGATCAGCCCTTTCATCTCTCAGGTAAAAGTCAATCAGAAGTTATTATCCACACACACGTTCAGTCTGGGTTAATTAAGTTCCTTCCAATTTCTTGTTCTCTTCTCAGATGTGTAACATGCTTGGTTTGGGTGACATGAATGCAGACCAGCTAGCATCAAAGCTGGAAGAAACACTCCCAGTTATTCGCTCCGTCAGTGAGCAGTTTAAAGACCCTGTAAGTAATCTGTAATATAAGTAATGTTTCAATCACTTTTCAATTGTTTACTAAGGCCCAGTATTTGAAATTTATCCCAAATTAATAAAGATCCATCAATACATTTTTTTTGTTTGATTTTCATCTTTTTCTCGCACTGCCCAGTAACTTGTTTTAGTGCCGTCTCAGGACTCGTCCAGCAATTTACCTTTTATCACTTTAAAGTGTCATGCTTTAGCATTATTCTGTCATTGGCCTAAAGGAGTCTTCAATTTAAGTATTTATTGTAATATTTTTGTCACAATATATCACACTTTAAAATGTGTTATTGTGAAGTTGCCTTTGTCCTCCAGGAGCAGACCACCTTCATCTGTGTGTGCATTGCTGAGTTTCTGTCCCTCTATGAGACCGAGCGGCTGATTCAGGAGTTGGCCAAATGTCGCATTGACACACACAACATCATCGTCAACCAGCTCGTTTTCCCTGACGCAGAGAGGCCGTGCAAAATGTGTGAAGCTCGGCATAAAATCCAGTCCAAGTACTTAGATCAGGTTGGTTGTCCTATTCAAAAATATTGTCTAGTCCATGTATACATTCATTTACACAGTGGTGGAAGAAGTACTTAATGTTGTTACTCAAGTGAAAGTATTAAAGTACCTGTTAATTCTAAAATATACTTAAATACAGATTTTAGGCATCTGTACTTTACTTAAGTACAGTACTTTATTACTCGTACTTCATTACGTTGCAACACTGCATTTACATAATATCTGTCAAACTTTCTAAATTCTCAGTTTATCATTCAAAATAGACAGTTTTTTTTTTTACATTTAGTCATCCATAAATAAAAATAAAAATCTCACAGCAGTAATTAAGAAAAAGAGAGATGATAGGGAATTGGAATTTATTATAATCACAGGTAAGGATGTTTATTTCTTGTGCAAACCATGAACCTGAGAGGTAAAAAAAGAAGGATTTATTGAGTTTCACATAGATAAAGCTAAAGTCTAGCTAGGCAAACGTGAACAGAGTAGCTAGAGGCCCTCCAGAAAGAATAGAGGCAGAGCCCTGAGAAGTGTGCGTTTACAGTTTTTATTGTTCATATTAGTGAGTATCAATGTATGTTTGTGAAGGAGGATCTTCTTGTCAGCACAATGTGATCTCCCATGCAATGGGAACCTTGAGTCCGAGCAACAATGTATCGTATTGTATTCTACTCTATGAGTGTGCAACTTACTGGTATTCACGCACATGGTGTAAAACAACCAGCAAAAAGAAAAACTATTTCAAACAACAACAAAAAATAAACGTGAAAAACATAACTCAAAACCCTTGACTATCTAGAAACAAACCCATAATACAGTAATAAAATGTTAAAGCATAAACGTCAGTAGGCTATGAGTAGACTAATTAAACCATGTATAGATTATCTGTTGTAATCTGGAACCAGTATAACCCACACACCATAAACTACTCATATTTATATTTTTTAAAACTTAAGTATGTACTGCCCTTCTTTTACCTTCTGATTTAAATAGGAAAAGATCTCATGGCTCTGCTCCCAGCAACTGTCAGACACCTCATACATCCACAGCACTGTACATGGTCAGGCTATAACTAAACCAACCTGAGAATCAAAAGCATGAAATGTCCCGAAAAAGTATAATCTGAGCTATTTCAACTTTTCAACTGCAACCCGGCCCCAGATAAGCGGAAGAAAATGGATGGATATTTCAGCTTTTACATTTTCACTGTTGTCATCCTAATACTCGAACATAACTTGAAGGAGTAATATTGGAAATGGCTTAAAGCAGTACAACTTGTTTTTGAGAAAGCCACAGTTAGAGTTCAACCATACAAGCAAAAGGGATACGATGACAACCACAGAAAGCTAGAAAGGACCAGAATGGTAGAAATGGAGGTGAACAGGGAGATAATGACAATTAACCATTTATCCAGAGTTACCATTGGGGTCATTAGTGGCTCAAAGTACCACCTTGGTACCACCAACAAATTGCAACAATGAAAATAAACTTGCATAAATCATCAATAGAGAGCTGTATTTCTTATTGTGTCCTGTATTTTCACTGCAGATGGAGGATCTGTATGAGGACTTCCACATAGTCAAGTTACCTCTGCTGCCCCACGAGGTCCGAGGTGCAGATAAGGTCAACACTTTCTCTAAGCAACTTCTGGAGCCGTACAAGCCACCAAACAAGTGATTTTCTTCAGTCAGGAAGAAAGAAGAACTCTCTGCAACTCTCACCCTCTCTTCCCCCCTGTTTCAGCCTCTCCCTCCACTGCCGCAAAAAAAACACCTTTACAGTTTTAACACACGTATTCTCCCTATCAAGCCTCAAACAAATGTCCTTTAGTTACAGAGAGAGTATACAGAGATGTCATCCTTTTGGGGGAAGGAGAGCCATGACTCAAAGCATTCATTACTAGGGTGGCAATATGTTTTCATATACAAAGCATTATCTGATCATTTTACTTTCCCCCAAGACTTTTGAGTTTGGAATGGATTCATGAACTTGCAGATTGTGGATGTTTTACATGTGTTTATCTGTAATTATTTTGCATTCCAAATTAACTAGTGTGTAAATTTTTGAAAAGTAATTACCAAAGTTGATGTAAATTGAGAGCATTGCAGCAAAATGTTTTTCCAACATACTAGACTGTAAAATGAACTTTTGGGTGTTAACTTAAAGCAATCTAATTATAACTTTGAGAAGTGTCATCATGCAATATCCAATTTAGCTTCTATAAATTTAGCTAAAGCTGCTAAACTGCTGCTTTGACCCATAGTAAGTAAAGATAAGACTTTGGAGAATTCACTGATAATGCTGGACAGTTACCCACATTTCAGCTTCAACAAAAACACTAAATAGACTCTCGCCTTATCTGATATTGAATGTCTATGGTCAGGTCTAAATGAAGAATGCAACAGAGTAGAGGCACATTTGTGGTAAAGCGACATGTTGCTTGCTTGTACGACTAGTAATGCCTGAAAGAATCATCCACAGTTACATTTAATTTCATCTTTATGTGACTGAATGCTTTTGAGTCTGAAACTGTTTTCTAGAGATTATCTTTTAAATTAAGTTGACGGTAAAAATATTAAACAAACCTTGTTTCTGCTATGTATTGTGCACTCATAATTTTATATGTAATGTCTCACTTAAGGCTCAAGCATAAGCGCTCACATTTCATTTACACCATATGAATGACCATATGAAGTAAATATAAACTAATTATTGTAGTATTCATCCAATCATACAATACTAACATAATTACATCAAGTAGTAGCAAGTATAAGTAGCAAACATACTATACTAAAGTATAAAACATGTTATATGCCAAAGTTATCCATGGTCCATTGGAGGCTCTTTCATGCCTCTACTGTACAGAGCATGTGCCCCATTGCTTTGGCGTGTCACTTGTTGTCCATCAGCCGATCCAATTGTCCCAGTCGGGGGCTGCACTAATGAGCTTCTCCTCGTTTTGGGAATTTGTCCCAGGGTGCACCAGCCTGTGGACAAAGCGCCAGTGCTGCTGACGGCTGTAGATATCAGTAAATACAGCCTTATCTGTGAACGCAAAGGGAGATGCGAAAATGTGTTGAGCAAGTGGAATCAGCATTCAGCTCTTCAAGTTCAGGTATGTATTATTTGACCTTTTGATTAAACCCAAAATAAGCACAATGAGCAAAATCCACCAGGTAGCTTCAAAACTAACCAAACCTAGCTCATAAAAAATCAATCCTGTCAACTGGACATAAAGTTGGACAAAAAGTAGATATAAGGCAGCAATCTGACCAGAACTGATGAAGCAGATTGGATGAGCAGCCAAACATCTTCACTCCTGAACTTTTTGTACAGTTGACAGATTTGAATTTTTCTTTCACTATGGATCATAGCTGGACCACTGAGAGATTACACAGACAAACCTAGCTCAATATCTGGAGTGCTGCACTGCAGTCACCCACTGCTCACCCGTTGCCCCAGTGGCATTGAAGGATGGGTCAAATGCAGAGGATCCTTAAGGGGACAGCAAAGTATAGAGTGGAATATACTATAAACTAATCAAAAGATGTTTGCATGTTTTAACAGGAATCATGTGATGTGCATTAAATTATACATACATTCCACAGGCTGCAGTGTTTCTAGTACAGTTTGAGTTTGTCAAGAATGACTGTCACCTACACAGCTAGAGTTGCAAACGCTCGCTTCTGTGGTTTCTCCAAGCTCCTTTTGGCCTGGAAAGGAAGCATCTACAAAGTTTTATACAAGGAGTTTGTGGCTTTCTTTGCCATGTACACGGCCATCAGCATTACCTACAGGTGAGTACTTCTGTTTCAGTCATACAGTGTACAGTGTACTGCTTAAAAAGAAGAGCCAAATTTTCACAGTGCGCAATGTATTTAACCACTGTCACTGTAATCTTGCAATGACCATAATCTCAGATACTTCAGGTCATTAAATAATGGAGCACTTTGAAACTATAGCTTCCAAATAATCTGTAACACAAAAAAAAAGATATGTAGAGTTTATCATGACCAAAAGACTTGTGAGTACCATCACAAGTAATATTTCTAGGTAGAAATAATAATGTTTGCACCTGTTGTTTCTCACCAGATTCTTCCTGTATGACGAACAGAAGAGATATTTTGAAAAGCTCGCCATTTACTGTAACCACTATGCCAGTCTGATCCCTATGTCTTTTGTATTAGGTAAGGTTTAACATTTCTCTCTTTTATTTACCGGGTTTATCAAAATTATAGACACATTTTTTCAGGGCTGATTACATTTTTTTTTAATGTTGCAATATGTTTTCAAAATATGAAACCTATATATGGTCCTTTATATATGGTCTCCCTTAAAATTTCAGCTACTTTTTTTTTTTTTTTTTACTTTTATACCACAAAGTAAACTCCAGTCTTGTTTTACCCATCACCATATTATTATCATAACTGTATACAGATTATATAATGCATTTTTCCCCAAGGTACTAGTAGTAAGTAATAGTAAGTATACTTATGATAAAAATGATTCTAAAACTTGGTCAAATGTTGTTTCAGTATCAATATCAGTACTTGTAGGACAACCCTGAGCTAAATACATTAGGTATTTTTGTATTTTTCCAGGTTTTATTCCAAATATTTTCTATGCATTAGATTTTCATTTTCTTCTCTAAACAGGTTTTTATGTGACTCTTGTGGTGAATCGTTGGTGGAGTCAGTACACATGCATCCCGCTTCCTGACCAGCTGATGTGCATTCTCTCTGGTGGCCTGCAGGGCAGTGACGAGAGGGGCCGTTTACTCAGAAGAACCATGATGCGTTACGCAAGTCTGTCTGCCCTCCTCATCCTGCGCTCTGTCAGCACCGCCGTGTTCAAGCGCTTTCCCACCATCGACCATGTGGTGGAAGCAGGTACCTAGGAGCCACTTGTATGTAACTCATAATCAGTACTACCACTACCATAAGCACCCAGCCTGTAGTGTATACCTGGGTTTCAGAATGATGAAAAGTGAGGATCATTGCCATAGCAGTTTACAAATTTAAGCTAAATATTCTTCCTTTTGAATGGTAAAAAGTCCTCAAAATGTCACCTAAAATAGGAAGATGAAACCCATGAATACATTGTATAAAGACAAATACAAGCCCTAATTTCTGAATTGCCTTTTGCTGCAGCAGCAGTAAGTGAAGCAATATAAATGGGGCTAAAAATAATAACTGCAGTTCTCATCGAAATTTGAAAAATTAAATGACCAAACTGAGTTTAATTAAGGTATATTGACTTTTAAAACAAAGGAGCAGTTCCTGGACTACCACTTAATGACATCTCAAGGTGGACTGTTCCATCCATGAATATATATATATTATTTTTTAATCAAGAAACTATTCTGTAACGTGTGTGAATGTTGTGATTAAATGTTTATGTAATTTGAAGGTGGGTTCTCATTTACATCACTGTTGTACAGGTTTCATGACGAGAGAGGAGAGGAAGAAATTTGAAAGTCTCCATTCTCCCTATAACAAATATTGGATCCCCTGTGTTTGGTTCACTAACTTGGCTGCTGTGGCTCGCTGTGAGGGCCGGATCAAAGATGACAACACACTCAAACTTCTGCTGGAGGTACACCACATGCATACTTATATGCATTCCTTAACGAATACTTAAAGTGTGCATAGTGTAACTTTTCTGGTCGAAAGGTTCTCTACATGGAGATATTGTTGCTTTGCCTGGAATGTTTCATAGTGTTGCATTAAAGTGATCAATCTTGAATTTATTAAATTACAGTTGTTTTATTGTTAAAAATATCTTTTTTCTTTCTTACATTAAGTCGGGGTTGCACCAGCTTGGTGGACCCTGTCTACTTTAAGCTATACTGGACTAGAACTCTTAAGTGTTGCTTGACTTCTGTTGTTTTTTAATTATTGAAATGTGCAGTATTTTTCAGTCAATCAGATTTTGGCTGTGGTTCAGGACTGTGATCTGCAGAGATGATGTAACAGGCTCATTAGGCCCTCTGTTGTGTCCCAAACAGGAGCTAAACGCGTTTCGGGGGAAGTGCAGCATGCTGTTTCATTACGATATGATCAGTGTGCCTCTGGTCTACACACAGGTAAGCTACCGAACAATTAGAAATCACCTCAATAATCCCGGAGCCATTTCCTGTTTGTTTTACAATAAAGTTTTGGCAAGTTTATCTCTAATATAATTACGTATACTAACTTGATAATGCAGTAAACTGATGCCAATACAGTTTGGTAATGTTGGCTTTCAGATTTTAGAATGTATTGATGATATGCTCCTACTTTTTAATTATTTTACCTGTCCATATGCTGTACTGTAGATAACCATAGTTATAGCCACTTACAAATACTGTAATATACTGAAGTCACTTTTACTTGTCCATATATGGCTCTGTATGTATAGAGTCACAGCCACTTATTGCAAAGTGCCAAGTTTTGTAGCCTTATAGCTTTACTCTGCTGACACGGTGTTGTGTTTTTGTCAGTTGTAAATCTGTATAGTATAATAGATCTTGATTTTATTTGCATTTTTGTGCTGTTCTTGACCTTTGCATTGCAACAAACAAATAAAGATTTATATTTTATTTATTACCTTATCTAAAATGAATAGAATACAGCTGTACTTGTCTTCACAGGTTGTGACTTTGGCAGTCTACAGTTTCTTTCTGGTTTGTTTAATCGGTCGACAGTTTTTGGATCCCACTCAGGGCTATCCTGGCCATGACCTTGACCTCTATGTGCCCATCTTCACACTCCTGCAGTTTTTCTTCTACGCTGGATGGCTCAAGGTAAAAGGTTGGATACTGCAGGAACATAAGTTACCAAAGAGTCTGATATAGGTGTTGATCTTTCTCCTTTGACCCACAGGTGGCAGAACAACTTATAAACCCTTTTGGTGAAGATGATGATGACTTTGAGACCAACTGGCTTATAGACAGGAATTTTCAGGTTCAAATATCGATTCCTCAAAGTGAACGACATAAAATACTTTATTAAATTAACTGGCAAACTAAATCCCACATATAGTTGACTGACTCCCTCAAGATTATAGTGTCAAATAACATTTTATTCTGTAAAAGTTCAAAATACATCTAAAATGTAAAAGAGTTTAATAAATATGACAGTGTACTACTTTCTAGCACTCTGTGACATTTGCCAGGTTATCAAGCTCTGGATTTAGCTGATTTCTAAACTCAAGGGAACCAATTGGAATTACTTCAGTTTCTATTTTTAAAAGAAATTATTAAAACAGTGGAAAATTATTGGAAATATTGGTGAACAAATAGGTTTATTTTTTCTCCAGGTTTCCATGATGGCGGTGGATGAGATGTACGGGGACCTGCCGTTGATGCAGAGGGACAGATACTGGAACAACTCAAACCCTCGGCCGCCGTACACTGCTGCCACTGTCTTTGTCCTGCGCAAACCCTCTTTCCAAGGGTCCACCTTCGACATGGCGTGAGTGTCACTTTTATTTGTCACTTTATCTATGACTGAATATTACTAGATTCATTTAATGGCACCAATAAGAATCGCAATAATTAGCCTTAACCTTCATTGAATATTGACAAATCAAAATCTGTTAAAGAACTTTTCTGGTGGATGTCTGCCAGTCTGTCTCCATTGGGTTGTTGATATTTTTTCTATAACCCTCCACAGCAAGATATTAAATGTATTTTATTCAGTCAAAGCCCTTGATAAACATGCTTTCTGACCGTGAGTGGGATCACCTCCACACTCACGGTAAGAAGGCATGACCTGCTTGTCTCCATGGAGACATGCTCTCTGACCGTGAGTGGGATCACCTCCACACTCACGGTAAGAAGGCATGACCTGCTTGTCTCCATGGAGACAAGCAGGTGACAAACTTTCCACCCTCCTTCTTGACACTGGTAATAGACTAATAGTACATCTGTCTTTGTCTGACAGGTTGCCTAAAGAGGAGATGCACTTCCAGCCTTTGGAGAACATTGCTGAAAACCTGGAGGAGTCAAGCAGTCGTCAGTCCAACATGGCTCTGTTAAACCGGCTCCTTAATGTGGCCCCCAGCTCCAGTGGTCTGATGGGAGGGGCGCTGCGCCGCACCTCGGCTCAGCTACAGAGGCTGCGCCAATATCCCAATGTGGACCCCAACACCAGCGATGACGAGGAGGAGAGCTCTACAGTAAGTAAGGAGTCCCTACAATCCAGACAGAGACAGGATAGCCAGAGCACGATGTGTAGTTTTAAGGACAGGTGCGTTGGGGCCCCTCTTCTGGACAAGCACTTTGGATCAGACCTTCTGGAGCTGAGGATTGAGGAGGATGGAGACTCACTCAAACAGGTAGAGGACATCCCATCTACAGTGTCTCTTCTCCCTCCGCCACCTCAGCTCAAAAAGACCAGACCTGTCTCTGCCATCACCCCACGGGCGTGCAACCTGCTCCAGCCCTCTGACCCTGCCCACCTGGAGCACAGCAGCTCTCACCCAGTCATCAACCAGAACCACCCCACACTCTCCGCCATCAGTCCACCCTCTGGAGTACACGGGATACCCTGCACCCAACCACTGAGGGCCCACAGTGTAAGTATGGGCCTAGTAATCACTGGAGCACAACATCATGATGACTCTGATCAAGCCTCTTTAAGTCAGACTTGATCAAACAGTCTCTCAGCTGCCCTGGGACAGACAATGAATGTATACCCTTAAAACCAAAAATCATTCACAAGTGCTCCTTCAAAGTTAGTGACAGATATTAAATACTATACTGTACTATAGTATTTGTTCAATCTGCAAATACCATTACTATGTCTAGTGTTGTATTGCTTTGGCTAAAGATACTTTTTCTGAAATGCACTTATTCAAGATTGAGCAATTTATAAATGTGTTCACTGTACTCCTTAATACATTGTGTTTGATTTTATTGCATACATAAAACACTAGTATTGTAAAACACACTGTCTACTTATTTATTCATTATGCAGTGAATTAAAACTACAATGAAAATAACATATTGGATTCACATTTAAATAAGATACCACAAATGGCCAGCAGGTGGCAACGGTTTCAAACTAAAGTCAACACCACTTTGTTGATGAGGTCAAAATAAAACGATTAACTCCCATCTATCAGGCTATGGACACGTGATCATGTTTTGTACTTGGGCCTCAGAGTGGACAGCCTTTGTTTGGCCAAAAAGGACTGGGCTGGACCTGGCAATCGAGGCTCCTCAGTGAAACCATGCTTTTGCAGAACTGTAGACTGGGAAGAAAGCAACGTGTTACTATACATTCGAAACTGTATAATATGTAGAAATGTGGGCAAAAGATAAGTTTATAGAGTCTAACTTGCTTATGATTTTGAATACTTGAATGTTCAGCAGAGTATGTTTTTAAAGCCTTGAGGTCAACCTAAAACTACAACCCTGACTTCGGCCAAAATGACATAATTACCACACTAGTTATTACATCTTTAGGTAATTAGACACTAGTTATTATTCCTGTATTACAGTGTGAAAATGTTGCAGTTAGAAGTGAGTAGTACTCATTACTCTACTCTACTCTATTACTAAACCATTATGAAATTATGTTACACCAGCCTCAGTTTATACTACCTGTTGACTATTGGTATTACATGCTAGAATACTTTGTTTTGTTGAGATTTTTAAAGAAAACCTCACTTCAGTCTCACCTTACGGAAACTAAAAATGTATTTATAATTACTTATGTGTACTTAAAATTACTAATTGTGGCTGCAACTGTGCACCCATTTTTACAAATATAGTATTCAGTGTGCTTGACCCTGATACTTTTATTGTTTTATTAAAAATGTGCAGTACCCACCCGTCACCTTACCATGTGTTGCCAAGCTGTAAGTATCAGTTCCTCCTCTTGATCTTGCATGGTCCTCCTTTCACCAGAACTTGAGCCCTGTATGTTCACATAAATTAATAGTCTAGTATTTTATCTTATCCTAAACATGAAGAATAAATTACATACATACTCACCTTAGGAGCAGCATTTGCAGCAAATGGTCTAACATTGATACTCATTATTTAGTAGCTATAGCTACTGTTTCACTACCAGTTAAGTTTGTCCTGTTTGGAGCAGAGAGAGGCCCTGGTTTGGTGGTTTAGCTGGTGGAGGGGGTACACTGTAGAGGTGCTGCGGCTTAAGCACTGGGCTCCTGGTTTAGTGAGAGTTGACATCCTGCTGACTGTGGCACATTCGCTGTGGTCAGTAATGGGACAGGGGATTTGAAGGTAAGCACCACAGTACAATTAGATGAAACCGATAAAGCTGTAACAGCAAGTTTGATAGTATAAATTGTGAAAGAAAAAAGGAATTGTAAATGGTCAAATTTATATAGCACTTTTCACATCCATCAGGGAATCAAAGTGCTTCACATCAAGGAATCACACACCCATTTATGCACACATTCATACACCAGTGTACGCAGACTGGGGTGAGGGAGGTTAAGTGTCTTGCCTAGGGACACATTGACAGTCTGTCCCTGTGGCAGCTGAGATCTAACCACTAAGCTATGGGCCATTGATTTTGACCAATCTACCAACTATTCTGTACTGGAAGTGGAATTTGAACCCCCAACTTTCGAATTAGTAGACAAACACCATCTGAGCTTCAAGTGTGAACACACCCTTAGAAATACGATGCATGTTTTGGGGTCCTTTGAGTTAGTCCTGATTTAGAACTTATTTTGTGGGTTTTAGATCTGTTAGATATAGTCACACTTGGGAAGACAAACATTTTTATATTTAGAATGTGTGAATCACTCTGATAAGGTGAATAGGGAAAAACCAGATAATTATTTTGAAGTTTGTGTATGACCCAGACATTTATACAGTATTTAGCGTTTAAGGAAAATAATACAACTTTGAATATGGTCAAATACTGTATAAATCCTGCGTAAATCAAAAAACTTTATTGTATATTTTATGTTTACAATAGACATAACAAAACACATTCAAACAATGCATTCACACTTGAACACCACAGGACCAAACTTGATATTCCAGACTATGACTGGAACTAGACTAAACAAAGCCTGCATTAGGACTGATCCTAGATCAAACCAGGATCAATACACAATATTTCATTTGTCATGTCAAAAGCATTTTGTTTATCAGCTCAGTATGTACTGTTGCCAGACACAGAAACATTGTAAATCCCCTTATCATCAGACATCAGTGGGGCAGACATACACTTTAGAGTATACCAGTTGACTTCCAGTCTTTTGTATGATTTAATAAAAATGTGTAAGCTGTATTTGCTGAAACTGAGTAATAACAGCTTTATTATGATGTAAAATAGTCATATCACAGTAGCACTACCGTACGCATGTTTTTGTCATTAAGTGTGAGAACATAAGTGTGGGGGAGGATTTTCAAAAAGCTGTGTGCATTTCTCTAGAACCACAAGTATTAAGGTCAGCCAAAAACCCACAACCCAGGCCCCAAACTGACACTTTACCTGTGAACTGGTTATTACATGGTATTTAGGATTTGAGGCTAAGGGCATATTTTTCTACAATATGATTCATGTTTAATTTTTTCTTTTACTTATGCAAATAAATATGTTTGTAAAATAGTATGATTTTTTGCCTGACCAAACTAGTCCCTCTAACATAATGTCAAAGCGTGGTTTTGGTTGACAAGTATATTTATCTCAGCTATGGATAGCCTTTCAACTTAGGTTAAAATGTGACTTACATGTAGAAATGTTGTACTTTTTGCTACTTTTCAAATCTTTAATACTATGACTTTAAATTAAATTGGGTTACACAAAGTAAGCTATACAGAATAACAAAATGACTATAACTGCATGAAAGTATTATTTTAACTACCGTATTTTCAGGAGTATAAGTTGCACCAGATTAAAAAAAAAAAAAAAGCATAATAATCAAGAAAAAAACATATATAAGTCGCACTGGACTATAAGTCAAATTTTGGGAAAAACTTATTTTTACAAAATCCGAGAATAAGAACAGTTTATCTTTAAAGACAAGTTATAATAATAACAATAAAATAGAGAACAGCAGGCTGAATTGCAGTACAGCATGCTAACGTAACACATTTATATTTATTCAGCTGCATGAAGCATAGATAGAAAAGTGAATACGTGTCTGGTATGTTAACGTAAGATATTAACAGTTAATCAGAAAACTAAAGCATAAAAAACAAGCTAACAAATTTACTCTCACTCCAGATCACTAAATCCATTGAATTCTTTATTCTCAGTGTCGCTTGTGGACAACTCCACCAACACAGCCACCTGGAAGCGGTGCTTCATCTACTTGCGGTCATACTGGTACAAAAGCCTAGAGTGCCCTCGCGGATTTGTCAGTGTGGCAGTAATGAAGATGCGAAATTATATATTTTAACAATTTCACATATAAGTCACATCTAAATATAAGTCGTACCCCTGGCCAACTATGAAAAAAGTGTGACTTATAGTAGGGAAAATATGGGAATTTGGACAGTACTCTACTGCTTCCCACAATCTATTGACACCTACACCTCCAAACACTTAGTGAGTTTGGTCAATGACAAACAGCTCAGATCTCCTGCAGTCAGGTGTCTTAAAAATCTTACCGACAGTGAACTGACTTTTTTTCCACTGGTAATGACAATAAAGTTGTCTTTGATTCTATTTCTCACTTTCACGTACTATGTTTTCATTCACTGGTTGAAGTTTCATTACGTCTTCAACCCACACAGGTACTCCACAGAATAAGACTGTAAATCACTAATTTTTACAAATAAAAAACATGTGTACTTGTTTAACTATCTGGCACCACTAGGGGAAGTTGTGAGCTTGTGGTCCTCTAACTTCAGAAGTGCAATTGTAAAAAAAAAAAAAATATATATATATATATAAGTTACGGGTCAGATCTGTGGAGAGGGGATTCAATTTACCATAAGAATGAATGTTTTTCCAGACATTTTTGATGAAACACCATACTTGATGCCATACTTTGGAATATTCCTGGCAAAGCAATAACATCTACTATGTGGGCAAGTTACATAGTACAGCTTTAAAATAGCTGGATAAATATATTTTCAATTCCCTAGGACACACAGCCAGTTTCTAATTGCAATAATCTAATACAGCTACATGCCCGTAGAGGAAAAAATTCACCTGTCCCATTACTGCACTTTCTCTTTACACAGGTTCTGTGTACAGTTGGATTACTCTTTAACTAAACAGGGTCACGTGAGTGTAGTGTGTGCTCAGAGCTGTACTTTGAGGGCAGTGTGCTTGGGATACACCCTGTTCTTCTCCGAAGGTGTGTCCAGTCTGCTTCTCAGACATGCAGAGTGGACAAAGACTGCAGACAATGTCCCACTGTGTCTCTTCCAGGCTCTTATCAGATGACTGTCAATCAGGTGTTTGGTAATGGTCTGGAGATAGAGGAAATACTGCAGGTTAGGGCTTGTTTTAAGGTTAAATCACACAATGTAGTATGATTTGTGCCACCACTGAATAAACAATTAGCCTACTAATAGTTTATGGTCAAAAAGAAAGACTTACTTTTTCCATATTGTAAAAGAATGATGAGAGCATTCTTTCATTACTGATGGAGTGTGAAAAGTTGTGGTGTTTAGTTTAATGATACCACCAACAAAGCAGCTGTTTCACTTAAACATGTTTACAGTTAACTACAGGCAGACTTTTCCGGCAAAATGCTCATTGGCATATTCACAGAATGTACTAGCACTCCACAATACGGCTTAAACTTGCAGCACATTTTGGATATATTTAATGTTTTTATGCTTTTCACACAAATCACTATTTGCTTCATTAATCCCTGTCACACATTTGACTACATCTGGTGTTTAGCTGCGATTATTAGCAAATGGGCCCTTGATTAAAATGGTGTATATTTACCCCAGGCAAATTTGAACCCTGTCTAAACTATTTCTCTTCACTGGATTGGCATAAACATGTTGTTATATAATTTAGTGGAGGGTTATATTTAACATGAATTTCTCTCAGATGCCTCTCCAAATGAAAATCTAATTAAATGTGTTGCACGGTTTAATGCAGGCTCTTGGCAGGTGGCAAAGCTGGAGGATTTCAAAATACTTGGAACCATCTCATCTTTGTTTTTTCATTTAGTGGCAATAGAGCTAACGATAACAATAGTAATAGAAATGGAAGTAGAAGTGGTAGTATTTGTATTAAAGGTATTAATGTAGCAGACACTACAACTACTAGGACTACTAGTTGTAACAGTAGGAAGATGAACTTAAAGGAGCAGTATAAATAGTCCAAACTGTATCACTAGTCTCTGCAGTATCAGTAGTAGTGGAAGTAGTAACAGTAGAATTATACTAAGAAGAATTTAATTTAAGAGTAATGCCACTTAAACCTACTTTGTACATATGTGTAACCTTTGCATTTGTATTTTTGTATATACAGCTGAAACCAGAAGTTTACATATGCTCATACATATGTAAACTTCTCATTGCCTGAAATTAAATCAGACAAAAAATTTCCTGTTTTAGATCAATTAGGATTACCAAAATTATTTCTGTTTGCTAAATGCCAGAATGAGAGGATTTTTTTGACAATTTTCATTATCTAATAGTTTGGTCCCTGCATTACCGGAGCAGGAGCTGTGTTTGCATTGCCGGCAGTAAGTCAGACCTTTTCCCAGTGCATGTTGGACCAGGTTCTGTTCATTGTATTTATGGACAGAACTTTTAGGTGCAGCCAGGAGCCAGAGAGGTTCTGGTTTGGGAACCACAGGATCCTATTTCTGCTATTTGCAGATGATGTTGTCCTGATGGCTTCATCGAGGCAGGACCTGCAGCAGGTGGTGGGGTGGTTTGCAGCCGAGTGTGAAGAGGCTGAGATGAGAATCAGCTCCTCCAAATCTGAGGCCATGGTTCTCGACCGGAAAAAGGTGGCTTGCCCTCTCCAGGTGGGTGGTGAATCCTTACCTCAGGTATGGTAGTTCAAGTATCTCGGGCTTTTGTTCATGAGTGAGAGAAGGATGGAACGTGAGATTGACAGGCAGATCGGTGCAGCATCTGGAGTGATGTAGATGTTATATCGGACTGTTGTGGTAAAAAGAAGCTGAGCTGACAGGCAAAGCTCTTGATTTACTAGTCAGTTTATGTTCCTACCCTCACCTATGGTCATGAGCTTTGCGTAATGACCGAAAGAACAAGATTACAAATACAAGCCGCCGAAATGGGTTTCCTCCGCAGGGTGGCTGGGGTTACCTTAGAGATAGGGTGAGGAGCTCATTCACACAGGAGGTCGAAGTAGAGATGAACGTGCTTTGGTCCAAAATATCAACCCAAGAACAAAAGCAAAAGACCTTGTGAAGATGCTGGCTCAAGCTGGTAAGAATGAGTCATTATCTACAGTGAAACAAGTACTGTACTGACATGGGCTAAAAGGCCACTCTGCCAAGAAGAAGCCATTACTCCAAAAGAAACATAAAAAGCCAGATTACTGTTTGTAAATGGAGTGGCCATCACAAAGCCCTGATCTCAATCCTATTGAACATTTATGGGTAAATCTAAAAAGGCATGTGCGAGCAAGGCAGCCTACAAATTTAGCTCAGTTACACCAGTTCTGTCAGGAGGAATAGGTCATAATTCCTGCCAACTATTGTGAGAAGCTTGTGGAAAAACATTTCACCCAAGTCATATAGTTTAAAGGCAATGATACCAAATCCTAATAAAATATATGTAACCTTCTGACTTTGAAGAAAATCATGAAAAATTGTCTAAAAATCCATCCTAATTCCTAAAAAAGATTCCTGATTTCATGCCAGACAGAGAGCAAAAAGTGTATGTCTTTCTATATAGTGTATGTAAACTTCTGTAGCATTGTATTATTCTGACTATGTACCTTCACTGGAGCACACATTAGTGTGCTGCTTTCACCAGTGTCATTTTCAATGTAGTGTTTAAATTGACTGGACCAGTGTCCTATCCACATGAGGCCTCTCCTACACTGAACCAGCTTCTGCAACAAAACATGTTTTTTACTTTACATCACTAAAGAAGAGAAGTCTTGGTTGATTTTGTAGACTGGCTTCTTCTGATCTCATTGTCACGTATACTATTATATTTATTTTTCTTTTGTGAATGACATAAATTGCAGTTTCATACTGAAAACAGACACAAGAGGACAAGGCCAATTTAACAAAAAACAACACGTAGTAGAAAGGGAAAACAACGATGACCACTGCTAATACAACGCCTTCACGAGCACGTGTTAAGTCCACTGTCACTGCCGGGGGCCATCACATCTGCACACGGACAGATGTTTCGGACCAGAGAACTGCAGGCTAAGGGCCGACTCCCCACTGCTCTTACCCCGTGTACCCGATTCGTCCTCCATCTCCCGCCCTGCTACATGTCACCCCTGGGCTCTCTAATAGGGACTGACATTAACGGCTGTCCCATCTCCCCCTTCGGTCCATCCTCCACGGCCCCCCCTGCTCTGAGTTGGGATCCTGCCCCTGACGCAGTCATCTCTCCTGGGGTAAACATGGACCGGGTGTCTCTGGAGGGTCTGTTGGAGACTGTCAAAAGCACAAGCAGGATGAGCTGTGTCGCCTCATAGGGACTGTTAATGTGCCAATGACAGGAGAGATGAGTGGTGTGAAAAGGGTAGTTTACATATAATAAACACACAGATATAGCACTGAATACATAATAAAGATATATATATATGTATATATATATATATATATATATATATATATATATATATATATATATATATATATATATATATATATATATATATATATATATATATATATATATATATATATATATATATATATATATATATATATATATATATATATATATATATATATATATATATATATATATATGTATATATGTATATATATATATATATATATAATTATAATTATAATTAAAATAATAATAAAACATTTGAGTTTAAGTGAGTGTTCAAAAAAGAACTGCCTAAATCAAATCCATTATTATTAGTACTAGTTTAATAAGCTACGATGATGTATTTATGTCAGTTATTATTATTATTTTTGTTTATAACTAGGGAAGTCATGTTTAACTTGTTAAATAAATGGGCTCATTCAAATAAAAATACTATGGCTAATGTCCTGCGAATCAGAAGAAGACATTTGTAGGTCTATAAAATAAACTAGTTAACCCCAATGTATTTTGATTAATATGTAGGGCTACGTTCCCTATTTTATCTTAAAAGTAATCAATTTCTGAATAGCATTACAATACATGTTTATTATTATTATTATTGTAAATACGTTTAAGCGGAGGCAAAAGGTACACGGTGTAACATTTTTTGGTAAAAAGAAAAAAGAAAAAAGATAATATGATAGACAAGCAAAGAACAGAAAAACACCAATATATCCTGTCTGTATAGTATTAATTGCCAAGGAGAAAAGATGGGCCTTCAGTCTAGTCTTAAACTGCATTAAAGACGGAGCAGATCTGACAGGTAGAGTATGGCATTAAATGTATCTATCATGCCTTTGTTCATTTACAGGCATTTTATTGCAAAAAAGTACCTTGAAAAGCATTTCACATTTTACTGTGAAAGGGGTCTCTCTGCACAGATCTGACTGGTAACTTGGCTGCGCACCACCACTTGCTTGTCACTATTGAGACAGACCATACTGTGGAATATTCCAGGCTAAGCAATAAAACCTTAATGGAAACTATAGTTTATTTTATAGGTCTACAGATGTTGTGTTAACTTTAGCTTGCACAATCCTGTAATACTTCATCAGCTCACTCACTCATTACTCATGGTTGTTTAGACACCTGTGATAAGACCAGAGTTACACAATATATCAGCTCATGTGCCAATCAAATCACCTTTTATACGGGGGAGTGTCCACGGCACACACGCACACTCTCCACTGTCTGTAGAGAAACATATGCTTCAGTTGGAGGCTGAACTGGAAACAAGATGCAGGCGGAGCATTGTTTTTCATGGAAGCCAAAGCCAACAACAACAACACATAAATATCACCTGCAATTACGTAAATACAAGACAGATAATTTACATGCCAAATTAATAAATTTTTTATGGAAACAAGCAGGTGGCAGACCCTCCACCTGGAAACACAGTATTTAGGTGAATTTACTTTGTTATGGAAGGACTTCTACTACTACTACTATGACTTTACAACTGCAAAACTACTGCTAATACATGTTTAGAACTCATTTATTGCGTATATAAAAAGAACTTCAGTATAGAATAATTGTGTCTAAATATTTATTTTATTATTATTGACCAACTCACTGTAAATTCTATTTTAAGTATTTGTTTGTTTACGCCTGTATATGTTATGTTCAAAACGTGTAGCATGGAGACTAGAGCCATATCTGAACTGTCTCTTCCAGCTATTGTTTTCTTTTCACTTGACTTCTCTTTGGTCAGTAATGATGAAAGAAAGTTTGTAAAGCAGCACAGAAAGAGAAAGGAAGAGGTGGGTGGGGGGAGTCTGTCATGTTTGGGTACAGATGTGAATTATTCATGCAGTCCGGCCATGCACTGGTGAAGTCACAGTAGTGTAAGTAATGGCGTGTGTCACACAAATCAACAGCCATGATGACCTCATTTCACCACATAACTACAGCTCGCCCACTCCCTGTTTAAGGAGTCCAGACAGGCGCGAACCAGACACACGTGAGAGGATGTGTCCCAGCATATCATCAACCGGACTACAAGCCTGTACTTATGTATTAGTACTTAAAAATATTATTAGAAGTACAGTACACGACAACCACTGCTTAGCTCAGTGTTTCTATAATTACTGCTAGTACAATTATTATATTATTGCAGTTGCGATCACTTTTATTACTAAGACTACTTCAACCTACAACAAAACATTACTTCGTTAGCATAATATGGTAAAATGGTATATGGTCACACTTTTATATAGAGCTTTTCCACCTTCAGTGCACTCAAAACACGGAAGGAACCACTCACCCATTCACACACACTGGATCTGACACTTTACTAACTGAGCTACCGTTGTTCATATAACAAATATTGTACAGATTTAAACAATAAAGTGTGACAAAAAACAATCATAAAAACAAGACTACCATCAAATATGCATTACTGCAAATACTGCGGTTATTGTTTATTTTCAGCCAGTAGTACTATTACTATTACTGCCACTCTCAATAATAACAAACTACTTGTTACTCTGAGATTCCCAGTGTCATTGCTAACACGCTATGGGATACATAAGTAAGAAAAATATACTAAAGCAACTTTCCACCTTTGATCATCATCACCTTATAATGACCGTTTACATTTGGGAGTTGTCATTTTTTTCCCACTTTTTCACCTCTAAATGACACCACAGGCCTTTGGTTCAGAGTTTTCCACATCCACGTGCCTGTCTGTAGTGCAGGTGTTGAAGCTGGCAGCCTCAGGACTCTAGCCACACCTGTGCGCGCAGACGACTCACGGCCGCTCACCAGATAAATACTACAGCTATTGTGAGAAGTCAGACAACAACAACCTGCACAGACAGACACACACTCAGCGGGACAAGAATGGCACAAGAAATGTTTCCTTTACACATCGTCATGGTTACAGATAAACTAAACAAACACAGACAGGCTTGTTTTGTTGTTTACTTTTGTCAACAGGGACGGGGAGACCTGTGGTGGTACAATTATGATCTGGAAATTGTAAAAATATGAATCTCAGTTAGGAATACAAAACATGTGTTTGTACATTGAAATTTCATTGAAAAAAAACATTGCAATTGCTGCAGTTATTTAGATAATAGACTGTCATCTACAAAAAACAAAATATCCAGACTTTTTATTGAAAAATCTTATTATATCTTTAGTTTAGACATTAGTCGTCTCTCAAATGTTAATGCCCCTGAAGTTGTTTACAATGCGGACTCTGAATAAAATCATACTTTTCAAAACATATATGACATTTGTCATATTTGAGTGTTTTAGTAATCTCTCCCAGGCCGTATGCGAACCCTCCTTACGGTTAACTGAAAGATTCTGTGCAATTCTCTGCCCCCACACGCCTACGTCAACCATGTCCCCATACGACAATTCTCCATAAATATACAAAAACATGATACAATGCAGTTTCATTATTGGAAAGCACGCTGATTGTGTTGTGATAGTGGTCAAAGCAATAAAAGGTCATGCTCATTTAAATATGTTATGTGTTAGCTGTTAATACCCCATAGAAGTAAAAGATCTCCTTGTTTTTAACATAGGGTCATATTTCGCTGAACAAAATATTTATCTAACAAATGACAACCTGAATATAATGCACATGAGAGCTGCGATGAATTGCCATAATAAAACATGACTTTTACAAGACTACAACTGCTTGATCATAAATCTGATTTGACAGCTAATTAATTAAGTAAATATAAGTATAAAAACACACAAATTATAAATATGAGTTACACTAGCTATGTTTATACAAAGAGAGCACATAAGTAATTGGCATAATAGCAAATGCATAATTTTTGTTTCAGTGTTTTGGGTTGACTAATTAACCCATTAAAGCATGGACAGTAGGTAAAATGCTTCAGTTAAGGTTGTCCTGAAAAAAATCTAGCGGAATATCTTGAGATGAGTTCCCTCGTTGTTCCAGCGCCACTGAAAGATGGGTCAAATGCGCAAAATGCCATGTCTACATATAACTGAGGTTCCAAATTTGATATTGAAATCTACAATGCAATCCTCAAACTGAATTCTGCTTGTCTGTCAGTGGATATTTCAAAACTCTGCAGTACCTGAGATTGTATCCATCTTTTATTTGACCCCATTCGTGCATGCCATGTTCTCTATACTTCTCGCCCAAGGCACAAACTGAACCAGAAACTCAATGTCAATAATTTCCTCATATATTTTGCAGCTCCCGCAGGATCTTGTCTCGTCTTGCTGCTGTCTGTTGTTTTTGCCTTTTCTTTTACTTCGACTGTGAGGTGATCTCATCTGTGCCTCCTCCAGCCCCCACCCCTGTACTCCGAACACACAACATTGTATTTATCGGACCAAAATAGCCACCTCAAGCTGGAAAAACCCTAGTCAAGGCAAACTGAAACAGGCCAAGACTTTCCAAGGAAGCCAGTCTGGGCCGGAGGTGAAGGTTTTGACTGAAAGGCCAAATAAGAGGCATTTAGGGTTGCAAGTCTAGTTAGTTCAGGGTTGATACATAAAAGCTGACTAGATACAAAAAAAAAAAACATTATTTGGAGATGAGACAGCTGGCTTACTATAGAAAAAATAGTTGTTGTAAAAGGGCTTCGTCAACTTGTGGTTACACTTTTTGTTAATGTTTTGGTGCCATGTTTGCAAAAGTAAACTTCTGAACAGCCCTGAACTACCGGCAATATTTTTATTAAGCTGTGCAACGCAACAGTAGTCCTTCTGTTGCAGCAAACATGATGATATTGTAAAAATGCAAATGAAATGTAAAATTTGCTTTCTGTAAAGAAGGGTGGTAGATGTAGTAGACTATGTTCATTAAATTTAACTAATACAAACAAAAACTGGGAATGCTCTTGAAGGGGCATCATACTCCCAATCTGTATGTCTACTAGCATAAGTATCTTAACTATAACTTAATGTATCAAATAGCAGATAAAACACCTTTTTACCACAACTCTATGTTCCCACATTTACAATATATTTTTGAAAATAAATCCATAGCCCCTGCCCTCACCCTTCCCGCAAAACCCAACAAATGTGGGAACAAAGAACTGTGGAAGCCCGGAGCAGTGAGAACATAGAGCTGGCCCCCTGCTGGAGTAGATGTATCACAAAGTTTAAAATAGACAATTTTACTTCGTCATTATTTCAGGAGGAGGTTACATGAGGTATGCCTTATTATATTTCTATGGCTGCACAGAGCGCAATCGACAAAAACAGAACAATTTGAGGTTAGCATAGGTAGCATTTAGGCTAATTTATAGGGCCGTCTCCCGTATCACATCAATTACCTGTAATGTTATGCTTTTAGGAAATTTGTGACAACTCATCTAGGCTGTATTTGGACTGTTAAAATAAAGAACATGTGGCTGAGTCAATTCACTGCTGTAAAATGTGTGTGATGTTTTCTCATTTTGAGTCACATCAAAGTTTATGAGCAACTTCACAAAAAGCAGGTGTTTTTGAAGGTCCAAATTTGAACAAAATGATTAAATAATCCAGTAACAGACTGTGATATTATGCATAAAGGTATCATGCATGATACACCAGAGAATGCAGTAGTTTGTGGTTGAGGGGTTTTGAGCCAAATACCGGTACATAAAAGACCTAAATGAGCTCTGTAATGTCTAATGTATTCACACACACTATTACATTACAACAGCATGCATTGTGTAGCCTAAACAAAAACAGAATTTACTATATTTACCTTTTAAAGCCATTTAATTAAAAACAGATAAATAAATAAATCAAAATAAAAACTAGAAGTAATCCATGTGTAAATGTCTAAATAGTAGTTTATTTTTTTGTAATATTAGGTACATTCTACAAAAACTACAAACACAACTAGTACAACCAATAAAACTGCTAACCTAATACTGCAACTGCAACTGCTACTGTTGCTATTACTACTATCTTCAATCTGTATAATCCCCCAGTTGTCTAGGTCTGATATATTGCAAAAGATTTTATTTTTCTTTTGCAGTACTATCTTCAAAGTTACAATCTAACTGAACTCTCAGTACCAGTATCAGTCTTTCTAACTTCATGCACCTCCACATTATCTGGGCCGCTGCAGACATGATGAGCCCAGCTGTCTATGTCGTGCAATGAAACCTATAATATTCTTGTGTAAGAGAGGTGATGTTTACCATGTACGACAGCATAATGAGCACTTACTCTCAAAACTATTGTAGCAAACGTCCACAAATAAAACCAGTGATCAGCACCATTACTCTTCCTGTTCTTTTGAAGGGGATTGCACAACACTCTGAAAGATGGTAAAGCATATTACACCTCACAAAGAGGCACTATAGACAGTCTGAGTATTCTCAAATGATGATGAATGCATTTAGATTAGCAAGCTCCTGCTGTTCCTACACTCGACCAATATTGATGACACACACGCAACAGAATAGAGCTCCTGCAGTTGTCATCACGCAATCCTGGCACACACCTCCAAACCCCATTCTGGCAGTGGTATGCGCAGAGTGGTAACAGCTGAGAATTCCCAACAGTGTTGGCTGTAACTGATAGACTTTATCGGAGTTTTAGAGATTGAGGATTATTGTTGTGGACCGGGATGTACATATTATCAAGTGTAGAAGAAAGCCTGATCTTTTTACAAAGCTCCAGATTGATAGTAGAAGTGGATTTCTGCAACTAAACAGGCTAGCAGCTAATCAAGCCCTACATTAATTAAGCTATGAATGTATTTTTACTATTGTTGTGTATATGTGAAAATATATATAAATTTTGGTTTGAATGTGTCAACAATTGTCTCGTAATGGTTTAAAAACTGTAAATTTGTGTATTGTTATTAGTATTATAGAGTATTAATTAGGCAGAGAGAGAGGGAGAGTTTGAAGAGAAACTATCTTTTTGCTAAATATTGTTCATTTGCTTAATCTTAATTGACTGCTTGGAAATGTTGATTGTAGAAAATAAAATCACAAACTTAGGTTAAATCAGTGGTTTGTGTGTTTATTACTTTGACATGAGTGAGTTGCTGCTAACAGGCTCCAACATCTGCAGGTTAGTTCATCAATTTCATATAACTTAAAGTGTAAATATCTGTAAACGTGTGTAGGGATTTATAATGAAGCATATTTAAATATTATATATAGCATCTCCAGGGATCCTTTTAAATGATATAAGAAGGTGAAAAGTAAACCTGTTTTATATTGCAGAGTTAAGGCAAATCTATGAAATCTATTAAAATTGCATTAAAATAACACCCGTACCAGGTAAGGGTTACTAATATGTAATCCGATTAGTTTTAAGATAAGTCACTGTGTACGATTTCATTTAATGATAATAAAACTCCAAAAGCAATCCTGTTCCATTCATTACTGCTAGTTCACTGCTGTCAATATGGCACCCCTGTCAAATGTATTCATGTGGGTGCAGGAGCTCTATTACAGATGTTGTATTGCTTCACAGATCTGACCTGTAACCTGGCCTAGTGTTGTCACATACTTGCCTCCATGGAGGTTTAAGTCATACAAATACATACACACCAATAATATATTGCAACTACCAAAATTCCATTCATTGCATACTCTATTGATAAATACCTATTAATTGCTTTCCCATTGTTTTTGTTTAGACTCGGCTGGTTTGAATCTGGTTTGTTTATTTCAGATGTAGACCCAACCAACTTGAGTTGTGAGCTCCGGTTGTGAGGTCCAGTCTAGTGCAAGTTAGGTCATGAGTTTAGTCCTACTTTAGTCCTAATCCTGAAATGGTATCTGTAAACAAGGATATGTTTTATATATCTTTATAACTCTTTTTCCTGACTCTGAAACCCATGGAAAGGTCAAGGCTAATGACAAGTTCACCCACGCTGATCATTTTCAGACAGGCAGTGTTTTGAGCTGCTTTCACTCTGAGGCGTGATGAGCTCACTGTATCCTCTGCTCCAGACCGGGACTCACCACGTTTACACAGACATTAGCAGCAGACCAAACCTCCTCCTGTCTTGTCTCAGAGGAAAGATAAAGCAGAAACTACAAAAATAAAAACACATGCTACTATAGTACAAGTACAAATACTGTACATCTACTGTGTGGACTACTACTCACATGAGCAACAGACCAACCTTTTGCCCTCTTTCAGACCTACTGCAGTATGGCAGTACGGTACAACAAGTACATCGACAACAACCACTACTAGTACATAAACTACTGATACAAACAATAACACCAAACCTCTTCCTGTCTCAAAGGGATAAGGAAGAAGAAACGGAAAATCAAAAACACATGCTGTACAACAAAAAGTACATCTACTACTATTACAAGTACATAAACTACGACTACTATTACTCTTATTACTCCTCTCATTGGCATCAGACCGACCCTCCTCCTGCCCTGTCTCAGAGGGAAGAGGAAGAACAAACCGAAAAATCAAAAACACATTCCAGTTCCCGTAAGGCCCGCAGAGGAGCCGTGAGTCACATTTTCAAACAGGCCTGGTTTAGTCCCAGACAAGTGTTTTTGTAAACGTCTCCCCCGGAGCTCTTAACGGGACCAGACCAAAGTTTAGACGTGGAAATGGTCAGCTTGTTTTATCCCTTTGACTGTTTGTTGAGCGGCTACTACAGCATCGTGGTGTGAGGCGACTCATTGGAAACTGGTCATCACTCAGTCCAGATGCAGCTACAAACACAGATGCTGCTATTAAGCAATCACAGGCTTTGGATGTGATAGCTTATTCAAGAACCCCTATTACTACTATGACTACTACTACTACTACTACTACTACTACTACTACCACTACTACTGTTACTACTACTAGTACTACAACTACAATTAAAATACTACTACAGGTATAGGCTTCAGTCATCCATAACAACATCATCTTCACCTAGATTACCATTACTTTTAATCATATGTGTAACAAGCAACAAACTTTGAGCCAGGTGATTTTCTGACACCAGTTCATTGATATCTGATTCATAATAAAGTATATGACAGAATGACAGTAAGCAGTAAAAGACTCACGCCAAACGGTACTTTGTGGTCATTAATTTACTTTAATCAATTTACTGTCCATTGAAATTATTCCACTTATAGTACAAAGGTTGGGAGGGGTATTCATAAACACATCTCAGCGACTGCACAGAGACAGTAGGACAGCATGATGATTACTACATGTTTGTCTGTTTGTCTTGACTTTGCCTTACGCCAAGAATGCAGCCACTTTAGTCTGCAGCAGTGACGTGCGGTTAGGTGAGGCAGTGCCTCACCTGTCATCACAGAGAAAAATTAATGAAATAGTTATATTTATCCAATAATTTGTACTATAAAGTTATTTTCTATTTAACTTTGCAATTTTCTTCTTTTTTTTACTCAAAATTGCTGAATTTTTACGTTCCGTAAAGTTTACCGTTGAAATCCTGAGAAGAGAGAAGATACGCACGGGACTGACTGACAGTGCTGTGTGCTAAGCTGCTGCTTTAAACGGCTGTGAAAAGGCGCCGGGTGAGGCACGCAGTTACCCTGCCTCATGTTAGGGGGTGCTTGTGAGCCCAGGGATTCTTGCAACTCCCGCAGAATAGGGGCCGCAAACTACACCTGAGAGTTAGCAAGTCAACTTAAGCAATTCATTTTTTTCTTCTTGTCTGGCCCAAATTTTTAAATGGAGGAAGATTACATATTAAAGCTCAAGCAGTTTTCTAAACTGGACTTTCGGTCGAAGCAGGAGATTATAATTAAAGGACTGAGACCAACGCTAAAGGAGCTAAATGATTTGCTCCAGACGACGCGATGAAAGACTCGCTCTTTTCAAACAGAGACGTACAAAATAGTAAGAAATTTAATGACTTCAATCCATTGAAAATTGGGGAACCAGAATAAGGATAAAAAACAATACAAAAACAGCTTGCTTTTTATTTCATACTATTAGAGCTATTTCATACGGACTTCGGAACTTTTATTTTGAAATTATTTTTTATTCTGGCCCCAAGTCACTGGGAGAGACGGGGCCAAATGTACTGACACCTGGTTTATATGTTTGTAAATCTGATTATGACGACATCAGTGCCTCACCAGCCATGAACCTCACCGCACGTCACTGGTCTGCAGTGAGTTAGTGAGTAGTACTGTTCTTTGCCTTGAACGTGCATAATTAATGAGTTGTGCTAATTTATTCATAGTTTATTTGAAGTTTTCCTGCATTTACTGAACACAAGTAATGTGATTATGAAGTGAAACTAAAGTGAAAGTGTAGGTGTATAGTTGTAATGTTTATAATCACCAAATCAAAATGTTATGTTGTATTCATAGTAAGTGAGTATTCATTCATAGTAAGTAAGTAATGTGGACCATACAAGAGCATGTTTAGGAGCCTAATGTGATGCTAGCACATGATTTATAGTACAGAATCCACACATGTTATCACACTATAGCCAGTTGGAACACACATGGGCTTCATGTTGTGGTGTGTGAGTAATCAATAGTTTATCCCCGAGTGGCACTGAAATGGTGAGAGCCTCCAAGATAGAATTTGGTAAGGGACCACTGAAACTTAGATCCAGCTCTGGGTCCAAGTCAAAGTGCTGACTGTTTTATATACTGTTTTATATACTGGAGGACTGTATTTTAACACAACTACTACACTACTTACTATATTACACGTTTTAAAGCAGTGCAGCTGAGCTTGTCCTGAATGTATATAGTAAAAATTAGATTAGGAAACCTGTTTCTGTGTACATCAGGTGCCCATAATATTTTCCATTCATTGCGAAAACATTTACAGTAAAACGAACTTGAAAACAGTTTGATTGTGGGAACTAGTCCCTCCTTTCTTCCAGGAAGAGGCCCTCAAACGGGTCCCACAAAAACCTTGAAATGATCCAAGCCCTCCAAGTAGTTTTGGAGGGCTTGGATCATTATCTCACAATATATTAGAAGATAATTGTATTAAAGGTATCGATATATGTACTAATACGATTAAAAAAAAACCCCAGATATAATTAATCTTTACATACATGCATAATCTTCACATTCATCTTCTAGTGTCCATTTATTCTGCTCTATATAACCGTTTAGTTCAGTCGTCACATACGTTTATAATGTAATGCCAAATAATATCACAAACATGGTTGTTTTTCCGCAGCATTAAGCATTGCCATTTTCTGAACAACACAACATTACATAGGCTTATTTTTAGCTGTGGATTAATACACACTGAATGCCCTATTAGGTTTGATGATAGTATGAGTCAAACCATAAAGGCTCAAGTTCCTGATAACATAGCAAGATGCCAAATATGTGTCTTTTTCATATATGGAATTATAGAGAGGCATAGCAGCCTACCTACTGTTAAAATAAATGAGTTACGCATCAACTGTTTATAGAAATTGTCTCTGTTAGGAGAGTGTGGACCCCATACAATAATCTTCACTCTGGTATTAAGACTGATGGGAAATCTTAAAGGGCCTGTAGTGGAGTTATTTCCTCTAATTCAGGAAAACGGCTGTTACTACAGTCTATAGTAAAAGCTTATATTTATCTGAATGATATTGATTATACATTAAAAAAAGGTATTTTGTTGAATAAGGACCACAGGAAGCAAGGAAAGACAATTGTCATTGAATAAGAGATATTGGTGGGTTGGGTGAGCCTGTGCCTGTGAGTCAACTTGAAAGTGAAAGAAGGGGCTATTCTAACCCCTAACTCATAAGGACTGAATGAATAAATGAATAAAGAGAGTTTCATGCCTACTATTAAAAAAAATCAATATATATGACTTATTACTGGCAGCTTGGTAGGTATATAACTTGATATGACCACACCTGAGAGACAAACCAAAAGCAAAGATAAAATACAAATAGTTTCAGTATGTGTATCTAACCCAGGTTTGTTCATGCTACAAGTATGTTTTATGAATTACAATATAATCTATACAGGATTACTAACGACTGCACCCGTATAAGAATCTGACATCATCTTCTATAATCTATTTGTAGGTTTCAGTTTATTTTGTTTTGTTTTTTTTGTTAATTGCTATGGCTATGCTAACTTTTCATCCTTCTGAAACCCATGGATATGTAAGCAATGAAGGAAGATGTCATTTTAATCCTGTAAATCCATATAGCCGAGTATGGATAGACATTTGCAGATCATCAAGTCTAACAGTGCCGTGCTTGTTCACTGCCCTGACGATGCACCGGGGGACAGCAGTGACTCAGAGCGACTCACTCACTCACACCCTTCACAACTTCACACGAATATACACACAAATACACAAACGTGCACAGAGACGCGCACAGGCACACACACACAAGCACAAGTGAGGTCAGCTTTATTAGCACAGCTTCTTAGCATGTGTAAAATGTGATAAATGGATTTTCACTTAAGATGAACTGATGGCCAATGACACACATGTTAATTGTTGCCACAGACCTGTTACTTTTACATTTAGTTAGAGAATTATTGTACAACAAAAAATATTTTAAATCTACATTTTTAAATAAATATGATAGTAATAATATATGATTTTACATCTCAGTTTGGTTTAAAAAGCTACATTTGCTTTTCATCTGGCTGTTTATGACTGGTCACATGCTTGAGAAATGGTGATACATAAAAATATTTGTGAATGAAAGAAAATTGCTGGACCATATGTCAGTAATGATGAGTTACAGTTGAAGTGTGATGCTTCTTCCTACAATAATAGCGAAAATAAAACTTTTATATGCACGCATGACTTCACTGACTCATACCAAACATATTGTATGCCATATAATTATTTTCATTTACTTAGGGCTATTTGTACAGCCACTTCAGCAGTGAACGGCAAAGAGGAGATGAATGCAGAAGGAGCAGTTATTCAAATGCTATCAGTAGACTGTAAATAAGTGGGGGTTATAATAATTTGTTTTGTTTTGCTAAATCGGTCATGATGGCTGGTAGCCCAAATATTTATATGGTAAACTCTGCTTGTTGAGAGCTCATAGTTGGTACAAAGTAGGTTGCACGTGCCCGGGGGGAGAGGCGAAGGGATTTTGGCTGAGTTCTCTCTCCAGCCCCCACTCTCACAAACAAACATTAATCAGGCACAATATGAAGTCATCGCTCCCTCTTGGGATTTTACTGCCTGTAAAAATAACCCGTACACAGCTCATAAGCAGCGTTGCTAACATCGATATCACAAAACAACAAGGATTGGCACCTTTTAGATCATTACTTTGTTCTGGATGCTTATACTTAAATAAATATGTTTGTTGTTGTATATAGTCTTTTGGAAAACTCTTTTTTTTTTTTTTTTTTTTTTTTTTACCAGACTACAGTAGGTAATGGGTATCACTGTATCAAAGAAAATAATCACTGTCACCATCACTGAAAATGTATATAGACCTCCGCCAAGGCACTGACACCTGGAATTGTAGAAGACTTTCATTTATTTTCCTCAGTATGTTTGAAACTATATCCCGGCTTATTGCTATCGCATTTGCCAACCAATAATTTCCCATGAAACAATTTAAACTTATGAATAACATGCCTTCTTAACTGTTGAATACATAAAAGAGCTTTTTTGCCGTGGACTAAGACATTAACAGTAAAACATGTCTAAATGTATCAAATATTTCAGTAAATGGTCAATATATCAAGTGAGTTATCATGACTTTACTCTGCTCAGCTGGAATATAAGATAAAAGCTGTAATTTTAAAAGTATACATCAAAACTAAGTAGACTTTATGCCACTAAGAATGAGCGATAGTACTACGATTGACCAGTGAGTAAGCTGGAAGGAACAAGGCTATAAACGTAATTCCTGAAATTACAGGAACGGAGCAGATTTGAGTGTTCCAGTGAACTGTCGATGAGAAAAAAGTGCATACGCTGGACAGATGGATGTATGTTGTAAGACAGAATGGGGAGGTGCAGGCGTGTTGAACTGGCAGTTGCCGCCCTGGACAAATGCGTCACTTAAGCTATTCCTAGATACGCCAAGCCGCTCCTCCTCTCACACATCACATGCACTGACAAAGATAAATTCAAAATTGATATCTCAGTTGAATGTGGTTTCTTTCTGTGAGTCAACAGTTTATGATAATAATTGATTACAATTCTGGCTACTGTAATATTAGCTAATGAAAAATATTGAAACCTGTTAAGAGCTAGCTACGCATTTTGGCAAAGCCTTGTGTTAGCCTTCACTGATCAGTTTAAATCCTGGTCCAGTCTTGCTTTGGGTCTAATTTTACTTTGCACACTTAATCCTAATCAGTGAAAAAAACTGTTAAGCCTGGTTTAATTCTAGTTTACATTCAACCTGTTTCTGTTTAGTTACTATTTAAAAGGTGCACTATGTAACTTTTCTGGTAAGGGGTTTCCACCTGCTTGTCTATAGAGATGGTATTGTTCTGCTTACAATGTTCCAGAGTATGACATTATCTTATAATCCTGTGCCATTTTATCTAGGCCAAGTTACCAGTCAGATCTGTGGAGAAGCAACCACGCTCACAGTAAAAATGCATTTTATGAAGGTATTTTTGAGCAATATAAACAGCTGTAATGAATGAATCCATAAAGAAAGACATTTAATGCCATGCTGTGGAACATTCCAGAAAAAAGCATTTATTTCCGTGGAAACATTAGACATTTTTAACCTTTGATTACTGTCTTCTATGTTTTTGCGTTTTGATTGGCTGTTTCTATGGCAACGGTATAACATATTTTGGGGGCTTAGACTTGTGTGAGTGTGAGAGTGATTTGACAGTTGGCTACGGCTGTTAAAGGCTTGTTAGCAAAGGAGGATGTGGCCAAAATCACAAAATGGGGTTATTTCAGGTTTCTGCAGTGACTAACAATTAGACAAAATATCTTATAACAGAAATGTGTTTGTGATCCAAGTGTCAGGGTCAGGAGAGGTCTCATCAGTTGCACCACAGTGGCGATAGTTGCTTTGCAGTGCACAAATGCATAACGGTATCAGCGTGCTAAATCTCACATCATAATTGCTTGGAATTTCATTTACGTCATTGAGAGGCAGAAGTGAGAAATTATCAACAAATATGAGTTGTTGTTTTTTTTATTTTTTTTTAAACCAAGTACACGTAGATCTGTTCGGCTGATTGCACTAGGCCTTGTTCATATTCAGCCTCTATTTAAAGGCGTACTATGTAACTTTTTGGAGCAGGGCATTAAGCTCATCTTATTCTCTGGAGACAAGCAGGAGATTCTGTCAGGCGAAGTTACAGGTCAAATTTGTGGAGAGGCAAGCCCACTCACAGTATGAATGCATGCTTTTCCATGTTTTTTCAGCTTTAAATACGGTTGTATTTAAACATATGCAAGTTCAAAGCCATATTGTGGCAAGCAATATCATTTCCTAGGAGATAAGCAGAAAAGTTACATTGCAGCTTTAAATCGTGCAAAGGATTTCATACTATTTCAATGACAATTAAGCTTTAACATTAGATTTTTGGACGTGTCAGCTTTTTAAAGACAAATTGATGTACTAAAACCCACACCTACAGTTCACCAGCGGAAATCAAGAGTTTCCGGCTTAATGTGACACAGGAAATGAGGTTTGTACTCGCATCTTTGAGCTTCGTGAATGAATGAATGAAGGAACTCTCACTGCAAACCACAAACTCACACAGCACTTACAATGCATCTACATCCTAACACACAAAACAGAGATAGTTTACTGAATAAGCATAAGGTTTAGCAATGAACATGCAGTGTTTAATGAAAGTCAAAATAGTACAATACTACTTCTCTACTCAACACAAAGATAAACTAAACTGCCACTATTGTTATTTACAATTATAACTAACTGTACTCCACCTCTGCAAAAAATCCCTCTGCCATCATTATTATGCACTTGAATTGGCACAACAGTCATGCTTTTATTGCTCATCATTGCTCAAAATTTTCATTTGATTCATTTCATCAAGCCAAAGCCATATTTTGAGCTGACCCAAGCCCAGGCAAATCCTGTACAAGGAGTGCTTAGGGAAGGCACCTGACGTAAAGGTTAGGGGTATAATAAGTAATTCCATTCCCTAGCATTCCCTTCCTTGTTCAGCCCTTTAAACTTGCAGCGATGGGCACTATGTAACTTTTCTAGGAGTCCAAATCCTGCTTGTCTCCATGGAGACAATATATATTGGGGTGACAGTGGTTCAGTGATTGGAGTGCTCGTCCACAAACTCGGAAGGTTGTAGTTCTGTCACTGTGTCTTTAGTCAGTTAGTCAGTTCACTCACCTTGTCTGTAGTAGTTGTGGTTGTGCTTGTTAGTGATTGGTGGTGGTTGAAGGGACCGATGGTGCAGATTTGCTGCCTCGCTTCCATTAGACTACCCCAGGTCATCTGTGGCAACAGAAGGCTTTATAAGTACATTTTGAGCAACGCAAAGACATCTGCACGGAGACAGAAAGGTGACAGACCCCACACTAAAATTGTTACGCAGCGCCCCTTTAAAAGATATGGAGATTTGAATTAGAGATTAGTTAAATCGCTCAGTAAGTTAGGTAAATAAACTAGCTTTTTAGCATTTCTTGTTGATCAAATCCACTTATAATAATGTGGTCCAGTTTCCTACATAGAACACACTGGTAGTCTGGATACAGCCCATGTGCACAGACAGCACACATAGGTACTGCCCCTAGCCGTGTCATTAGGCTGATTATAATGACTTAATTACACAAGTGCTTATTATGGTCTCGTTAGCACGCTGACTGATCAGATTTGTCAGTGAACTTATTGACCAATCAGGAACCTCTTTCAGCTTTTCCTCAAAATACAAGGAAATGAGAAATACCTGTATTATGCCCATGTGACAGATTTTAATCACCATTTATTTTTGATGTGATGATATGAATAATTTATGGTCTGCTTCAGTTTATTCCGAGATGCTCACTTTAAGGCAGTTACATTTCCTGTTATATTTACCTCTGTACTTCTGAAATTGTACATCTGAGTTTTACATCAGACAGTGCGCAAGTACATGTGCAATGCATGGTCCCCAGTGCATGATATCTGTTTATGTAAGCTAAAATGTTAACTATGACTTTCATTTTGATTGTGTAAAGATTAGTATATTGAAATACCTCTATCACGTTGACAAATGAAGTCAAACAGCTCCTTCCCTTCTGTTCATTGCTTATTAATGCAGTGCACCTAAAGTGTGTTTCAGCTGTAAACAAGGGTCAAGTGTTGCCTCGGGGCCAAAATGCAAATCCTCTGCTTGTACCAAGAACAGCTACATCTGAAAACACGCCAAGGGCTAGATATGTTCAGGAGAGCATAATGCACATGTATGGAGATGAACAAACAGATGGACAGATGTATAATAAGGTAAGGCAAACTTCAGAATGTGGAAATACAACATGAGAGGCTCCTGTTAAACCAAAAGCTGCAGTTCATTGGCAGACTGCAAGTAGTAGTATTACAAGTATTACATATATTACAATTTAGTGCTGGGATTATTGTGAAGAAACTTTATAATTTTACGATTCACAATTATAAACAGACACAGTGGCCGAACAACAGGGAAACCCCACCCATCTTTCTCAATGATAAAAGTTATTGCAACAGCCAGATAAAGCACTTGTTTAGTTTAAATACATTTTGCTTCTAATAATACCATGTCCAAATTGCAAAATCAAATAAATCATAGTGTTTATAATCACATCTAAAATGTTTTCATTTTATTATTGAATTCTGTGAATTTTGTGATCATTACGCCATGGTTTAGTTACTTGTATGTGTAACTAAATGTAAGGCATTATTATAACAGTGTCATGATCCCTGTCTGTCCTGCCTTTTTTGGTCTTTTCCCCTCCCTTCTGTGTCTGAGCCTGGAGCTGGAGCGGAGATCTTGGCTCCTCCCGTGCACACCTGGAGCTAATTTGCAATCAGCTGCACCTGGGGAGGATAAGAGGAGCCAGGACCTGACAGTTGGCGGCAGATTGTATCTCTGTGCTTGGCTTGCTTGGCTCTGTTCATGGTTTTTCACTTTTTGACCCTGCTAAACTGGACACTTTTGCTCCTCACCAGATCCCGCTCCCTGGACCAGCTCAGCTCTCCCGCCTACGACCCTGCTCTACTCTACCGGTACTGTCTCAGACTCTGCTACTCACGCTCTACCCTTGGACCATGGCAAACACCCTGCTCCCGACTCACCATTTAATCTGCCATCATTTTTGCACCTTGCACTTCTGTAAATAAACACTGTTAAACCTTCCCTGAGTTCTGTCTTTTTGGTCCCTCTTGCCTGACGTTACGACAAGCAGTTGTAGATCCAGACCATTGACTGTATATATATAAATGGGCTAACCTGCTAGCCACCACATTCTGAATAGGAAGTGAACATGGGCGCACTTTCTGCTCCATGGAATCTGGCTCCAATTTATTTTCTATTGAAAAACTTCATAGTGCAGGTGGAGAGCTGCTGACCTCCACTGGGGATGTTGAGGGATGGTGGAAGCAATACTTTGAGGATCTCCTCAATCCTGCCGTCTCTTCTTTTGAGGAGGAAGCAGAGACTGGGGACCCGGAGGCGGACTCGTGCATCACTCTGATTAAAGTCAATGAGGTGGTTGGCAAGCTCCTCGGTGGCAAGGCTTCGGGGATGGATGAGATTCATCCTGAGTACCTTAAGTCTCTGGATGTTGTCCGTCCGATAGTCCTCCTCTACAGCCTCCCTGAACTCCTCCCAACTCCGAGTTTGGGGCCCGCCTGTACTTGTTGGCTCCTTGTGCTCAAACATGGTGTTCGTTACGGACAAGCTGTGACTAGCAACGAAGTCCAATAACAGCTCACCACTCAGGTTCAGATCAGGGAGGCCATTCTTCCCGATCACGCCCCTCCAGGTGTCACTGACACTGCCCACGTGGGTGTTGAAGTCCCCCAGTAGAACAATGGAGTACCTGGTCGGTGCACTGTCTAGTACCCCTCCCTGGGACTCTAAGAAGGCCGGGTACTCTGCACTGCTGTTTGTCCCAACAGTGAAAGACCTGTCCCCGACCCGACCCTCTCATTCACCAGGGTGACCTCCAACACGAGGCGGCTGAGCTGTGGAGCAATAAGCAATCCCACACCAGTTCGCTGACTCTCCCCCAGAAAATGAAAAGTCCAGCCCCTCTTAAGGAGTTGGGTTCCAGAGCCCATGCATAGCATGGAACCCAACTGCCACCCAGATCTCTTCGCACCAACCCATCACAGATACTTCCGCTGGTGGTGGGTCCATGGGCAGACAGCCCCATGTCGCTCCTTCAGGCTGTGCCCGACCGGCCCCGTGAGAAAGGCCTGGCCACCAGGCGCTCACTGTCTAACACATCATGAATGAAATATTTAAAACAGTTTTTCTGTTTATTGAAAGTAACAGATAATTGTTCAATATTGGAGATTATGTTGCCGACATCCTGGAGCTGGTCTTTGAAGCGGGGTTTCCAGACCCAGCCATTTGTCTAGGAGATGGTACAGATCACCATTCTACCTCCACTGTTCACTCAGTACTCCAGTACCATTCCTCTTAGCTGTAATGGGCCAAACTGTGCTTTGAACTGGTTAATGGCAGGTGGGCGGGTTAATGAAGGGTGTATATACTGAGACACACAGGCTCAAATCCTGGATGGTCCACTGTGCATGTGGGTTGACTGGGGACTTTTTCCATTCTTGCTTGCACCTACCAAATATATTATCAATAATGTGAGTGTGCATAATATACAATAAATGAAAAAAATCGAAAATGTAAATCAAACTCACTTTGGGGGTTTCTTGACCACATCCATTTTCCACTTCAGTTTCAGAGCACAGTAGTCACATGTGTACCTAAAGACACAATATAAACAACAACTGACTACAGCAACTGAACACATGAGCCAAAACGACATGCTTGATCTGCAAATAATGTCAAATGTTATGTTTAGACATTCTGAAGGCTCTGCAGTGAGGTACGCACTTGTAAACAAACCATGTAAGCACATGTGGTTCACGGAGGAGTTTTATAAATGTATCACTTTTAGCCGTATTTGATTTAACAGTATTATATAGCCAAGCAAATTATATTTTTGCTCAATTTCTTTCTCATAGAAGACAAGCATGTAAATAGGCTTGAAAACGCATGAGCAAACTTCACAGATGATTTAATTTATAATAACATGTGTCATCCATACATCGTTCTTTCATGCACTAGGCTGAGCAGTATTTAAAACTAAACTATTTATTTTGAGCTGGCTAGAAATGTACCTTTGTTGGTGTATAATTACAAGTTAACCAACATTGAGAAGCATTCACTCTAGATTCCAAAGGTTTGTCTTATCGACATCTTCGTGCTCCAGGTCAGATTTTGGTAAGATTGGACGGTAAAATCTTCTTGTTCTGCCATTTTTAATCTGTAGTTAAAAAGGAATCTAATTTCAGCAAAACTTTCACAGTGTGTGATTCCATTATCTAGAGGACTACAACAATGGCTGCTGAGGGTGTTGCGCAGGTAAAGAAACACTCCCAGTTGCAGGGAGGGGGGTGGATGTGAAGTATCTGATTTACATTTAAAGGAGCCAGCGCAAAACGAGTCATTTGCAGACAGTGCTCTGAGGAAGGGTAGGAGATGGGGCTCTGGAGCACAAATTATGAGAAATTAAGACCATAGGATCTAATATTACAATTATTATGCACCATATTATACCGTTTTGGTATGTTATAAAAACATAATATTTGTTCTTTAAGACATTTCTTCTCATCCCCAAAGCACACTTTAAGTAGTAATGACTATCTGCTAGAAACACACTGTATTCTAATATATGTTGTACATAACCACACATTTACCTGTGTAAATGTCAATGAGTCCTCTAAAAACCCAGACATGCCCGCACTGACTGAGTACCGTTCAATATCAAGTTTTATAACGTTAAGGTCACGTTATTTAATATGAAAGCTCGATTACACAAATAATTGCTGCCGAAATAATGTAATTTTCTACAAAATAATTCGTTTTGCATACCTCGAGATGAAGACCTTACTGCTTTTTCTGAGAGAAAACGAAATTTGTGCTCTAAAATTAACTTCCACAGGGCGTCAGGGGGCGCTCTTGAACATCTCCTCAGTTAACCCCAAAATCGAACCCCATGCAGGAATGCTAGATAACAGAACATGCTGCAAAACATACTGAATAAACTCCTAAATAGTTACGCCTTTATACTTTTTTCCCTATTTTTTCTACCCCTCAAATTTGCTGTGTTGTGCTAGCAACAGGTTTGATTGACAGCATTACTAAGCGCCTGCCCCTGCTAAACCAACGGTGTGGGCGGGAAGGGGTGTTACCTTCAACAGCCTTGCTCCGGATCGGCTCTTTGGTTGCTATGATACTCAAGGTCAGAATTCCAAATATGGAGCTGGGCTCCAAATTGACCCCTAGAGTCGAACGCTGTGGGTGACAACACACTCACTTAGTTCATTTCTTTATATAGTCTATGGTCCAGACAGTAAATCATAATACACCAATGAATGGATTTATTTTCTCAAGCAGACATTTTAATTTAACCATGTATGTAATGAATATTTTTTGATAAATGTAAAATCATGTTGAGATGTTCTTGGATGCTGTTTACTATGATCACATTTGATTAAAAATACCCTGCACCTTATTTCTGGGCACCCGCTCCTGCTGTAATACCAGACAGCTGGGAGGCAGAAAAAGCAAAAGTGCAGTTTAACCGTTTCAATGCTGGACAGAATTGAGCTGGCGGTTACCGAATGACTAAAATCTCTCTTTCTCTGTCTCGAGGTGTTCATAGTTTCGCTCAGATGAGTGTTGAAGAAAGTGCAGTCTGTATGCCTCTCCCTGTCACGCCTGTCTGAACGACTACCTTCATTGACATCTCAACTACTGAATGTGACTTGTGTAAAAGTGAATTATAGTCTGTAACTAAAGAGACAGTTGAGATAAATCAAAATCTAACACACTCATGTGGAGTTGTATTTTTCTAGCTTTATAGTTTTAAGTTGTTGTTTTAGATCTATGATCTCATTTACTGTTTTGTATTAAATCAATGTTGTTTTTATGATCCATGAAAGACAAGGCATTGTTAAGGCCATGACTAATGAGGATCCTAATAAACAAATACTAGAACTCCTACTACTCAGTAGTCTGTTTCTTAATTTCTTTCTGTGATAACTCCTACTCTATAATAAAGAAATCAAATATCACTATATTACAAGAAATCACTGGTGCAGACATTTGTGATATACAGAAAATAATCAATTCAGAGAGTAATTCATAAATAAACTGTTCATTTAAACACTTTTAAATTAATACAATTGCACAGGCCATATGTAACAACCACTATGATACTTGTTGCTACTCAAGTGTTTACCATTATTATTGTTGGTAATTATACAACAGATAATACTGCTATATCTAAAGATGAATGCCCTGCATTACTGAATGAGACATATGTAGATGTGAACAACAGGCTATTCATATTTATTATATACTTTCACTGTTACCGCCACTACTATACTGCAGTGGGTACAAACAACTAGTACTGCTATGACTATTCACAGCCACTACTTGCATCATTACTACAATTTTGTACAATTAGAGTTATATTTCATTAATTTACAAGGCAACCATGGCAACTAAATTACTATACTACAACTACTACCAACAGAGTGCCTGTAAATTCGTTGGACAGGGAAGATTTCTGGCACATGACATGTACATGATGTTGACACATGACGTGCCAATATCTGAAGCAAAGGGGATGTTTTAATGGTTAAATGACTACTGTTTTTTTCCCACACACTTTTTGTTTTCTTTTTAGTGTCAAGGGAATGTAGATAGGGGCCATATGATTTTTTTTTTATGACTAGGACCACGGGACCACATTCTTAAGCTTATAATATATTGAACCCAAGTTATGAATCTTATCTGATCTTTGAAGCTAAGCAGGGTTGGGCCTGGCTAGTATTTGGATGGATTGGTGCCACAGTGGGACAACAGTGGCTCTAGAGGTCAGAGTGCTCATTCACTAAACAGAGTCGTCAGATTGATTCCTGCCCCAACCAACGCATACTTCTGTTGTGTCCTTGGGCAGCACACTTGCCTCTAGCCTAGAGTGGTGTATGAATGAGAGTGTGTTTGTGATAGAGAATGCAAAATACTGGATGGAAATAAACCAGAGGCTGTAATCCAGTGTGTTTCCAGCATGAACAAGGCACTATTTTTATCATGTGCAACAACTACAACAATGCATTTCCAAATAAATATTAAAATCGTAAGAAGGCGGGAACTATACGATTCTTTTGTCTTAGTCACAAGCTTAGGACAGTAACCTGGGTAAATTTGTGCTACAAAAAGAATGACTGATTTATGAAGAACACAAATGATCAGAATCAAGCCAAATGTGAGCTGAAAGCAAAAATGAATATCTGGAAATTCATATCACAAGGTTACAAGATAAGCAGGGACATCTTCGCACAAACTGGTCTCTACACACTATCAAAAACATTTGAAGAAACGATATGATTAAGGGAGATAGACATTTTGGCAGCGTGGCTGAAATTTGTGGCTCAAACCAAGAGTGCAAGTGTAGCTTTAAATAAAATTAGGGGAGTTGCATACACATTGCGTTGACCACGTTAGTATAAGAAAGACCAGGCTGTGACAGGAAAGCCTGCTGTGAGTGGCTGAGAAAACGTGAGCTGGTGAACCACTTCTGGTAAATGTAAATAGAAAAAGGGCTTCACTGCTGCTGCTGGTGTTGTCTCAGCTTCAACTCTGAGAAGAGACAGAAACAAGGCTCGAGGTGACACGGTGGCTACTACATTTGAACCAAAAATACAAGGGACATTTTTAGACCTGTGTTCAAGTTTTAGGATTATAAGGCAAAGCACAAGGAAGGTGTTAAAAATGCATAATGTGAATGAATTTCCTGGACTTCTAATGTTTTGACTATTTCCTGCAAGTGTAAGTGTGGGAACTCCATATTAGGATGCTCTTTGATGCAGTTACGAGATTATAGGCAAGTCAAGGAAGGGGTTCAAAATACATGACATTGCAAAAACTATTCCTATATATTAGTACTCATAACGGATAGACATCTTGCAATGGTAGGGGTTAAAAATACTGTTCAGTGTTAAAAGCTTTGTTAAAATTGAAATTTAAAGGGGCATTATGAAACTTTTCTGGTGTAGAGTCCGCCACCATGTCTTGTCGCCGTGGAGATCGACGTGCCCGGAATGTTGTGCAGCTTTTAACTTATAGAGGCACTACCAGGTGGTGGACCCTCTACCAAAACGTTGTAGTGTACCTATGAAAACTAAAATTCTTTTCAATTGTACTTTAAAACACAGTAATATCATGGTTATAAAATGGCAACTTGGATAACAAGGTATGAACTAAATTTTCAGACCTGTTTTCAGATTATTATAATCACTAACCATGTTCCCAGTTTATTAATTATTTCCATCACACTTGTAGTCCCCATGCTGTCTCTCTATTCTATTGGCATTTTACTGAGCTGTTAAGTGTCACCTGTTTTTTCCTTCACCCAACTTGATAGCAACGATAAATATCTATACATAAACATTAGCTATAGTCACTGTGCTTAACTTCCAGGAACAGAGGAGGCTTGAAGCGTCGATGCTGATCACTGACAATGAGCACATGTGAATGCTTCTAAGCGCCTACACACTTTCAACAGCTCGCACTATTGATCTCTCCAAAAACCACGCGATTAGACGCATTGTCCTTTCTCTCGAATGAAGATAATGCTAAACACTTCTCATAAAATGCAAATATAAACCACACAGACAAAAACAGAATTAATCAATCAACCAGTGGAGACAGTCCCATAACAATTCTCTATAGAAAAAAAGATGGATGTTTTGTACTCCTAATAACTTGCACATTTAATGTTTAGTCAGGGCATAAAGTAGGAAGTCAAGAGTATTTGGTTAAACTATTGACAATATGAACATAATAACAAAAAAGTCACATTTCATTTATTTCATAAAGCTGGCCACATACTTGGGGAAAAGTAATGTAATAGAGAATTAAATAAAACTAGAATTTGGTCCTGATGCCATTATTAAATCACAAACAATCAATAATCAACAATAAACATAACAGCAAATGTTGATATTGTGAAGTATAGAGAGAGGGAATGCTTAGCCTCAATGTTTTCTTTGATTGACCTGCTGGGAAACTGTATGAGGTGCTAACCTCAAGTCAAACCGCAGCTTCTTCTTTAGACTTCGACTGAATAAGGAGTCATTTACCAGCTACAGTGATTAATGTAAAAATATGTCTGTCATGCGAGCTCTGCTTTGTCATTGTGTTGTTAAATTTTAAACTTGATTTTGATACTAAATAAAAGAATTGATAAGCTACCAATTTTGAAACTAGGGATATAAAAATATAAACAAACATTTTTTAACCACAGAATGTTACAATAGTAAAATACCTCTGATATAAATAGCCTTGTTAATTCTAAAAGTATTATACATTTTATCTGAAGTAGTATATTTCCCCACTATATATACACTTCTACTCACACATAGAGACACACAGTACCTTAAAACCATTGGCTGTACACTCCTGATGGACACTTAATATATTCACCTAAACAACCATTAAAATCCTCAATCACATGATCCAAAACAGATAAATAATATCTGCCACTGTGTACGTCACATCAGTCAATTACAACACACAACAATACAAAATGTCCTAATAACTTCAGGCCCATGCATACTGGTAACACAAACCTGTTCAAATACTGCGAACTGTTAGTATAGGACCAAAAACTCCAATTTGTGCAACTAAACACTGATGTCATTTACAAATTCCCTTAGACGTACCACACAGTATTACAAGAGAAGACCCTGATTTGGATTTCTCAGTATAAATAAGCTGGTTTCAAGAAATGTGAAGTGCGGTACATTATCATGAGTCTGTTGGCATATGAAACTATATGAAAGTATATTTGTGCTATATATTTGCTCCATTGATTTATAAGCCCAAGCGATGTCTGAATAATAATTTCTACTTTGTCTTTTTGACTTCTGACCTCTCTTTCCAGAACCCGTGTTGCTACATCACCAACAACTCAACCGCAACTGGCTATCACTGCAACCCACAGAGGAAATGAAAATGAGGTGTACCCAAATGGTCCAAGCAGGCCTCTGCCACCCCACATTCACTTCCACAATTTTCTCACAAAGAGGAACTTGTCCACTGACAGTACCTTTAACTCTTGGCTGCCCAGCTTCACTTACTATGTGGATTTGAACCATCAACCTTCGGATCAGTGGACAGTGGACACTCTCCCAACTGACGCAGCTGACAGATTAAAGCGGGATTTGAACCATCAACCTTATATACATTGTACTAACTGAATGTAATAAAATTATATGTACTAAAGAATATTTTGTTCATATTTTTTATTTATTAAACTTGATGAAAGTAGGACACATTTTCCTACAACTGTCTAGAGCAGACAAACTTGTAAAATAGATTGTCATTGTGCTCACACATATAGAGTATACATGACTAGCCAGCAAGACACTATCATCTGTCCCCAAACTTGTGAATTCATTTTTGATTTTAAATTGTATGCTGGATGCCCTTCATTTTATAACCTTGTCCCAGGTGTTGTTGGTTTATACAAGCATACTGGCTTAGGATCCCGTTGACCCTCTTAATGACCACTAACTATTATCCCCCATTTTAATCAAATTATGAACACAATCTCTCTCCAACATTTGTCCTTTCATTTGTATCCAGTTCAAACAAAACATGTGCCAATGCGCCAGCTCAATTAATAAACCAAAGCCCATGTAAAATCAGATTAGACCTAATTAAATCCTGCATTTAAACACTGCTGCTGTTCGCCGTACATCCACCACAGACTGGCGTGATGACAGGCAGCTTAAGCGTGCATTTTGATGGAGCCCAAGTGGGAAGAACATCTCCATATGCGTTATGTCAGCCCCAGGCAACTGCCGCATCCAACCGCCTTTTCCTGCCACACTCATTTGGCCCCAGCAATCATCCGCGTCTTGTGCTAAAGGTCTCTTGTCGCTACAAGGCTCTTTGGCACTATCTGCAAGCTACAGATGAAGAATATGCCGATTAAACATGCCTTCATTAAAGCGATTATTAAACACGCAAAAGACCGTTCAGTTTCCCACGGGCGGCCAAATAACGATGAGGGGGAGATGAAGTGAGCATGGGTAGGGCGAGGGAGGAGTTTGGGTTAAAGCGAAACGGGGTGAAATTAGAAAAAGGTTGCTTGTTAGAGGTAATTTAAGAGGACTCCACACACTTAAAGAGGGGGGTGTGAGTTGTCGCCCGCTAACGGGGACAGCTGAGACAAACTACCTGACTCACTACACCTACAGGCCACTTCCAGGTCAGCGAGCAGCACTAAGACCTTGCCAAAGACGGAGGAGAAAAGTTAGTTCTGGTTCATTTAGTTAAGGCTGAGCAGTGTTTAGTGGCCACATAAGCAACAGAGGTTGGACTGGGGTCAAACAGGGGGATGAAGTCATGATTTAAGCCTTTGAGGTGGTCATCGGGACTGTCCTCATCTGTCAGAAAGTTTTGTTTTAAAGTCAAGTCATAACATGAAGCGTGTTTGATTGCAAAAATCTTCAAACCTGCCCTAGTTTGCAGTAACTTGGTTTCTAATTTATAAATGATGCTTTTACCATGTCTTGGTTCAAAGGTCTTATCCAGGTTTGTGACCATTACAGTAAGCCTGAAGCTGATGGTATATTTAATTAAATAATAAAGGGAATATTTGGAAGTAAAAAGCTCTCCTCCAAATGTCACTGGAGTGAGTGAATGGACAAATGTAAAGTCCTTTAAGAAGCCTGACAATTGCAATATAGACCTCTGTAATAGTTATTAATTAATGCCAGCAGGTATATAGATGTGAAGATGATAAAACATTAGTAGTATTGAAGTCAGCATTTGGCTTCCATGACTTATTTGTACACATCGTTGAACAGCATGACTCATTTCTAAATATAGGAATAGATCGTAGATAGTAGATTTCTAATAAGTGATGTATAGTGTACATATTATAGATTTTATGAAAGTCCTCAGTCAGAACAGAGGAATATGGACTTTTTTATACATGTCATTTTGAGACATTATCATTTCCTGGCTGACAATTACATTTTACTTGAAAAATAAAAAAAAAATACTACAACTTTAACCTTCCTTTATTAACCATTTCTTGCCACTGTAATATTAGTTTACGTGGTGAACTAAGCCAAAATTAGGATACATTAATTAATTGCCATCTTGAAACGTCCAGTCCACTGTTTTGCAATATTTAGCCTTTGTAACTTTTGCGTTGTTTCTTCACATTTGTGCCAGAGTAGCTTTTGTTTCTCAGCCTCCTCCGTGCAGCCTGTCACTCTGAATCATACCAGAGCTCAAACAAACTGACACAATCGTATGTATGAGGTGCTGCTTTGGGAAATCTGTGGCCCCAAACATGCACTTTATGAACGTGAAAGTATAAACTAGTATAAGAAAGGTCAGGAATGTGTCTTTTATAAGTTCAACAGTCCGTTCATCATATCATACCTGTAAAGATTAGTTCTTTTAAGGTAATACAAAAGCCTTTTATTTTGCTGGTGATAATGGGCAATTTGTAGATATTTAATTTTCTTGTGTATTTCCACATCAACTTGATGCACTGTCTTCTCTCATCCCACTGACCCTTGTGACCTTTTTGAAAGCACAAATCTCACCATTGGTCTTCTTTATGTCCCCGAACTAACATGTGCATCTAATTTAACATGACCATCTGGCAAATATCTCACAAATTATGAATGAGCAACACAGTTATGTTTTCTTTGTGTGTCCATTCATTGTCACTGGGGCTGTTTTAAGCTTAAAATTGACCTTAAAATGTATCTGATGATCTTGTCTTTATCTTAATATGTAAATAGCTCTTACATATACATTTTTATCTATATATGGCCTATGGGGGAAACCACCCATCTGCGTTATGTCAAAACCACAACCACTGACCTTTACTGCCTGGATGAAGTCACGGTGAAACGGGAACAAGCCAATGATACTTCACTGTGTTTTCCTGAATCCACTCCAGTTTCATTTCAGTAGAGCTGTCCAGGACATCCCAGTGAGGACACCCACCCAAAGTGATCAGTCTTAAAATTGACTTGTGTTCACATGAGCCTTTACCTTAAACTGAAAATAGACAAATATAATATAATCCATAATTAGACCAGAACGACTTTTTCTTTAAGCTTTACACAGTCACAAATGATCATACATTCTTTTATCCAGTTGATTTGGCATTTTGAAGAAATAATGGGATGTAAATTCTAAGTGCTGACTTTACAGTTCGCCTGCCACTGAATAAAAATATAACACCTCTTCCAGACCAGTAGCCTATAATTGTCCATCACTGATAGCCTAATTAGAACACACGTATTGTTTGAATAACGTTTTGTCAACTTTACACCCTGAGGACACCAGACACTTCATGCATTTTTCAGGCCACACGCCCAGAGTTAACATGTATCCACGAGGTGAAGGAGGGTGAACCCGGCTCCTCCACCTCCCACGGCCCGCGTACTTGGACCAAGGCCACGGGAGGATTGGCTTCCCGCTCCTCTCTGGGAGGAACCGGTGCGCCAGGATATACCCAAATAAGGACTGTCCGATATCAGTTTCAAAGGCGTGACTCAGCTCCACGCTACATATCATTACTCCTGGGAATTGTCAGGATATAATTGGATAAATTCAAGAACTCTTGGGGTTGACGTGACAGGCTGTGATCTGTGATGAGAGTTATAAACCTTTTCGGTCCAGGAAAATTGTGCCGATTATGCTTTTGAAACTGAAATGATGAAACAGTTTACCTGAGCAAGTTTCTTCCACAACGAATAGGCCTCGTCTTGTTACGCTCCTTGTTCCTGGCAACAACGTCATTCATTCTCGTGAGGCGGGGAAAGGAAGAACGAGCCAATCACCGGCGCTCTCGCCCTGGGCTCGTGCGCTCTCCGCGCGTCACCGTGTAAATACTGAGGAGGAGCGCACGAGCGGCTCATTACCAAGCAGGAACTAAAAGGAGAATTGTCAGCTTCACAAGTGGAATGAAAACAGCTGAATTAATCATTGGACTCCGCTTTACCTCGGTCTAAAGGTATATATCGACGCTTGGTACATTACTGTTCCACTATTTGGAAGTTTTTCTCTGTTTTTGGTAGTTTTCTTCAGTGTGTTAATACTGAGAGACTTTGGAAATTGAGTCATTTGGGACACTGAAGACTCGGTGTCTAGCAGCCTCATTGCAGCGCTCTTGTATTTGACTGTCTGATTTTGAATTATGTCCACAATAATGGAACAACCATTTTATGACGACTCGTTTCTTTCTGCTTATGGCCATCCAGGCGCGGCACTGCCAGACTACAAGCTGCTAAAACAGAATATGAACTTGAACTTCTCCGAGTCATATCGGAACTCAAACTTCAAGACACAACACGGAGATTTCTATTCGGCGGGGGACGTGGGCTCTCTGAAACTAGCGTCTCCTGAACTAGAGCGACTCATCATCCAGAACAGCAACGGGGTCATCACTACAACACCGACGCCCGCGCAGTATCTCTACAACCGCGGCATCACAGAGGAGCAGGAGGGCTTCGCAGACGGCTTTGTGAAGGCACTGGACGACCTGCACAAGATGAACCAGATGGCACCCCCAAATGTGTCTCTGGGCTCCGGCGGTGTGTCCTGTCCCTCAATGCAGCCTGAGCCACTGGAGTACACCACTCTTAACAGCTGCACTAACCTGACCTCTACGCCCAGTTATCCGTCCACGACAATCAGCTACCTACCGCACCACCAGTACCCACAGGCTGCAGCGCACAGCTCTCACCACTTCCAGCAGCCTCTCCACGCGCAGCGCTATTGTGGCTTGAAAGAGGAGCCCCAGACCGTGCCGGACATGCACAGCAGCGACAACAGCACTCCTCCGATGTCTCCCATCGATCTGGAGAACCAGGAGCGCATCAAAGCCGAGCGCAAGCGTCTGAGGAACCGACTGGCAGCCTCCAAATGCAGGAGACGAAAACTGGAACGTATCGCTCGTCTGGAAGAAAAAGTTAAAGTCCTGAAAACGGACAACGCCGGACTGTCAAACACTGCTTCTGTGCTGCGTGAGCAGGTAGCCCAACTCAAACAAAAAGTTATGACACACGTGAGCAGTGGCTGCCAACTTATGCTGGCTCCAAAGGTGAAGTCTTATTAACAAATGAAATGCACTTTTAAAAACACTGGACAATAACTGCACTGCCGGCACACAGCAGGCACTTCGCTGTCTGAACTGGACTATGCGGCTCTTGGACCCCTGCCAAAAATCCAAGACTAAAACACTTCGGGCATTTTTGAGCGTTTTTGAAAGTGTCGTGTCATTGCCTGTTTACATTTTTACTTTATTTGTGATGATCCTTGATGTAACTTATTTGTTTATTAGGTTGACCCTGATAAACCTGTATTTTTTACTTGTACAGTATATATTTAAGTAAATTAAAATATGAAACCCCATTTTGTTTTGGTTCTTTATCTTGTAGGCTAAATCAGCTGGTTAAAATAACCCCACATGTACATTTCTCGAATAAGGCTAAGGTTCGTCTGCATTTCTCATCAGAAGTTTACAACACTGAGGTAGGCATTAGTCTGACGTCGGACAAGTCCCGGCGTAGGACAGTTTCCAAGTGACGTACGTGCGTCGTACCATATTTGGTCATCTTTGCCGGTAAACGTCACTTAAAAAAAAAATATTTCCGGGAACTCCCTCCTACATTGCCAGTCAGAAAAGCTGCGTTTCTCCCTTTCGTATCAGCGCGTGTGAAGTAGATGTTTGTCAATGAGTGGATTATTCTAACGAAGGGAGTTTCCCTTGCTTTCATTTTCCCAAAACAAGTCAAGCGCGTTAGGCCAGAAATAGGTTACACAACAACTTCGTGTAGTTAATCTGAGATATAATTTGTGACGAACTACAATCCATGTAAACCAATTGAGTTGCCTTTACCTGTGTGGACAGTCTGTGGACAGTCTATACACACACACACACACACACACCTCATAAAATGTGGGGTCCCCAACACTTATTGAGAAAGTCATTATGGCTGTGTAATATGGGGTAATGTCATATTCAGCTGTATTTGGTTAGGCTGTAGTGCTGAGTCAAAGGCCACACAATAAGTCCAGTATTAGGAAAGTCTTTACAAAGGCAGATCCTGGCACAAATTATAGCTGGTGCTACTAAAAGGATCAAGCGCGTCCTACTTGAAAACATTGGTAAAGATTTTACAATTTCGAAACGTATCTGCTGCCATCTAGCGGTCAGAATGGGAATGGAACCGGTGCGTTTCTTCCGTCAATAACAAGTGAATAAAATCAAAAGCAGCAGTTTTTTTATAATGACTTTTTTATTAAGGTGGTTACATCGGTCATTAGAAAGGACAAATATTGATAATTTCTTTTGTAAAAGAACTACCTTCAGAACAACTAACTTCAGTGCTTTAGACTTTGAGGTCAGTCCAACCCTTCTACACTTGACAAGGAAAAGCATTATTTAACCCCATATGTGTTCATATAAATGGACGCAACTGCTAGGAATCATTTGTGGCAAGTGCTATGTTTGGAAACCAGAGACAAATGTTTGTTTTTACTGCTTGGAGAAGTAAGCTTGGCTCTTCCCAACTTCTGGGACAATTGTGTCGCTGCCAGGTTTCCAGCCAGCAGGGCAGACTGTGGAGCACAATAAAGGGAACTGTTATAATGAAGCTTCAGTGAGACCTTTAACATAATACAGGTCTAACAGTACAAAGTTCACAGGGTAATAGCCAGCAGGGTAAACCAATGCAAGGCCATTCTCTTAGATAAAACAAGAAACACCATGGCAAAACAAGTCACACTTCACTACTGGTTCTTAATACATCTTTCGAATGAATTCTTAAGCTGCACTCAATCATTTTTGTGTGACACAACTGCATAATATAATAAAACATAATAAAAAATTCAACAGCCTATTTCAAATGATAAATGTCCATATCGTTTAGCTCACCTTCTCCATGCTTGTCAGTGTACTGGAAGGCCTGGACCAGACGCAGGGTCTCGTCCACAGAGCGACCCACGGGCAGGTCATTGATGGTAATCTGTCTCAGAATCCCCTTATCGTCAATAATGAACAGACCCCTGAAAGTACAAAGTTAAAATAAAAATGTATGCATTGCTCTTAATGTTTTGATTTGTGTAATCTGACATGGTTTAATTTAGAGGAAAAGTTATTAGCTTTTGTAATAAGTCTTACCTGTATGAAATGCCATCATCCTCCTTGAGCACACCATAGTCTCTGGAGATGGATTTGGTAAGGTCTGCAAGAAGAGGGATTTTCATTTTTCCCAAGCCTCCCTGCTTTCTTGGTGTGTTGGTCCTGTAACAAAAGGGGACAGTGTTTTATCAAAATGCAGCAAAATATAAAAAAGAAACAGTTCAACAGCCAAAGCCTTATCAAAATACAGAAAAGCTCTAATACTGATAAATGCAAATGGGGTGTGGCCAGATGAAAATACAAAAGTAAATTCATGATTGCTGTATTGGTTCATTGTGAAGTAGTTTGTCCTCCAAAGTTAAGACACAATAGTAAACTTTACTCTTGAAGGATGAGTGGACATACCAGGCAAGGTGACTGAAGTGAGAGTCAACAGAGGCACCAATAACTTCACAGTTAATTTGACGGAAATCATCAGATCGATCGCTGAAGGCCACAATCTCAGTGGGACAAACAAAGGTGAAGTCCAGAGGGTAGAAAAAGAGCACCACATACTTTCCTATAAAAAAAGGGGTTAGTCAAAGTCATAAACTGAAACAATGATAAAGACAACATGCTGCATACCTTTGTAATCTGACAACTTTATCTCTTTGAAGGATCCATCCATGTGTAGTGCTGTGGCCTGAAAGTTGGGGGCGGCCTGACCGATCTTAGCATTTCCAGAAGCCATGGTGCTGGTGGTGGAAAAAACTGGAAAAAAGCGGCGCTTGTTATCACTGAGATCCTTATGTTCCTGACAGCTAGATAAGAGACCCTGGGTGGAGCTTGAGACAACTCGTTTTTCTGACAGTTAAGTTCCCTCCTAGAGTAACCATCAGAGCAAATAATACAGTTTAACATTTCAAAGGCTGGATTTCCCACGTGTTCGGGTTTGCAGCTTCAGTTGAGCGAACCAGCTCGAGTCACATGCAAGTCATGGTTACTCAGCAGGAAACAATACCGTTTAAGAGGCTTATGCAAGAACAGTTTTAAACATATATGAAATCAAGAGATATTCACAGTAAATACAACAAAAATATTTAAGGTTCATTATTCATACAGCTACACTTATTGACGCTGTTGCATTTTACCCATTGTACTACACTTTTGTGCAGTAAGCATCAGCTCATTGTCCTCAAAAGCAGTCCTGCGTAAAAACGAATTTGCCTTGAAAACTCTGTAGTTGGGGTAATTGTTGGATTAAATTGTCCCTAGGCGAAGATAGGCCAGAGAAGGGTAATCAGAAGCGCAATAAAGCTTTGGCTTGGTGACAAAACAGGCCCATTACTAAAGAAAGAACAAGTGTCCGCACAGCTCGGCTAGCTTTAAGTTAGCTTTGAACAACACACATGTGCATTTTCTTCTTCGAATATTTTAAATAGTGAACATAAGGAAAGCCAGTTTGGAGTTGCACCGTTGCAGGGCCAAAGAAAATGCAAACATTTAAACTTACCTGTTTTTGAAGTAATGCCGTGGAAAAGCGGTAGATAGAGTGGAGTCTGGTGGCAGAGAACAGTGGAGAAGGGACGGCGATACTACGAACAAGAAGTAGGCGTAACCACCGGAACCTAACTTAACAACACTTTTCACAATAAAATATATTATATTTATTATCGTACTTTTTCCATAAAAACAGAACAGAAATTGTTACTCCAGAACTTAAGATTATATACAGCACATTTATAGTGCATCTTGCTTCTGGTCTCTGTAAAGAGTTTGTTGTGAAATTGTGAACTTCTTCTCTTTTACTTTGAAAAGCTCATATACCCATTCATCCGCTGAAAATATTTCTTCACCAAAGCAGTTTCTTGATAGAGCTTGCTTATACTAAATTTAATCCTAGCACGAAAAAAATGGTAAAAGACAGTAATAGAATATCGATTAAGAGAGTATACTAAATCTCTGAGTTGATTGCTGTAGTATGTCTAAATAGTTCGTAGTTCCAGGTAAACGTTGCTAATGCTAACACGTAGAGCAAAACAAAAGGTCGAGAGAAA